>VWZO01004100.1:0-259422 GCA_013396975.1 Bucco capensis
AAAAAATCACAGTAATAAAAGAGCATAATGATATTGCCACTAAGGTGGGGCTTTATTTTTGAATTTTTTTTGTTAGTTGAATCCCCTGAACTGCTTGCTGTTGCTTGGTTAGGTATGTCAGGTGCTGACTTGCTGTAGGCAGCACAGCAAGTGAAACAAGTGAAATGCTGTTACAGCCTTGGGCACCTAACATCTATGCTGTTTGTTAGCATCATCAGACAGGTAATTCTGAGTGTGGATAATACTGACTTATCACATCCACACGTATCACAAGGATGAAATCAGCCTCCCCAAGCTAATCCTGATAGACTTGACAACAAAGACTAGTGGATGACATATGCAACATATGTTGTAGCTTTCATAATTCTGTTCATCTAATACTGTTTTGAATAGTTTAAACTACAGGCAAACCAAGTAAACAAAAAGCAACTAGTTTATTTTATGGCTTTGTATTTCAGAAAACATATTTTGTTAATCTCTCCATGGTTGTCACATTTACAAAAGTCTTCAACCATATTCTAGAAAATATATAAACTTTCCATTAAAACTAAGAACTGAGTGGAGTCAACAGTCCCATCAGCCTTGTGATAATTGAAAACAATCTACCTAAACAAAGTCTCAAATTTAGTTGTTTATTTGGGGGCAGTGTAGCATGAGAAGGGTTTTTGCAAATCCTCCATTCTTCTTAAACCTTGCTTGTGTCTTTATTAGGCTGTTTCATTACCAATAACACTCATTTGCATTTATCTGTTGATTAAATTGCAAGTTTGTGCAAAACCTAAGTAAAGTTTAGCTAATGCTGAAATCTGCTGCAGATAGTGTGCTTTGGGGTCAGTGTAATTCCTGCAATAGAACTCGATGCTAAAATTACTTGGAAAACAAAATAAAATCTAAGGTTTTCAAGGACTAACTATCCAGTATGTATGACAGAACATGTGTAAACATTTTTCTCTGACTCCGATACACATAATTTTTATAACCGATTTCCCTCGATAATAATGTTACCTGTTCCCATTTTATCTATTCGGTTTATCAACCTTAAGCTGTAGGTATTATTATTAATTATTAATTGTTATTTTGTATGCACAAATGTATGGAGTGACCTCAAAAAAGATACATTTTTGTATTTTTCACTTTTAGAAAGGAAATTGTTGGGAATAAGATTAAAAAATCCCATAGACGAACACAAAACTCCTACTTAGTTTTATGCAGTAATTTGATTGTAATGATTCAGTGTCAAGGACAACTGTTACAAAGAAGATGAAATAAACTCACCAGTCATTTTGTCCTTTATGGTCAGGTTAAGAGAAGTAGCTTAGTCATTTAGCAGGAGTCTGGAAATCAGGAGGAATCCATCTAGGCCATAGAATGAGGTCTACTGTATTTGTTCAATATTATTGAAAGAAATTGAAATGATTGTGTTTTTCTCCACTTACACTCCCCAGGTTTTCTTCACCTAACACCCATCCCCACAGCAGTTAGATTACTACAGAATTTTTTCAACTTAATGCAGTTTGTTCCCTTTACTTCTAGAGGCTTTTGCATTTGTTTAATCTCAGTTTGCTATTGTAACTTTTCAAGGTAATTCTGAGTAAGAAACAAAATAAATCAAACTGCATGGACAACTATAGTAGATATTGAACATGCTATGTGTGGAATTACCAGTGCATAGGTCATCATCTTAAGAAGATTTTATTGTCATGGGTTAGGATTTAGTGAAGTAAAGTTCAGCACTTTGAATAGTTAAGCATTAAGACTTGCTACTTGTACTGAGAAATCCTTCCTCTTATCGATTTTACTTTTCTTGGAGAAAAATAGTGATAAAAATGGATTCTAGAATAAATTTAATTTGCAAGTTTTTTTCTCTATTGCATAGAAGTATCCATTTTTAACTGTTAAAAAGGTGGTCTTCTTATCCATATTATTGAAATGGAACACTGTGCTGTTAAATTGCAGTTAAATCTCTGGCATAACTGTATTTTTATGGAGGTAAAAAGACAGCTAGCTGAATTGAAAACGAAAGAACATTTCCTTCTTTCTGTGTTGATACAGAGGACTCATTAAATCTCATATCAGGCTTGCAGGCACTGCAGAAGGACAGACATTTCAGAGATCTTCAACCTCTTAGGAACTTTGGAAGTTAATGAGCCATCTCATAGTTATTATTTTGTGTTTTATCAGGGGTTTGCTCTGGGCTTTTATTTGATTTTCTGATTGTAGTGTGATCTCCTGTGTGTGAGCTCTGGATGACATCAGCTCTAGAAATGCTGTTTTTTCCAGTAATGATGGGCTATACCAAAATCTTTTAATGCTATTTGAGTCTTTTGTGATCCTCCAAGTATCCCAACACCATTAAACATTTCAGACAAGAATCAACAGAGTTTTGTGACGTTCTTCAGAGACCCAAGGACACTTTGGCCTTGGTGAAGTCTGTAGCACTAGTATCTGTCAAGTGTACAGGGACCTCCAAATATTCTGGTATCTAGCCATAGCATAAATACTGTTTCATCTACTTTAGAGCCCTCAGGCTACCTTTGGTCCCATGGTTGTCTCAGAAGTGCTCTATTTGAGGCGTTTTGATGTTAGGATGAAGGGCAACCAGTTAGTATGGGGAGGAGGGCATAGCTGCCTCCACTTTCTCCTCCTTGTCCCTGGCAGCCAGGAGAGGCCAGTGGGGGAATGCTGCCTCAAATCTGGAGAAGCAAATGGAGAACAGCAAGGGAAGAAAAGGGCACGAAAAACCCTGTATTATGATATTACTGAAGGATCAGAATTGAATATTTTTTATGTCATTTGGAATTATTCACTGATGCTACTTTTGTGTTTATTTACCTCTCCGAGACAGACAGAAATGCTTTTAAAAAAAAGTAAAAAAAGAGTTTTCTTTTCTACCAAATGTTATAAGGCTATTAGAATATTGTTCTAACAAAAGCTTCCTGTAAAGAAGTGTATGAGAAAATATATTTAAACATCTGGAAAACGTGAACCCACCCCATGTAACACTAACTAAGAGCATCACTGCTGTAATTGGTGTTACATCATTAGTGTAGCTTGAGTTACCCAACCTGATCTTGTAGACTCACAAAGTGCAGCAGTAGCATCACCATTAGAAATTATGTTTTACCTTGCCCATGCTATGTGTTTGAAATAGCAGGTATATGTCAGAGGAACCTGAAGTTCATTCCGGGATTAAACTAGGTCCTTTAGACATAACTCCTAGAAGTCAGTAGCCAGCTTTCCATCTCCCTGTTTGAGCTTTTGACCAGATGCTCATGGTTGATTTTATTCAGCTAGAAGCATGCTTTTGGAGAATTTCAAACAAAACTATTCCTCTTCGCATGTTCTCTCTCCTACCCTGCAAATGTCTGTCCTTTATTATTCAGAGGCTTGTATTCAAGTTTCTTGTCTTACTGTTTTGATTACTTAAAACAAACAAAAAAAAATGTTGGGTTTTTTTCTGAAAATATATTTATATTTTGAGGTAGAATGAGAACGGAACTTCATTAGTTTTTGAACCTAAATAAGAAGTTAAAGATTGAGAGTCAGTAAAGTGAACAATTTTTTGTATGTGGGAGGGAGTTAAGGAGGTAAGGAACTAAAAAGACATTTGTTTTATAGCAATCAGGACTTCTTGTGCTGACATGCAGTGTTTTTCCACTCCAACAGACATGCTTAGACGTCCTCTGACACCCTAGGGGATGTAAATCAGAGACTGAGAATCTTAGACTTTCTTCTCTTGGGAGAAATGTACCAAGTATTTCAATGATTATTTATCTTTCTCAACTGTACATTTGCTTAGATGCATGCAAGTTTAAATATACATAAATACATTTCCCCTCTCAAAGCTTCAGAAGAGACAAAAAAACTTTAGTCTGTATGGCTTGTTATCATTTTCCTATACATTTTCCAGAGGTGTACTAGGAACAGCCTGCTGTACAGCTGTTCTGCTCCAGCTGAACAGGTTCATAGGGAATGAAGAGCTTAGAGCAATTTGTAGGCAACGAAGCAAAAAGAAAAATCCACAAAGAAGCAGCTGATGTTAGCAGCTCTTAAAAAGATTGAAAGAAAAGGGAAAGAATAGAGAGTTGAATGTAGAACAGAGAGAGAGAACATGATTTTGGAAGAAATCTGAATTGCTATTTTTCAAAACCAAGCAGAAGCTGCAGTGCTTACCTTATAAGCCATACTTTATCCTTTCATGCTTTTTTACTGCTTACTGAACAATATCTACGCTTAGAATACGCAGACATTAAGCCAACCCTTTACCTTCATTGCACAAATGTCTAGGAGCTTAAGACTGGCAGACAAAGTTTTATGTTACAGCTTTGTCACTGACACACACCTAGGCTTCAGTCAGGAAAGTCTTTAAGATGTCTTAAATTTTAAGCACATGGTTAAATCCCACTACTTGCAGTAATACCTTTCTGGAATGAAACCTGCATGTTAAACTCCCCAAACCAATTTTGCAGGACTATTAATACCTACTTGCTATGTGTATTTTGAAGCTTAATTCAGGGCATTCATTCATCACTATAAGCAAAACTCTTAATGTGACAGAATTGTGGTTTATTACTATATTTCATTAGCATTAATAGGAATTGTTATGTGTGTGTAGTTCAAAGAGATAAACAACTACATTTTCATGACATTACACAGTATTGAGAATTTTAAAGGAAAGCCTGTCAGTATTAATTGTCATTAAATCAATACCACAGAGTCAAGTTCAGCTCCTTAGTTCACATTCAATCACATGGGGATTACTTCAAGAGATCCTTTAGTGGTTTTTTGTGTGTGTTTCAGTTATTTACTGTCATACAAAATGTGAGATATTAATAATCAAAACTATATATCAATATACAGTTTACTTTCCAAAGGGGCCTAGAAACTAAGGAAAGCAAGGATGAGGTGAGAAAACTTATGAACAAGGTGCCAGAATACTAGATGTTTTTATTTAAATGTTTTCAAACAAACATTGTTTAGAAAGAAAATAAATACTTCATGATGTACAGATAATCTGATAAATCATTAAAGAAGAAAAAAATACTGTGAGAGAAAGAATGAAGAAAACCACTTTAAAATACTGTGGCTGCTGCATTTTTTAAAATGCACTTTAGTGTTTTTGTATTGCTCATAAGAGTACATTTGATATTCTTGAGACATGTATTAGATGTGCTGCAGTGTCATGGCACAGAGGGACCCATTATTACATTTCATTGGTTCTTTTATTACCTGAGGGTGAGCACAGGCAATATAACAAGGTGTCAAACTTACTTTTAACCTTTGGTCTTAGAAGACACTAAATGAAGACTTTAAGTGTAATTTAAGTTATCATTAGAATTGTCTCCCTCTCTTTGCAACTGGTGAACATGAACATTACCCAGTTTGCAGTGTCAGCCCTTTATGTTGTGTTCCACTTAGACCTGTTGTTTTAACCACAGGTCCCTTCCTGCCTTTTCCTCTGCTTTGTGTGACAAGCTATAGGTTGTGTCAGATAACTTCAACATGATTCCTGCGTAAGTGAAAAAAATGTGGGAAAAAAACAAACCAGAACTATTTCACTTTTGAGTGATGATAAAAAGGCACACAAGACTGGCATATATTTTTGAAACATAAACAGGTCATAGATCAGACAAAGGAGTATGGAGTCCATGCTTAGAAAGAGTAAAACAATTTTCTTAAATATTGGAGGATAAAAAAACTAGCAAAAATAGCAGAATATTCTTTTATTACAGAAATATTATGAGTGTATGTTAACACTTGCAGCACTACTAAAGCTTGTTGCTAACTGAACTTCAGATATAAACTGTGGAGGTCAGATAGAGGGTAAACCTGGCTAAATCGTGCCTCTGTTTTAGAGAAAGCACATGGAGAGCAGGGAAAATAATTTTACTAAATTTGGAATTGCATCCACTGACACACACAGTATCCAGTCATGAAGTGATGTGAAAAGTAATTATTAAGGTAGATAGAGCAGGGGCCACAATGCTGATAGCCTTTTCTGTCCTCTCCAAGAAATTTGTGTTTCACAGTAAGGTATTAATGTGTTGAAAATGTGGGGTTTAGCAGGTTTGAAGAAGCAATTCTGAAAGTCCATTAATTATAAACCAAAGAGACCTCTTCTGTGTTGAGTAAAAAATATATAAAAGATTCTCCTGTGACTTTGGTATTAGAAAGTACTAAAGGTGCTCATAGCACTAAGCAAAGTGATAATAAATATTTTACTACTGCTAACTGCGTAATTCAAATTCCTGTTCTAATGCTCAGATTACTTGTTTAATTTACTTGTCTGATAGTTGTTTTGGGATATTGAAGGGTGGAAAGTGCTGAAGTCTCTCCTCATTGAAGCCCTAAGTGTCCTAGCCTTTACCCTATACACATAATTCTGTTTGTAGTTTTGTTTGAGTAAAGGCAGCTCAGCAACAAAGACAATTATTTTGAGAGAACTTTTATGCTAACAGTTCTTTATTTTACTACCGAGGGTTCTCTGTGTTTAGTGACTCCATCTTGGGAATCTACCTCATTTCTTGGCTGTAATGACCCTTGTTTTTATGTTTCATCAGGTTCCAAGTAGTCAGTTGGAGGTGAATGCTGTAGTATTAATATATTTATCATCAATTCATGTGATCAGAACTTAATTCCTTACCCACCTGGCCCCTTTCCTTTTTAAGCTCTGCTGTAACGCGTTTTCTTGAAATCAAGGGCAAGTATTTGGTTCATTGCTTTTCAGACAGATGTGAGGTTTTATCATTTTTAGATTTCTGATGTAAATATATCAGTTTGCATTTTCTGTCATTGTACACTATTCTTTTCCTTGCTAGTAGTTTAAACACATGTAATATCTGATGATGATATCATTGTGTCAGTGTTCCATCCCTAATACTAAAACAGTAATACACTATTCTGCTTTTTTAAAAGGTTTTTCAACTGTAGATCTGGGAGTACTTTCTGAAGGAGTACAATACTTTCAGTCACAGTTTCCATACTGGGAAAGTGAGGTACAGGAATGGTATTTGCCCCAAATTAAACTAAGAAAGCTAAGACAGAACTGGGGATAGAGACCACATTTCATAACACTCATTACCCTCTTCTGCTTCCGAAACATTGAGGTTATTATGTTTCCATGCAGAAAAGGAAGAAGAAACATTCCTTATATGTATGAGGAACCATTTAAACCACATCTCATCCTTTTAAAGAGAGAGATTATATTTGCATGGATTTCTCCAAATAGTAACACACTCAGTTTAAATTAAATTAGTTCAAATTAAATTTTTATGTTCAAAATACCTCTACTGGAAAATAACCAGTGTTTTAACTTTGTTTTTCATTTGAGTCTGGCTTTTTGCTACTTTATCAGGGTAGAAAAGAAGGGGAATAAGGCTTTTGCTATGCAGGACTGTCTGAGAATGTTCCTTGTGTATTGTCTAAATAGCATTTTATAGCAGGAAAAATAAATTTTAAAAATGGACATATACACCTCTTTTTGATCTGACAGTGCTTCTAAAACATTATCTTAAATAACTAATCCTTTAAAAACAAGACCATTTCATTTCAAAAAACAGCCAGTCAGTTTACTAGTGACATTTAGAAGGATTAGTGCTATGTTGTCTCCATGATATAGTCTGCTAGTCAAAGTTCAACAGGAAAATACACACCAAAACACCACCTATGTTTGAAACAAAAAGTTTTTAGCAATAATTTACTGAAATTACATTTGGTTAACTGAAAGCTTATTTATATGGAGACTTTCAGGAAAATTAATCTGTAAAAACAAATTTTAAGTGGATTAGTTAAACTTAATTAAGTCCCTGTATAGATGTTCATTTAGAATAAAAATTGCCTTGATTTGGTTTAACTTAACTCCCTTCCAAATGAGTTACAACTACTAGAGATTTAATGTAGTTTAAATAATCAGCTTTAAAAATTAAATGCAGAATAATTTTGCTGCATGTCTCTGTGTAGACAAGGTCTCAGAAAAATCTGTCTGTCTGACCCTTTCTTAGATGTTAACACAGTGTAGACATTAACTGAATCAGAAAGGTAGTCTGAAGTCTTGCAAAAGCTATTAAATCATTTTGAATTCAGAAATTATCTTTTAGGAAAGGACAGGATACAAACAAATAAGCTGTTTAACAGGTATGAACTTATGGTAGGCGGGAAGGAGTATTTTCTGATGGTACCTGATTCTTGTAACTCTGGGGAAAGTGTAGACACTAGCTTTCAGTCTTAACTTCTGGTGAGGTGAACATGACCCCTTCCTCTGAGAAGGAATATATTGGATAGGGTCACTCTCTGTAGGGTGATAGGAAGTTGGAACATGAGTGGTAGTTGTCATAACTATCTGTCATCTGTTTATAACATTGTAGCTTCTTTATTCTGAGATTCTTGTTTGGATACATCCTTGTAATATCTGAATTACCAATTAAGTGTTTCTATGGTTCTTTGACAGTGTGTTTTTTAAAACACTAGCATTTCTTGTAAAATGTTACAGTATCACTGAATACCACAATTTCTGAGTGACAAATGATTTAAGCAGACTAAAGGCCAGACAAATTCCTAAAGAAAAAAAACCCACATATTTCTACCATAACTGTACTGTCCATAAATGAACATAGAATCTTGGAGGAACATAGAGGCATGGTCAAAACGAATTCTGAGAAGACCTCCCCCATGAATGAGCTTCTTAGTGTTTAAAAATAAAGTCTCTTTTGGGGCAAGGAGAGACTTGCATTGCAAAGGATAATGGTAGCTTTTGTGCAGATGATTTTTTGGGGGGTATCTTAGGTAACTTCTTCCTGCCTTAATTTTTCTCTCCCAGTTGTACAAGTTGTTGAATAATTCCAGTACTTTTACTTCAATTGTAGTGGGTTGTATTTTTTCTCAAAGGACTTAGGAACCAGTATTATTTGAGACTAAAATATTTTGATCAATGGTAGATTATCTCCTCTTACTGAAAGCCACAGAAAGAATGATGCTTCTGTAAGACCTCAACTTGATGAATTTCTAAGTACATCGAGGATGTTATCAGAACCAATGTAAGTTAAAAATAGTGTAGATGGAAAAGAGTTATGGAAACTTAAGAGAAAGACTAATAGTTCTTTGTATACAGCAAGTAACACAATGATTCCAGATAGAGGTGGTTTCATTTTCAAGACATCAGCAGTATTATTATTCTCTTCAATTGATTTTTACATGGCACATTTTAAAAGCTGGCTTTGTTTCTCTTCGCTTGCTTAGTAACAAGCATCAATGGAGAGCAAACTTCCAATCACGATAAGGAAAAAGTATCACAGAAATGCCCATTTCAACACCACTAACTTTACACACTGCTTGTACTACTGGATTTTGAAACGAGGAAGAAAAAAAAACAACAAACCCAAATACGGAATAGCAATAGAAGGAAACAACAGAATGATTTTAAGAACTGAAAACTACCTGGTAACATCCTTCACATTTCACCTTTTTGTAAAATAAACCACAGAACAATATAAAAGCCATTACCGGTGCATAAATGTACTTCTCCAGACATATGGATCAACTCTGGTGTAACTGAAAAAAATAAGAAGAATGGGGAAAATCAAAGTTAAAGTGTGCAACTGCAGAACTGCAGAATATATACTTGACCCTTGCAGTAAAGTATCGTCTCTGCTGAGGGTCCCTGGTAGTGTGAACCAGCAAAATCTGCCCTGCAGAGGTACCTGCTCCCTCACCCCTAGGTGCAAGTCTCTATGCTTTGCTCTGTCTGATCTCTGTGAGCTGTTGCTGTTTGCCATGTCTAAGAATCAGAGAATTGTTACATTTGGAAAAGATTGCTGAGATCATCCACAGAAAACAAACCATACCGAAACAAAGTAAATCATTTTCTTCTGGCTGAGAGAGCTAAATGTGCTTCCTGGGGTGTCAGATGGATACTGGTACCTGCAGGTGAGGAAGAATGGGAAAATGTGCCTGAGTTGAAAGGGGAAAGGGCAGAGGGCAGTTTAAACTGCTCTTGAGTACACCTAAACATTTAGGTCAGGTACAAATATGAAAATGTTTCTTATCTGTGTAGGCACATATTTTTATTTTTCTTACACAGTCATGCAATATATCTGAAGTGATATATCTGCTTACTTCACGTTCATAATTTTGGAGTTGAAAATGCTTCTTCCCTTGCTTTTTGTTGTTTTGGTCTTGTTGCCTTTTTGTAGTTCAGCATCTACAGTGAATACTGCTCTGTTTAAGTATTTTCTGAAACTTCTGAATTATTCAAGCATAAATTAGATTATTTAAGAGCAGAACATTGCTTATAAAAGTGCACTTGTCATTGCTGGGGAGGTAAAAAGAAATAATCCTAACATGACAGTAGTCCCCTGGGAAGACCTTACCTTGCTGATACCATCCACATTGCTTGGGGTTCAGAACACTTGTTAAGCTGAAAGAGAGGGAAGAGAAGTGCGTGACATTTAGTCTTGTTGTAACATAAACTGTTTCTTATCTCTCCCCTCAGACCCTCTCCTCTGCCTCTCTTCTTGTCTTCATTTACAACCTCACTATCCCTTCTGCCTCCTGGGACAATAACCTTAGTGTAATCTTTTTTTCTTTCTGCTTTTTTTACTTCCTTCTGAATATCTAAGACAAACTGTTTCTTTCATTTTTTTTTTTTTTAGATCTTAAAAAAAACACTAAAAATCCACATTTCTCTCAGTGTTTGTGTTGCCAGAAGCCCTGTTCCTTCTTTTTTTCTTGCCTCACAACTCTGATATCACCCAGTCCACAGGGCTAAAATCCCAGGTGACACTACCAATTCTACCTGCTTGTTTCAGGGCAGTTTTTTTGTCATAACATGGGCATTGTCTCATTGGGTTGTAGAACTGAACCCTGTTATTTCTTTTTCCCAGAACACAACCTGAGTGATATCCAATTACACCAGAATTCAGTGTTCTTCCAACCCAGAAAGCCTGAAACATCTCAGTGCCATAATCAACTCCTGAAATATTCACCAGCCTTTTTGCTCACACTTGTTAGCATACTTCATGATTTTCATGTTAATTAGACATTTGGCATTGTAGATTCTCATTTCTGAAATTCCCAAGTGAGGCAAAATTTCTTTGTCAGGATTTTCCCAGAAGCATTGCTATCTTGGAAGAGCAGTCCAACTTGCACTTTACCCTGTTTATATTTACAAATTAAGCATCCTTGTGCTTAGATCCCATGAGGATCTGGTCTAGACAGGAGCTGTGCAAGAGAGGATCTGGTCTAGACAGGAGCTGTGCAAGAGGGCTTAACACACACAGATACCAGTGAGTTTAGCTGCAAGTAGTCATGACCACAGCCACTTTCATTCGAAACATGTTTAAGAAAATAAGGTGGTGCTGTCTTTCTTTTGGAGCATTTACTCAGGAAATGGCAGACTTGGGAAGACCTCAGTGATGTTAAGCTTCTTTATGGGTTTCACATTAAATTCTGTTGCTTTAGTTCTTCAAACGAATAGGAACAACAATTTTTGCATATTTTGCAGTGTTTTGAGATCTCTCATTGAAGAGAACTGTTTAGATAGATGTACAAATTTTTAAAGAAGCTTTGAAGATTTTCTACTTTTGCATTGGTAGTTCCATATTAATAGTTTTGAGGTTCAAATTAATGCTGTTATAAATCGCACCACTTAGATATGCCTTGTATGTTCCTAACTGTGCAATCACCAAGCAAATGCAGTAGTTAGATATCTTATGGCAATTCTATGTGGGAGAACAACTAAAAGTATGAAGTTAATGCAGCTAAATTAAGGACCATTAAGCTCCTATATGGAAACTCTTATTGAGAACTAGAGTGCTTAAGGGAGGATTAAACTACAAAAAATAAAGGCATTTTAATTCAGAGTGAGAGCATCTACATATAGTTTAATGTGTTTTAATTTCTTTGTATTAATTTCGTAGTTTTGCTTGATTCATTTTAACCTTCCCAACTGCAGACAGTCACAAGTAATACTACTTTTTCACAGAAGTGTATCTTTGGATGTCTTCTTTGTAAAATTTTATATCCTCCTATCCCATTTCTTGAAAAATTCTAAGAAAATTCTTGTTTAAAAAATAAATGGAATAGTAATATGCATTTTGTCATCAATAGATTATGGCAGAAGATGTGACTATCAGAGTAAGAAATTACTTTACCATGTTAAAAGAAATATATAAGCGAAAAGTAAATTCTATTTTAGACGTAGTGGTTAAAAGCTTAAGGGGGAGTCAAAAGTGCATGAGTGATGGACACAATGGAAAATCACAGAGAACAGCAAAAGAAAGACCAAGGTAGGAAAAGACATCACATACCTGCCCTCTGAAACTGAACATCTGAGTTCAAACCTGATGATTACGGTTGAAGTGAAAAATACAGATGTTTGTGTGTTTGGCACAGCACATGGTCAAGAAGTACAGGAATCTGTGCTATGCCAAAGCTAGGATTCATCCTGTCACTCCATGCAACTTGTTCACAAAAGAATATCTTTAGTCTTTATTTCTATGGTGTCTCCTCAAGGTTTACTAAATTTAGAGGGATTCAGCTAGGCTGCTTGGTTTTCTTTTTATTCTCACTTAACCAGAAATATCAGCTTTATGTAAAGAAATATATAAAACTGCCAGATAAACCATCCCATGTCTTATACTCCTTAGTCAATATGAGTTTCTTTTCAGTCATTAACATAGAAATTCTGCTACCTTTTCAATTGGTAAGACTGCAACATGGGCATGAGTGTTAAGACTAATGTCCATTAGAATTAACACTGTTTGGGCTAGAATTTAAATAATTAGATTTTGGTCCTGGTTTTGGCACTTGTAACAGATTGGCTTAACTGTCTTCCAAATGTTTGAGTTCCAGTTATACCCCTCCTGGTATTATTTATAGAAGTTCATGGAAATTAACAGAACATTGGCCATGTCCACTGCCAGATTAGTTGGTTCTTGTTACATTCTTCACTGATGCTTGTGTAACGCTGATTATAACACTTAAGTAAATGGAAAAAGAACCATTTTTATAACATACATTACATTAAGAAACAGAGGCATAAATATCTCACATAGAAAGCAAGCAGAGTATTTTCCAATTCAGCAAGTTACCACATGTGAAGGACAAAAGTCCTGCTAGTTGTTATTGCTGATTTTAGATTGTAAGGGACCTCGCTAATGTCACTTCTTTGTATTAGAATGTTATTGATTTTTCAAAATAATGGCCTATACGATTAAGAAGATTAGAAAATTCATACCTTCTCTATTTACTAGAGAGATTTCTTATATGCAGTATTGATAAACTTGGCTCTAAGTAGAGTTATTTAGGTAACTCAGTGATTATTTTTAAACATTTAATTAGATATTAACAGTAGACTGCAAAGAGTAATATTTGAAAGCAGTGTAGCATTTCAGTTTAGAGTCACATAACTGAACTTGAGTGCAGAGCTTTACAAAGTGTCCTGCTATAAGGGGAGAAGCACAACAGTTTTCATAGACAGATGCCAAACCCTGTGCATTTACTTTATCATGAGTTACAGTGGACTGCCAGTCCTAGGGCTAGTGCTTTTTCTTGTTCACTCATGCATTTTGTTGTTAGAATGTGTAGACTTGCGTTCTCCATTTGGAGAAATCAATGCTTCCTTCCATCCTCCCCTTTTTTCCCATTGCCAACCATTTTTCTTGTCAGTTTGCTTTCCCCATTGTGGAGTGAGCAGCTTATGAGAAATAAACCACTGAGACACATCAAACCTTATAAGAAGGCCAGGGCAGTAATTCAGTGGCTGAGTTTTCCAACCCATTCTCTTTCAAGTGACTTATTTAAAAACAAACAATAGAAATGAAACCTTACAGTGTCTCTTGTTGATATTTAACAAAACTATGGAAAGACCTTTTGTCTTAATAATGCCAGTGACATGCATTTTGTTTATATTTCTAATTATTTATTTTATAGTTGACATGAAAATGCTTCCCACTAGACACCAACTGCATGAAGCCCAGTTGTGTATTGCTTTTGTGAGACTTTCATTATTATATCATTATTAAAATAGAATATTAATTATACATCCTGCTATAAAACTTGATACAGCAGAAGAAATAAATACATATTAATAATGCATCAGTTATTAATCTGTACACTTGTCATTTGAATGAGATGTAAACTACTACATCTTCAGTTCATGAAGACCACTATTCATCTGCTTTCTATGTCCACTTACAATCTCACTACCATGGGAGGACAAGCCTTTGTTAAAGGTCACCTTGTGCTACAAGTTAGTAGTCCCAAGAGTAAGTAACCAAAAACCTATATTTCATATCTAAAATTTTACCTGACTGTGAGATATGCTGGTAACCTAATAAAGCAGATTGGCCACTAGGCTAGGCCACGTGCAGTCAACTTTTAATCATTAAAAGTGGTAGAGTTTATGGTCATTACAATGGAGATACCTTCCTGAAGCAACAAGCATGATTCTGGCTTTTTTTTTTTTTTTCCATGGTTTTCCTTGTACTACTGGAAAGGAAACTTTTGTACTAAAGGGAAGCCACCTACAGTTTGCTGAACTGATGAAAAATATTATCAACCTGGGTATTTAAAAAACAGTAGGTCTTGTAAAGTACATTGTGTGATTAGATTGCCTTCACAGAAGGTTGTAAGGTTGTGTGGATAGCTCAAATGTGAGAAAGCTACAATTATTTAGTAGCAACACAAATAGTTCCTAAATCTTTACATATCAAGCTGTTATTTATTTAAGGGACAGAGCCAATAGATCAAGAAGTAAAATTGCAGCCAGTTAGCTGCAGCAAAAGAAAACATTTGCTGCTTCCCCCCCCCCTTTTTTTTTTTGGCTCAAGCTAGAATAAAAATGAATTTATTTAATGTAAGAGCTGCTTGGCAGGATTTGCACTAGGAAATTAAATGTGCCTGTAACTGCTGATGCCAATGAGGTCAACTGTCATGGAACTGACCCTGGTCCATATTATTAAAATTTGCTAGTCTATAAAAGAAGGTGAGTGCAGGCAAATTGCCTGTGGAGAATACTGTTAACTCCTAAAGCTTGTCTCCAGTTTGGGAGAGGCCTAGTTGGCCAGAAAGAAAACTATGCCAGGGAGTGTTCGTGTAATTTAACAGGTGGTTGAGTTTCAGTCCCTTGGTACATTTGCTAGCACTGATTATTTTCCTGATAGTGGTAGTGTTGTTGAGTGAATGCCCAGAAGACTGAGTTGTCCAAAGATATATTTTCATTCAAGATTATAGTTCCACCATTAAATGGCATATGTGTGATTTCTGTATTGCTTGGAGTTTTTAGATATATTTTAATTATTGGGCTGATGCCTGTGAAGGGGAAGTTAGATACTTCTGCTGAGGCAAAGTTAAAAACAGACATAAAGGCCTTAAAATGTTTACATTTTGGTTATGTTTTCACATTGTCTTAATATCAAACAATGGCAAATAGAAAACTTCAACATGAGTTTGATTAGCTTGGTTTAAAAGTTGTATTGGCCAAGACAGGTTTAAATAATTATTGATATTATTAAGAGCAATACAACAATAATAATATTATATAGGTCTAACTTGGGATTTGCACCAACAGATCTAGAAGCATACAAACAAGAAAGTAAATATTATTTTATGGATTGTGAAAGTAAGACAGAGTCAAGGGGAGTGTCATGACCAGAACAACTCTTTAGGTCATGGGCAGCATAAGGGAAAGAACATAGATCTCTTGAATCTCACACCAAAGCTCAGTTCACTGGAATAACACCCATGTTTGGCACATAGGTTTAAATTTTTCCCAGATAAATTCTGTAGAAGGTTCTGAGTCATGTACCATGGACAAGTAATCTTTAAGGGTAGTGATTCAGAACAATATGTGAATGTGTATTAAGCTAAAATCCATCTCTTTCTCTCTTCCGGTCTCTCCTTTCTTGTATTTTTATATCTAAGTTTTCTCTGACAGAAGACAGAGAAGATCACCCAGTCAAGAAAGCTGTCTGCAAAAAGACAGATTCACCTGTCTATAAACCCTTCCTAATGAATATTTTATACACATTTTTTTAAAAACTTCCCGTAGTGGAAAATAACAGTCTCCTTTAATGTAATCTTTTCTGTCTATCATTATCCTAACTCTTGGAAAGTTGTTGGGGTTTTTTTTTCTTAGTGTCTAACCTACTTTTCCTTTGCTTTGAGTCCATGATGTCCCCTTCATAGCTGGCCAAATCCATTGCCTTCTTTCTAAATCCATTGCCTTCCCTTTTATACCAACTGTTGATATTTGAAAATGTTAATGACCTTAAGTATGGAAAAACTTGACTATTGAGTATACCCACAGTAGATCTATTCCTTCTTTCACCACTATTTCCAAACCTTTCCATCAAATTCATTAGAACACACAGGAAACATATTAATATTTTTTCCTTGAAAATATGGTTATAGACTATGTTCATGTCTTGGTTCATCACAGTGTAGAACTGTCTTTCATCTCCTCCAGGAAGAGGAATGAAAACACATGAATACTGGTGAATACCAGCTCACAAAGAAGAAAAAAGCAAGCTGAAAAAAGCAACACATTGATGTCGTAACTATTCAGCTGTTGTGCTGTTGGTTTTCCTTAATTTTAAAACAATGTTGCACAATTATATATTTGCTGTTTGCTTTGTTTTGTAAAAACCCTGGAGTGATTTCTATGAGAGGAAATTAAATGATCTGGCTGGCTGCTGAATGCTTCAGCTGCTTTAGGGCACTTCGGTAGAAGTGGTTTTGCATTAGCTGTTCAGATTTTTTTCCCCCTTCTTTATTCTCTTCCTTTCCTTTTTTTTTTAGAAGGGCAAGTCATACATAACTATACTCCAAAACTGTGATACCACAGCATTTCTATAAGAATCATGTCCTGCTGTTTGCTAACCTTATATGGCAACAATGCATTCATTCATTTATTTTACAGAGATGCTTTTAGAGTGCTGTATTTTCATAAATGGAAGCAAATCCTTGTGTTTAAAACACTAGGTTTTCTTAACTTCTCCAAATATGCTAATGGTGGTGTAGATGGCATAATACAAAATATTAGACTATCAGAAGAGTTATCCCTAAATTCCCACACTGCTACATAGATGCTTTCCTTGTTTAAACTAACACTTTACTAGTGCTTACTTTGATAATGTTTATATTTGCAATTAAAGCCCCTCCTAGTTTTTCTGTAAGTTGTTGTTTATGCTGCAGTCATTCATCAAGGTTGGTGAGCTGTAGAGAAAAAAACTCTGACATTTTTAGGGAATTTATTGGTGGGGGAGAGGAAGTTGGAGCCATTTCCCTGGGGCTTTATAACACTCCTTTAGTTCCAGGAATCTGTAAATTTCTTTCAATTAGACTATTTCTCTGGAGCTATCACCAAGAATTGCTCTCTAGATGTATAGGCATTTTAAGGTGTGGGGAAATGAGCAATTGAAAAAAATATGTGTCACTAGCAAACTTGAAACCTGTCTCCAATTCCAAATAGAAAATGTTCCAGTTCTATCTGAAGAGACCACAACTTTGATAAAGCTTTTCAAAATCCTTTAAAGGGAAGTTCTGTCACATCTCTTTAGAATTTGCTCAGATGACTATGCTGGATGTCTGCAAAGTAACCTGTAAGGTCTGTATAGACTAATTAAAATCTCCTATGGAGATAGATGGAATTGAACTGGAGCTTGATAGGGTTCTTACCTTTCATGCTGGTTTGAACTGTATGATACTTGTTATATAATACAGAGCAGCAACATAAACTTCAGGAGTTAAAGGTTAGGTGGTGGTCATATATGGGATTTGAAATTAAGGAATATGGTTTCCTGAGGATTCGGGATAATTCTTTCCCTCCCTGCCTTTGCAAACAGTTAGCTTTCTTCCTCAATAGCATCTGTGGCTTCTAGGTTTTATGTGGCTAGTAAGGTCACAGATATTTTTGGCTGGGCATCATCATTCTGTGTACACACATACACAGAGGTACACACTCTCTCTCTCTCTGCCTAGGAACTATAGAAGAAATATCCACTTGCTCTAAGATAAAATAAAAATGCTATATGAGTGAAACTACTGCTTTGTGGTTTCTTCACACTAATGCGTTGACAGTATGCCAAGGCATTACAGCTCAGGCCTGAGATACAAATGAAGCCTGGAGTGAAAAAGGAAGGTGAAGAAAAATGTAATTCAGTGTAACACTGAAGGGACCTGAATGATATTCTGCGAGGTGCTAGCAGCTGAGAAAAGAAACAACAGTATAATATTCCATTTTCATTTTTAGTTCTTGCTTATTATCTTTCATGTTTGCTTGGAACCTCTTTTTATGAGTGAGATATGCTCTGATAAAGGAAGCAATGATACACAAAGTAGCTCTGTGGCAAAACACAGAGTGATTGTTGCCCTCACTTATCCTCACTGAACTTTCACACTGTTAACAGTGTAACTAAGAAGACTTACACTTAAGATCTCACCTCTGTGCTTTCTGCAGTAGTGCCATACTTGGAGTGACAACCCCTGCTAAGGCACCACAAAATACTAGGTAATTCTTATAACTTCACTCTAAATAGACACATCTTATTATTTCCCATTGTGTAGGAAGGTTTGTTTCAGCTCAAACAAGATGTCAGTGATTATGACCTGGAAATAATATACACTTTTAAGTACTCAGTTTATTTGAAATAACATTATACCTAACGATCATGGAAAATAAGTGTGTGTATTTGACAGCTGATGCAAATTACAAGTGTGATAACTAATTTTAGAATTATTTATATAAGTAATTCACTTGTCTGTATAAAAGTCTTGTTTCTCTTTCTGCTAATATTGAGATTTCTTTTTCTAGTTCCTTTTCTTCATTCTGTTTGGTCTGTGTGTCGTGTGTGTTTTGTCCCCGCCCCCCCCCTAAGTTCCCTTTAGCCAGGATCTGCTCCTAAGTATTTTGCTTTCAATGAGTAACTGTCTTTTTGTAGCATACACCAGTTCCAATCAGTGGGATTGTAAACAGGAAGTGTCAATGCAACTGATTCATGCCATACAGAGACCACACATAGATACCTAGGAAATATCTGCACTTCAAAAGAGAGGATACTGTCTCCAGCTCAGGTTTGCAACACAAAGTGCCAGAACAGATGCCAAAAGAATTTGTTTTGTCTTGAGCTTTATGAATAAACTAGTATACGACGAGGATGGTGGTCTCCATTGGCATTACAGCCTGTGTTCTCGCTGTTTAAATAACAGAGGATCAAGCTTCAGTCCTCAATGTGTGATCATTTCCCCCATGTAATTTCTACTTACATTGAGTCTTCCTTTTGAGAAGTTCACACTCTACAAACATAAATTAATTAAATTTTATACTCCCTCTGTGCAGCACAGGTAGACTCCAGAATAAAGTGGTTTAACATTATACTTGTGTGCCAGTTGGGAAATCTAGTTTTCTTACTTTCTGTGTGCCCTGGGGCAGATTCAATGCATGCCTTAAATGTAAGGACTGAAAAAGACCATGAGGAATGTGGTATTGATAGTGCTACTGGGCTTACTGCTTGAGACAAGGAGCCCTGCTTGGAGGAGCTGGAGTGTATGTGGCAGTGAAACAAAGTTTGATACTTTGTGAAAAGGTGCATGCTAGAGCTTGCTGAGGTACAGAGCCTTTCTAGTGGTCTTTGAAGAGACCGTTGCAGTGGCTTGTATAGTTCTGCCTTGTTGCCTTCTCTCAAATCAAACCAAGTAAATTGGTGATACATCTTCCTTATAATTATTTCCCTGAGATTAAGGTAGTGGCTGTGTGCAGGTATGTATTCCCTAGCTGAAAGGGTAAGAGCATTTCAATTTGCTATGGCATATACTCCTGAGACATGCAACAACCATTAAAAGCTCTGTCCTGTCAGGCTGATACTATGTATACCCCGTGGTATGGGACACAGAACAGCCTGCTGAGCTTAGGAAACCCGTATCCCAGTTTTGTTGCTATTAGAAGTTGTCTAATAATTTTTTTTTTCTTTGAAGTCCCTTTTTTTTTTACATACAGCAACTTTTGGTTTTGTTTTCCAGAGTAAAAGCTCTGCACCATATAAATTATTACCTCAGGCACTAGGAGACTGTTACTAAGAAATCGAAAAGAGAGACTGTAAATGGGTGTGAGAAAAAAAGGCTTTCTGCATTTTAAGAGTAATGACTAGAAGACAATTAAGCCCTAGCTTTTAAATCACAGGGCCAGGCCAATGTATATTGGGACTGCAAATTGGAAATGTTGCATTATTTTTAAATGGCTGAATACCTGCTGCAGCAGCCATAAAAACTGATACTTCTCTAAAGCTGCATAATTTACTGCAGTGAAAAAAAAGGAATGAAATTTAATCTACCTAAAGAGAATATATCTTGACATTTACCCACCATTAAGTATACATCCTAATCCCATGCTATCCATACACTTTAGTTTACAAACAAATGACTCAATTAATGTCTCCTTAAAGCCTTCTGGGAGGGAGAGTGGAGGACATGCACTGCTTGAGCAATGGTTGCTAAAGGCATTTTGATTACTTAAGCTTGGAATAGGCATAATATCCCAGTGTGGGGGGTCCTTATGCCCTAGCAGTTCTTTGTCTTCTTCTGGAAAGCATTTGCTGCATGCTCCTGCAGTAACTCAGTCTGTTTGCTAATCCCCAAGGGGAGGCTGTGGTGGTGCTCCCACCCGAGGAAAAACAAGCTCCTCAGGTCACTCAATGCCTAAGGAAATGTGAGGTGCTGTCCTTCCTTTTGTGCTTACCCAATAACCCTGTAAAAATATCTCTTTCCTCTAGAGCATAAGGGGGTAGCAGAAGACTCTTTTTTTTCCTTAAAAAAAACGCCCACTAAACTGGATAAAATCAAGTTATTTGATGTCTTTAGCCATTAAAAGTCATTAGGGATATAATTGATCCAGAGGGATTAGCACTGATCCACAGCTAGCGTTTCAGAGGCCTGGAAGCCACTGATTTCTGAGCTGTAGAAATCCTACCTTCTCTCACTTCTCCCAGGTGAAGCTGATCCCTTGCTTTCATGAGACTTTTCTATTTTTCTAAATCTGACAAGCAGCAGAAAGCTGTTCATTATTGATTTCAGAAGTGTCTTCTCTACTGGTGGCCAGTTTGATGTTCCATTTGGCCAGTTATATTGTTTTAGGCTGTGTCTGTTTGCCAGCTAGAAGAAGGAACATTCAAAGATGTAAAAACACTCTTAAAATCTCTAATGTGTGTCTAACATAGAGTAGTCTATGATTAAAAGAGTCCCAATATGTAGTATGGGTCAGGTTATGTCTGAATTCTGTTTCCATTTCAGGGTCTAACCTGAACTTCATGGCAGGCTTAAGGTGGGGATGAGTGGAGTTATTACACCATCAGTCAGTTTGCCTATACAGCATTACCATAAAAGCAATTGGCCTTGTCAGTTTGCTTTGTAGGGGTTCTGCTAGTGGCATGAACCAGCTTGTCCTAAATAGAGACCACTAAATCACGGTCTATCAGGTTTTAATATAAAATCTAATATAATCTGGTCTGAATTGGAGTATATCAGGTTTTAATATTAACTGTTACTTCTGTCACAGAGTGAATCCTTCAAGGGAAGTAGAATTCAGAAAGAAAATAAATACCTCTGAAGTCCACTGTCTGTACATGCCATCACTAGTGAACTCCTTGAACAACACAACAGGAATATTTCCAGAACTTTTTGCAAATTCTAATTGTGGTTTTACTAAAACTGTTTCTTCACATCCAGAGCTACAAGGGATTCCTTGCAATAACCACCAGATTGGGTATTAGTGTATGCAGATTCACTGACATAGACTGGTGGCAGCTAAAAAAGAAAAAAGGGAATACATTTGAGTTTGATTTCCTCAAGTTACTTCTGAGTTAAAGTTGGTACAGTTTAGTTTCCTGTTTTGGTAGGTGATAGTGTTAGGAAGAGGTGCTTGTGTTTGTCAAAAAGTACATTTAATGTTGAAATTGTGTCATGCTGAGCTCATAGAATCGTAGAATCATTATGGTTAGAAAACTTTGAGTCCAACTGTTAACCCAACACTATCACACCCACCACTAAATCATGTCCCCAGGTACCACATGCACGTGTTTTTTGAACACCTCTAGGGATGGAGAATCCTCCATTTCCCTGGCAGCCTATTCCAGTGCTTGAAGTGGTTTGTACTGAAGTGGTACAAAATGAAAGAGAGAAACAAAAACCCCCAAAGGTTATGATATCAGTTTCCCCCGCTGATTTTGAATTAGATGCACAAGTATGCTTTACTTTATAATCATGATTCAGTCCCACTACCTCAGTCCCTACCCCAAAGGAGACCGTATTCATTCTGTTGAAATATGGAAAACTGAAAATTCATTTTGATATTGTAAGAACAAAAAGCGGTGAAAGATTAATAATAGAATGTCAATGTATACGTGTAATCCAGGCTTGAACCTGAGGGCAGTAATTTCAAGGAGTTGAATGACATCTGTGTGTAATTTAATAAATGGCTGTTGTAACACAAGTGGAGAAGCTCTTAAACATTGTTTTTGTGTTGACTGCTCAGTTCAATTACTGTAAACAAATAATGTAAAGCTATAATAGTCACTGAAATAAATCTGGCCTAAAAGGGTTGGATAAACATTGGAAATATCAAAGCCACATCTATCCATAATTCAATAATTTGATGCCAGCTTCACCTAAAAATAAAAGGCCATCCTTCTATGAGCATATCAGTAACAAGGCAGTAGTACTGCAAATGTAGTACTGCAGATAAACAGTTCACCTGAAGCATAAAACTTACCCGAAATAAGTTGCAAGGAGAATGTTCTTAGTGTATACTGTGACAACTATTAGCTAATGGTTAAAATAGAGAGGGTTTTTTTTTTTACAGATGTTCATAAGTTACTGTACAAACAGAGATACTTAGTAACAGGTAGACATTAAATATATTAATTGGCAGTCTTTTGTTTCTATTTACAGGCATCCTATAAAAGCTGGATTTACAAAGAAGAAATAGATAAACTAAACTGTAATTTAAAATCAAGCATTTTCTTTTTGCCATTTGAAATCACCAGGTGGTACATTAGATAATAAACCAAGTTTCTCTGGGAAGTCCAATTTCAAGACTTAACACAGTGCTCAAAATATTTTTTCCATTCTGCATTTCCCATCGACTACAGCTGCTTTCTTGTATTAAAAAGGTTTTGTTTGCTTAGTAGATCTCTGTGTGGCAAATTTTCATGCCCTTTCACCCCCTATTGTTCTTAAACCTCTTCTGTAATTTGGTTACTTCATATCCCCAGCCTTTGCAGCAGCAGCCTTCTCTCCTTCCCAGAAGCTAACCCTACCCAGAGCAATGGGTTAAGAATGAGAGGACAGGATGCAGCTGCCTCTAAAAGGCTGTCAATGATGCTTCTTTTTAAGCCACTGAGAACTGCTAGCACAGCTGCACAGTGAGGTAGATTTACACTTTATACTTTTTTTTCTAGATGAGAAGTTTCTCAAAAGCTGTATAGAATAATGAGTTAACTGATGATGCATGAAGGCAAATGAAGATACTACCTTATGCTTAATGGCATCCTATGGATGACCCTGTGTTTTAGAGCCAGTATTTCTGAGAAGACATTGTCTAGATCAGATGCTGAGGTTATTCTTTACAGGGAATTTGAGGACATTCTTAACTTCAGATGTGACAGTTCTAGACTAGGAACAAATTTGACTTAGCATTAAATTTCCTTTGAGCACATAATTGCTTCAATCTTGAAGCTCACATAGTGCCAGTAGACTGCAGCAAAGCAGTTAATTTTGGGCTCTAATCTATGTGTTATGATGCATTTTAACACCACTGCAGAGTTTTTTATACAGAGCAGTAGCTGGTGGCCTTAGTGACCTGTGTGCCCCCCTTTCTCAGCACTCCTCTTTTCCCTGCAGGCTCCATTAGTTGCTAGCTTCATCCAGTCTGAGAAAAGCAAAAGGCATGCCTGGCAAGGCTGCAAGCTGGTGTTTCTTTGCCTGCTTGCTTCAACTTTCCCTTTTTCTGTTTATTAAAGTTGTAACTGTCATCCACATGGCAGCTGTGCCTGGCTGCAGGAGGGCAGCAAGGGCAGACAAAGACCCAGGCAGCAACAGCAGCAAGAGTGGATGTTGTTGGATGTTTTTTCCTGTGGTTAAAAATGCCAAGTTAAAAACATATCTTAATGTTGCAAATGAAAACTAGTCATTGTGACCTTTCTTCAATTTCCAGTGAGGCTGCTTACAAAGGAGTCAATCATACATTTGAAGGGATAAAGGACCTCTGTCCAAGTGACTGTCAGGATGAGTAGGTGTATGGTTGGGTGGTGACTGACCTAATGACTTGGATGTTACCTAACACATATATATGGGAAGAGGCTTGAGTTGCCCCTGCCTCCATTTCTTCAAAACTGAAGCTAGATCTTCAAAACTGAATTCTTACCTTGCAAAAAAACAACAAATCATGGGCATGTAAGTGAGTTTGGCAACAAACTGCAAGCAAAGGATTTTATTAAATTATCTTAATTCCACAACATTATTACTGTAAGGGAATCTATTTGGATTTCTGTTTACAAATTTTTTAATATATTTATGTTTTTTCCATATGCATCATGTTAATTTTTTTTATTTGTGCTCTTGTGCTACTGTTTGTGACAGAGGAAATTTCCACCCTTAAATGGGATAAAAATTTCATTAAAAATATCCTATTGCAGAGATCAAACCGTTTGCCTTAACAAGGATGGAGAAAACATTCTCCAAATTATTAAAGGGTATTTGAAAATATAATTCTAACAATAGAAAACAAATAAACTATAAGTTAACATGACTATGTGCATTAAAAAGTGAGTATAAAGTGAAACTAGCAACTTCATATGATGTAAGTTCTTAATAAGAAGACATGAAAGAAGGTTGTGAGTATAAAATGTTAACAAAACGTTTGGAAAATTAGCTTATGGTTGTACTGTAGAATTCATTTGAAAATTCTTTAAAATAGATGTTCTGACTCAATTTTAATGAAAACACTTGTTTTGATGGCTTTAATAAGTTTGGATTAGCTGGTAAGAAAACATGAAATGTCAGATGCTCTGACATGATAGAAAATACCACCTTTCAAACACCCAGTAGAATTTCAGAGTAGCTACTAATCTGCTACTTTGCCAGTGCTGGGAAGTGATTGCTGTATTTCCAAATGTCATCAGAGTAGTTTGAGTCCTGCCATACACAAGTGAATTTCTGAATATTCTTAGGAGCTTTTCCAAACAACTGAGTTCCTCTGACTTTGGCAATTCTCTAAGCCATACTCATTGAGTGTTTTGGGTTAAAGGACTTTAATCACTTCAATCACAGATTATGTGGGTATGGTCAGCACTTAGATTGGAATTAAAACCTGAAAACTCTTGATAGCTATCATTGCGTTGTAGTCTTCATGTGCCAGAATTTCTGCTGATAAAACCTCCAACACTGCTTCATTAATATATGCATACAGCTGTTCATTTACTGAAGCTTCTGGCTTCCTAAAAGCCCTGCCTTTTGCATATGGAATTTTCAAAGCAGGTATTCTTCCTCCTGGGCCTCCTTCCTGTTGGCTTTGTCAAGATAAGAAAACAGACTAAGCCTCTTCTCAGCTGTCACTAGAGCCTCGACCCAGGATATGGTATGTGTGTTTGCATGGTGAGGGTGAAGTAGCAAAGAGAGATGGCATTCACCACTCCTTAGTTTTGCTTAAGAATTAAAGACATGACCTCTAATCCTTTTGGAGCATTTGATTCCAGAAGGGGGAGGGAGTGTGCTAGGAGGCACTACAACCTGAAGTTAGGTGACATACAATCTGAGAGTGGAATTTACAAAGCCCCTTCCCTTTTCCTTCTGATTACTTTCTGCATCTCCTTGTTCAGGCTGCTGTCTTTTACAAAGGTATTCTCAAAGCACAAAGTGCAAGGAGAACCTGACAATAATACAGATCTACCCAATCCTGCAGCTGGGTGCCAGACAAATATGTCACCACTGAGTATTGCAAAGGCTTAGCCCTTCTTTCCTTTATCCTCAGCTAATTAGCACTATGATTAGAAGAGTGGCTGCAGGCCATGATTCGCACTTATTCTACCAGCAGTGGAGTTAGACCAATGTAACAAGACAAAGTATATCCTTCACCATTAAGCTTCCTGTGGAAAAGGCAGCTTTTACTGGCATGTGATAAAAAAATCAGTGTCTCTTTTCATGAAACAGCACTGCCTGTTCTGGCAGTTCTAGAACCTGCTGAGAAAGCACTGAATGGAATTTGTTCGGGCCACTGTCTTACACAACTACCCAGGGAGAAGAGAAATGGTTAAACCTTTCAAGTTTGGTATACAGGATTCCCAGAAGCAGACAGCACTTGGAAAAATGCTCAAGTTTCATACACAGCAATATTAATTTTGAATTGCTCCTTTTATTAATAAATTAGGGGCTCAATAGGATGAAGGTTTTTTCTTCTTTCAAAGAGCTGGTGTGTACTTTTGCATGGAACAGATTAGAAATGTGATTTCACAGAGGAAATGTAATCTCAAATATTTACAGAATGCTAATTTTATGCTTACATGTTGGCAGAAAAACAGAATGGCATTAATTAGTCTGAATTATTTTCTAACAGAAACATGTCCTCTCCCTTTGGCTCGGACTATATTAGTTAAGAAAAAAAATTAGGCCCATTCTTTGGCCCTCAGATAATGGAACATAGTTTTCATCCATATGGCTAAAATCTCCCCTGTCTGTTAACACTCCTCTAAGGAAGGATTGCCTGCTTTGTACTGCTAGGCAGAAGTTGCTACTGGTTCCTCCTATTTCACATTTCTGTGTTAGTTAAACGTCTGACATTTTACTGCATCATTTCTTTTGTGAGCATAAAAAGTTAGAAGCTTCTCAGATGGTGTTTAGTGTTTATAATGCATTTGTCTGGGCAGATGTGCTTGTAAAATTATCAAACCATTCAAAGTTATAAGCATAGTTCAAATAAAACCTGTTTCATCTGTGTGAAGGAGACCGATTCCTTCCTCTCCAGACTTCCTAGAACGCAAACATTATTACTGCGGTTTAATGGATGCTACTGTTGTATGTGGAGTGTGACTGCTGGTTCTCCCTGCTTTTTCTGTTCCTTGTTATGTTTATTTATAGGGAAGTTATGAGACTGTGATTGAAGTTGGAAAAGACGGTCCCTTTGGGCTTGAAAAGTGACTGACCCCAATCAGCAGGGCTTGTTGTCAGTGAGGCTGGAATCTCTTCAGGAGGGAGTGGAAAGTAGTTTCCTGTCAAGTTTAGTTAGGATTGTTTTTTTTTTTCCTTTTTATGTTTTTTTCTTTTTTTTTCCTCCAGCATAGACAGTCTTTGGATTTATGTACACTGTGATTCCTGTGCTGTCTTAAAGACACAAAGAAGAAAGCCTGTGTTTGAAATAGAGAGACTATTACGACTAAATTTTGGTTCAATGGAGTTGTCACGTAAAAGCTGTGTATGCATCAAGATAGATTTCTCCAACAGCAAGTCCTACCAGGGACCCTTAAAAGTACAGATATATGATTGAGTTTCCCATCACAGTCTGGTCTCCTTTATCTTCTGCCTCTCCAGTTTGAAACTAACCTTGATTGTGTCTCTGCGCAATATGTTGTATAGGTGATAGGTGAGACTACACAGGTAGAGGGTAGAGATGTGTCCAAGGATGATGTGGTTGGTTGAAGGAGTAAAGAATATGCCTTTGAAAAAGGACACATTTCTCATTCCACAGTGAGGCATCTCAAGGGAAATCAACAAAAAAAACCAAACAAACAAACAAACAAAAATCACCCCCCAAAATCAAACAAAAAATCCCCACATCACAAAAACTCCCCAACCAATGAAAAAAACTCAATAAAACCGAAATACTTTCCTTCAGTTTTCCACAAGGGACAATTAATAGATGTGAGGTTAGGGTTGTGGTTTTGGGGAGAGGGGTTTGTTTTTCTTGGGAGGGGGGCATTGTTAGTTTTTTTTCTTTTAGTTTATTGCTAAGTTCACAAAAAATGTACTTTCATTGAGGATTTATTTGAGGAGATTGTATCCACGTTTGACAAGACCTTATCCCTTTCTGAGAGCAACTCCTAATTTGACACTCCTTCTGTAAAAAGTCCATTTTCTTTTACAATATTTTTCTCAGTATGATGGTCTGGCATTGACTCTTTACATTTGGCAGAACCAAACGGACACAGTTCTCAAGTAGCCATTTTATTTCTGGATGTTGCTGGCTTTTATTCCTTTTATTGTTCCAGGGGTGAATGACTTTAACTCTTGTCATTTTTCCCTCCTAACTTCTGCTTTGGAAGAAAAATAGAGAAGGAAATCACTGAAGGAGAATGACATTTTTCACACTTACTTTTGATGGTCAGAGAATTTATTAAAGTGCTGTTCTTGAGAGTATGGTTTCAATTGCAATTCAAGCCTGGCCTGGGATCTGAGCCAGAGCCTGAATCTGACCAGGACAGAGGGGACTTTGCCTAGAACCTTCTCACAGTTCCAACTGCATCAGATACAACTGAAGTTTCCTGTTTTTGAAGATTGTTGTGAGACTTGGTGATTAAAGTTCTCCAAGATAAATGATGCTCTGTCATAGAAGTGCCAAGTGTTAATTATTGCTGAAAGTATTTAATTAGATATACCACCTTGCTGGTAGTGATCATCTGCAAGCACAAGGGGAAGGCTCTGATATGGTTGATAAATAAGTGATTCAAAGCTTTTTTTTTTTTCCCCCTGGATTTTGGCCCATTGTCACCAGGAATTGTGCTGCATTATGAAAAAGCCAAAATACCACAGCATGTCAGAGGATTGCTTTTGTTTCCTACACATCTCAAAGCAACTGCTACCCTCTCCCTTTGTTTGCTTCCTTTTGACACGCTTAGAGCAGGGAATGATTGAATATCTGATTAACATCACGTAAGAAGCGTTTTTGCCCCGTTTTCTGACGAGATGCCAAACGATTCCAAATCCCTTGAGTCTTATGCAGGAGGTAATCCCACGATCCAATGTCAGCATAATCCCCCCAAGACAGCTTAAATATTTGTAGTTCTTTCTTAAATCAAGAAATCCCTTGAGGTTTATACCAATCCCAATTTAAAAAATGACTTGACCTGAAAACCCTGGAGGAATGTTTGAATGAGGTTGTCTTGCCTCTGGCTTCTTGGCCAACTTGCTCTAATAAGATATGAATGAGATATACAAGGTCATAATTTATAATATGATATGAAAATTATGCATCTAGTGAAAGGCTAGGGGGAAAAATAAAGGATGGCAATGGAGGTAGAGACAGTATTTATTGTGATTACTAGAAGGGGGCCTTAGTGGGCTGGGATTATTGTACTTTAAGTGAAATTGATTTTGTTCATGATTTGATTTTAATCTAGTTTAGATGAATCAAATTCTACAAGGAGCAGATATTTAATTTAGTACATTAGGATGAAAAGGCCATCAGTTCAGAGAAGTTTAATGCATATGATGTGATAAAAGCAGTATCTGATTATGAGAGGGTTTTTTATAGTAATTCCTTGTTATTTCATTACTTGTTGGATTTCTTTTTCTCTCCACATAATATTTTTATTAAATGCAGACAAGATTCCGGTCTCTCTAATGATATTTAGTCTGATTGCCTGAGCGAAAATAATAATAATACTAAAAATTGAAGGAGAACAGGGATGGAGACAGAGTTCCAAACTTATCACAGAGATTTTTGCTAGAGATCTCCTGTTGGAGCAAACAGAAGATCCTCGCTTGCCTCCAGGGCACTTGCTGCAGGGAAGCTCCTTTGCAGAACGAGTCATAGCTGTCTTGTTACAGACTGCAGTTGTAAACAGAAAGTCTGTAGAAACCAATCTCCTTCAATTTTCCAGTCTACTGTTTTCTAATCTAGGGGAGCTAGAAAGCTTTGCAATTTGGAAGAAGTTGGTTGCTGTTGAAGAGAGGTCTCCTACACTTTAGCTGTCAGGACCAAATGGATCTGTTTTCTTAGGTTAACACCAAAGTTGGGAAAGCCATCCAGGCTGAGAATGCAGAAAAAGTTCAGATGATGTATATACACACACAGATATATACACACACATTTCTTACAGAATAATTTCTGTGAAAATGTTCCTATTTCTTTCTCTCTTCCCTGACAACCAACCACTAGTGTCCTCTTGTTAGAAAAATACTGTTGATTCACTGGCTTCCTTGCACCTTTTTAGCACTGTTCTTTGGGTTGTTACAGATAAATCAAAGAACTAGTTTTCTCACTGAGGAATATTTTCTGCTTGGATGTTTAGTGAACAAACCTTTTACATTCTTAAGGAAAAGATTTGCTATGATGGAAGGAAACTTCTGTTACCATCTGTATTCACAAAGATCAGCATGGGTCATGGTGATCTGCATGGGAAAATAATAAAAAGGAATCATGAAGGAGAATTCTTACATCATAGATGCAGGGCAGGAGTTGGCAGAAAAGCATTTTAATACATCAGTCTGGGAATTCTTGATTATGTGTCACCTTGCTGCACTTGCTTGTGTTAAAATAAATTACAAGTGCTTTTTCCTTCTTTGTAAAAGAATACAGGTAAGATTTTTCATTTGCTGAAATGCTTTTCAGCAAAAGGCAAAAAAAAGATGGAGGGTAGAGGAGAAAAAAAAGGCAGCTATATGTGTCTGACAGCCTGCATCCTGAGGATGGGACCTTCCCTGTTTGTGCTTAAATCTAATCATGTGTTTCAGGCAAAACTACATCCCCCTTCAACTCCCCCTTCTGTATAACAAGTTGTTCCAATTTAAAACCAATTTAGTTAAACTGGGACACTGGTGGATAATTGTCAGATGCCTCCTGTTTGGAGACAGAATTCACTCTACAGAATCTCTGGAGACGGGTTTACGGTGACGTAAATGAAATTAAGATTTTAAAAGAGTGTGCATCCTATGTAAAAAGTGCACTGGGTTTCCCCCTTATTATACTACTACTAAGCTGGTATCTACCACCTATTTCCCTGGTCCAAGAGCTGTTCTCATTGTGGTTCCCCATCAGAGGCTAAGAGCCACCACAGGAGCCATTTGAAGGACACATTGAGAATATGATGCAGCATGACAGAGAGACACTGTTTCACTTTCTGGTTTGGAGCCTTGGCTCCTTTTTGGAACATCCAATATACAACACTCCCTGAGAACTGATGAATCAGCAAAGCAGATCTTTTCTATTTTAGAATCTTATACAGACACTGTGCCAACAAGTAGATGCATTGTTTCTTTCTGTCCTTAAATACTTGTATGCTGTAGGCCACAACCAAAATTTTAACTTGTTTTAAAGTATAATGCCTTTATCCTTCTACATTTTTTTCTTTTCTGTGACTGAAGAATTGTCACTGGCAAATGAGGCTGTATTGGTCTGGATCACATGAAGTTCACCTGAGGTTTGAATGAAGCAGTGCTAGATATAGTAAGGGATAGAGCATTGAGTACTGTCCATGCCTTATCAGTAATCTTGGATTTCTACCATCTGCAACAGCTATAGTTTCACTCCATCTCTTGCTTTTTCCTTGAGATGCTGCAAGTAATGAGAATTTTGTTGTCATTGCTGACTATAAGTCCTATATTGAGATTGCATCAGTTCATTTAGCAAGAGCTTTTCAGGGACCTCCTAGCAGGAATTGATTTCCTTATTTTGGTCTTATTTTGTGAATTCAATTCAAAAAGCAGTCTTCAGTGAAAGAGGTTCTACTTATATCTATTTTAAAAAATTACTAGAACATGTTATACTAAGGAATCCTATTTTCTTTATATGTAAGTGTGTTTTCAGTTTGCTGAATGCTTTAAAACATTTTATTTTCCATTGCAGTGCTAACTACTTTGTCTTTAGGAGAAGAAGGGTAGAAGAGAGCAAAGCAAACACACAAATTTGTACATTGAATTGATGAGCTTAACTAATCGGTGCAATTAAAAGCTTGAGTATATTCTTATTTTTATAGTATCTTATTTCCTAGCTCTTACTCAGATTTAAACTGCCTGAAACTGTGAAAGGCTATATTCAATGTCACAGATGTGTGCAGGAGAATGCAAGCGGGTTGACATGTACTTGTCAGTGTCAGCTGAGAAAAGAGCTGGCGTGGATTGTTCGGTGGAACAATGAAGGAGGTGGTGTCTCTGGGACAATAGCATTAGCTGGCGGAGCAGATGGACTGCTAGCTTGGGAGGTCTAACTAATCCTCTGTCAGAACAATGAGCAAGAGTTTACACTTTACTTGGCTAAACTCCACTAAAGCGAAACAGAAATGTTGATGTATCAGGATTCCTGAGTTCGGGCCACCAAGTGCAATAATTTTGCCTCTAAAGGGTTTTTGAAATGTTCCAGAACAAGTAAGTGTATCAGCACAGGGATTCATTACTGTTAAACAAATCCAGAAAATTTAGCCATATGAGCAAACTCTCATAGGTCAACTGGTAACATCATTTCTTGAATAAAGAACCTTTCAATAGGGGACTGTCTTCAGTTCCTTATAACTTTGCCAAAATAAAGTGATCTGACATTTTCCCTTGCCAAGATCTGCTTAGGCTTGGATTTTACATCTAGAGGCAAAATATATTATTAAAATAAAGTTTTTGAAAAAACCTGAACAACCCCCTTGTAACTGTTTACTAGAAGAAATTCAGTCCCTCTATGCTTTGGAAAATGAACCTGTAATTGCTAAGAATGTATCTTTTGCTTTTTCTTTGGGAGAACAGCCCACATTTATTCAACTCGTTCACATTTAAAAATACCTCAGTTTGCCCTGGCTCAGTGGCAACATTAGCATTTGGCAGCTAAAGTCTGTGATTTGTGTCTGAATTGAGCTTGCTTTATCTCTCAGAAATCAGTGGTGTGACCTGACTGCACATGAACCATCCTTAAATAGCTATATCCACGTATATCAGGGTGAGCAGCTCTTCCAGTATGGTACTTGCAGAGGACTCTTCATCTCCACAGGGCAATTTTCTTCTGTGTTTTCAGTATTTGTCCATTTGATGTCCAAACAGAACTGAGAATTGCAATCTGTCTTGGTTGCAGTGAGATGAGGAGGAGAAAATGGAATAAGAAATGGGGGAGTTGGAGGAAGGAGATACCTCAGTCAGCAGGAGAAAGACATGGCAGGAGCCACCTAAGAGGCATAGGGTGGTCCATGGGTGGTGCCAACTGCAGTTGCAGCTAGACATGAATGTGAAAAATGGAGATAAGACCAAAGGTAGTGAATGATATTGACAAGGTAAACAGGGTCTGTGAATCTGGGAGAGCAGTGGTGGAGACTGGATAGGAACGGTCACTGAGGAAAATGTAGGTAGACAGGTTGGTAAGAAACTCAGAACTGGAGAAGAACTATAAGCTAGATTTAGAAAATATTCATGAGGGATAACAGGAAGGCTAGATGCTTTCTTCTGCAGGGTTGCTTTGATACTGATGGTGAGGAAGCCAGGTCAGCTGCCTGTGCCAGCTATGCTGAGTCACCCTCTTCATTGGCTGGAAAGGAAATTTAAGAAAGAGAACTTTTTAATGCCTGAAGTTAGCCTGGCAACATGTGACTTAAATGAAGCTTTCATTTCAGGGAGTGCTTGCTCACTGTGTGTTTCTGATTATCTATGTGACAGCCTGTGATGCACTGACTCTGATGTGCAGAATGCCTTGCACTTGCCCTGGCAGCTGAGGCCAAGGGGTATCTGTTCAGAAGCTGTGCAATGCCAACTGCTGGAAAAAGCAAAACCCTGGAGCTCTGAAATTTATTTCATCCCTCTCTATTTTTGGTTTCAGCAGATGCACATCAGCTTTTCCTTGTGAAACAAGCCCAGCAATGCTATCACACACTGCACAATGATGTTGTGTGGATAAATCCGTTAATATTTACAGCTAGTGGAAGAATCAAGAACCCTTGAGGAAGTTAATATTTTGGTATTGAGTCATGATTTGAACAGCATGCTGGAAAGGTGTATCGACTGAATAGTGAGGATAAAGTAAGCACAAAATAGCTGCTATTTTACAAGAAGTGCCTGATCTGTGCACTCAGAAGAAATAGCAGGTGTCATTCACAATGCTTATGTACAGAGAGGGGTAACGAAAACAGAGCAGTTGTTATTTTGGCATTCCCTAACTTCCGGTTACCTGATTTTGTGGTGTTAACAGTCTACTGTATTACTGCCACAGTGCAGCTCTCACTAGAGTTCAGGCTAGATCTATCTACTCATCTTCCTTACTTCAGAAATCTTCCTTAAAAACAACAAAAAAATCCAAACAAAAATTCTACCACAAAAATCCATGCTTACTGGAAGGGGTTAAACAGCACAAGCCTTTTTTTTCTGTCTACTTTGCTAATCTGGACACTGTGTTAGATTCGCAATTGCCTATGAGGTTATCTACCCAGTTGAAGCTCAGAAGAATTTCCAATGACACTCATTTGTAGTAATACCTGTTTGGGGGAAAGAAAGAGCTTGTGCAATTACAACTTTTCTTATAGCCATTGCTTATCTGAGTCTGCCTCCGAGTCAGGAAGCCTTTTCTGGCTTGAGCAGTGCAGTGAAGAATGACTCTGCTGCCAACAGAATGGAAAGGCAAAACGAGATTGAGTTTAAATCCACAGATGGGATGTGAACACTTGGCACCGGGGGATCATAAGGTCGTTGCAGTAAGACAGGGAACATTCCTGTGTAGTGTGTAAGAAACACATCTGGCTTGCCAGTCCTCAGTGCAGATTTTCACTATCTGGTATATGTGTGCTGTATGATAGAAGCCCATCTTTTTAACCTGAAAAAAACCAAACGGGTATCTACGTTTTGGTTTTTTCATGGTCACATAAAAAATATTTACCTACAGTAAATGTTTAATTATTAGAATTGTCACTTCCAACAAAGTGGAAAATGGAAAAAGGAAGTATTTCTTCTTAAAATGACAGCGTAACCTCTGAAACTGCAGGTGTATATTAATCTTACAATCAATAATCCTGGCTAAAAATACATAAAATGCATTTTAATAGAATCACAGATATTGTTTCTTGCTGTGCTGGAAATGTAAAAGTTTCACTAAGGCAGAAAGCAGAAAGCAGAAACCAGTCTGGCTTCAAGGTCTTAAGGTAAAACTTGGTATCGTACAGGGAAACAGGAACATGAGCAGATTTGAGTATCAGAAGAGGACTGTGTTTGCAGGAATAAAGTAGTCTGGTAAGATTTTATTAAAAAGAAAAAACATTTAGCTGGCATTAGTTTTAAACTCTTTGTAACTATTGTGTCGTCTCTTGGCCTAATCTCCTAGACATTGAACATGTTTTGTCTGCTAATAATTATGACAAATATTTCAGAGATTAGATGTATGCACTTTATACATTATATAAAGTGTACTTCGAAGCAACTGAGTTTTCACATGAGAGAGCTGCTGAACTCCCTAAGATTTAAAAGCAGAGCTTGCATGGGATAATTGAAATGCCAGACATAAAACCATATTAAACTGGGCTTCATTGGTTAAGCCTCTCCTAGAGCTACATGAGCTGTATAAAAACTAGCAAACCAACCAACTGGTATTCCAACTTTCACCTTCTAATGACATGATTGATTTTTTATGGTAAATGGGGAATAACCAAGACCTAAAAATGCAAAAAATACACACCAAAGACAGACTAAATGTACAAAGAAAACCATAATAACTACAAAAGGTAAGGCTGAAACCTCTGTTGTTTGATTTAGGTCGCCTGAAACACTGGAGACTGTTAAAGAATGGAATACAGATTTGGGAATCTTATGGTTTGGGAAGGAGTTCACTCTAAACTAGATTAAAAAAAAACAACAACCCTTTTGCAATTTGCTGAATAAAAATATTTTAAAAAAGTTTCAAGAGTGCCAGTACGTAGTGTTTTGAATTTAAATAGGCTTCCTGCAGTTGCTCAGTGGAGCTGGTATTCTTGACAGACCAGCAACTTCAGATTACTGATCAGCTACTTTGAGTTTTAGGACATGTGGCTCTGATAGGAATTGGGATACTTGAGGCTTTCCCTTTTGCAGAATGGGAGATAAATACAGTGAGAATTGGACCTCTCAGCACTTTCAGTCTCCAGGCTCCTTCACAGAGCACCCCTGGCATGACTAACTGCCCTGGTGAGAGCCCTTAAAACTCTCATTTGGATTCATCAGCAGTTCATCTATTGCAGCAAGCATGGACCCAAATATTTTTTGGGGTCAATGAATACAGTCAGAGGAGCTCCTCAGGGAAGCTGGTAAACTTGCAGTAATAAGGAAAATGTCACTTTTAAATTACTTTGTTGTCATTTTTTTCTGTTTTGCAGTATTTTCTTTACTTCTCTTGACAATGTTTCCCATCTAGTCCAAGAGTATTCAAATTTAAATTTATGCTGAAACTTTTTTCACTGCCAAATACAGAGATTATTCAGTAAAACAAAAATTTTATGGCCATGTTATGTTGCCTTTTTTTTTTTTCGTCTCTTGGCAGGACAGGTTTTCTGGCTGCAACTTTTCATGCTTCAAGAAATGGTGAATAAAGACTCAGAACTTGAATACTGATTTATTTCTGAAAGGTTATACTCCTCCCCTTCAATTAAGTGGTTTATTCATTCCTTATCACTAGACATGATCATGTCTATGTAGCAATTTCCCACTCTGCTTCCACTTAGGTCTATGTTACATCATTCACTGGCAACCAAGAACCCTATAAATAAATAATTCAATTTAACCTTCACTTTACAAAATGTTCTTACAAAACAAGTTTTTTTATTTTAAGGATTTTTCTGCCAAGTGAGTAACACCCAACATCTTCATAAGTAAGTATTAAGGCTAGAAATATGGACCTGTATTTACTTGGCACTGCATTTACCTTGGCAAAATGAAGATCAGGTTCTTAAAATATGATAAGACAATAACCATTAAGCTCCCACCTCTTAACCTTTCATTCTGGCTTTCAATTTTTATGTATTAACCACAGTGCTTTCTTTCATTCTGATTTATTTTTATTGTACTTTCCCAGAAGGCTTGCAGTAATGCTGCTTTCTGTGGTTTCTGTGTGTAAAATACACACTCTTGCAGTAATCCAAATTTTGTTCATTCCATTTCAGTACCATGATGGCTAATTCTCTTCATAAGTTTCTCTTACAGCAGGTTGCAAATTATCTTTGACCACTATTGTAGGCAGAAGTATACTATAATGACAAAAGAGTATTGATATATGAAGGAATCCATTAACTGTTTGTGGCTTTGATTTTTGTCGTCTATGGTGTGCACGTTCCAATACATATTCTGCTGAACAAACCCATAGCTCATACACACTACAAAACAGTTTCAGATGGTTTCACTCACACAGAATACTTTTGTCTGCTGAAACTATTGTGGAATTATGCTGCTGGCATTTCAGCCATAGAAAGTGGCCTTTCTTAGCTCTAATTAGGCAGCTGAGACTGTCAGCTTTTTCTATGGAGTGAAATTTTTATGAGATTTATGGTCGCTTCTTCTTCAAGAGGAATTAGCTGTGAAAGATACTTATGAGTAGAAAAACTTGGCACTATGCAAACTGTTCAGGTTGTGGCTAATAGTGTGAGGACTGCTGTTAAAGACACACTGGCACAGGATGGGTGGTGGTTGTTGCTCTGCCCAGTCAGTAAAGGCAGGGTAGTTTCACAGCCTTCTTCAAAAATTAATTGTACATATCCCAGGCTTGTTCTGTGAGTACAACAGTCAGGGCTAACTTTGGAGGCACTGTGTAGGGACCTTCATGACTGTTGGCAGGATACACTCTGTAGACTGTATATAGTCATTGTATGGAATAGGTTTCTTTTTGGTGCTTTTCTGAGATTTGAGAGAAAAGGCTCTGCACAGCCTCTCCCTTCTTTGTTGCAGAGCATCTGTACCCAGCACAGCAAGACTTGCTAGCTCTTAGGCTCCTGGGTAGTGTGAAGATGCTGGACTGTATGAAGAAGGAAGGAAACATTTACACTGCTGAATTCGCCTGAGTATCTCATCTACTATTTGCTTCACTTTAAGTTTTTACAACCCTTGAAAGGACAAAGCCTGGTAAAGTTTTCCATTGAAATAGACGGGAGGCTGGTATATTAGCAGTTGTTATTTATTACTAAGAAAAAAAAAAGTGGAAGTGATGTATATGAAAATCAGAGCTCAGAGTATGTATTGTATGCCATGCTGCAAGACCTACCATACAAGATATATCTCAGCTTGTCAGTGAGACTGGGGTTTTGGAAGCAGATCATTTGATATTTAAAATAAGACAAAATTCATTATTTTAGTATCTTCTAGTAGATACACATCCTCTTCAAATCAATAAAATATCCATCCTCAGCTCTCGTTGTGCATGAGCCAAATGTCACCATCCCCCAGAAGTGTGTTGCAAGATTACAATATGTAGCTGCCTTCTGCTTACACACAAGTAAGCCTGTGATCAGTTCACTTTAAACTGGTTTTTGTTCCTCTTCCTTGCTTCCTCACTCTCTTTCTTTTTTTCCTCTTGCTCGTAAGGGTTTAATTTTCACTAGCTTGCCAAAAGCATAATTATACTTTCTGCATACAAATACCCAGTGGAGATCAGAAGAGATGACAGAGAAAGTCATTTTTAGAATTCTAAAAAAATTGCAAATATAAACTGAAAGTGCCGACAAGATTGGAAGTGTGTGGGCTGGATCACTAATTTCCACTAGGGCAGGCTTCATTCAAGGGGAAAATATGGTTAAATTAGACACACTTAGGTAATGAATTACTTGCATATCTCTAATGAGCACTTCAGATTACCTGCTATTAAAATTCTAGTACACCCAACATAAATTTGGGTAAAATATTGCCTACACAACTCTCCATTTTAGGAAAAAATAATTGCATTTACTTTTTAGTACACAGGCATTTCGTTTGACTGTAAAATGTTGTGTATCTTAATATAAAATGCTGTCAGTTTATGTAGGATTTAACTATATATATACACAGAGAAGACAGGCTGGATTATGTGGAGAGTCCCTGTTCTTCGTGTCAAATTGTGATTCACTGAATTCTGGTGAGGCAACTAGCAGATTGAAATAACAACATCCCCAGTAAATTTTAGCAAGCTCTGCTTGTTAATCTATGTTTGGAAAAGAACAGAGTAGTCCTGTACATTAGTAGATACTAATTTTAAAGTTGTCAGGGCATGCATTTATCACTTTGTGCAACCTTTGATGCACAGTGTGGACTGTAGGTTGTACAATGAAATCACAGATACACAGTTCACATTATTTAGAGTTATGATGATATTTTGAAACAGACTATTCCTGTTAGCATGGCTTAAAGAAAACGAAAATAGCTTCAGATCATCAAGGTGAAATTCACATGGTCTGATCAGAAATCTCCTGTAGTCAATGAAATACTCCTGTTAATGCAAACAGACTTTATATTAGACTGAAAACCTTCTCCTTCAAAGCTCTTCCTATCTCCGCAGTCCTTATTCTTATAGACTGCATTTTCTCTAATTCTCCTTACTATAGGGTGTCTCTTACTGATCTCTTGTTCTCTGTTTTGTCTTAACACATTTCTCCTTCTGGGCTTTTATTCTGGATCTCAGTATTAACTTTTGTAGACTTCTGTTCATGAGTTAAATCACTGTCTTTTGTCTTCATTCAAATAACTCTTCAAAACTCATCCTTTATATGGAGCCTTTAGGGAGAACCCATTGACTTACTTAAAGAAATCTGAAATGCAAATAATATACTTGGCAAATACACAATATAGTTAATCACTTCCACTGGAAAAACTGGGGTTTTCCAGCATACCCAGGAATATTCTTATTTCCCATGTGATTTTCACTTATGCCACTTTTTTTTTGCATATCCACTAGTTTTTTGTTCATAGTCGTTAAAGAACTTCTACAGTTGGTTTATCATCACTAACATTTCATCCTTTTAACACAAGGTTCATGATCTTTTTTCCCTATAACATGTGTGATTCACACATGGGGTTAATATATCTGTGTGTATGGAAAGTCATTAGATCTTATGCTAATGATGGTGATGTACTGTCATACTTCACTTTTCTCAAGCAATCATATTTTAAAAAACCATGTACAAATTTACCTAAATGTCTGACCAAGGTCAGAAGTAAAATACATGTTACAACTGCAAACACAGTAAATTGTCCTGTAATCTTTTCTGATTTTTGAATATTCATTTTATGTTGCTGCATGCAAGTATAATGAACCTTCTCCTTTACCTTCTATGGATATTGCCGAAGGATTCATTAGAAGAACACTGACAGGTGGATAGGAATGCATTTTAAACCTCTCTGAATATACAAAAGATGAATAAACTACTTGAAGGTAAAATTTTTACCCAGACTTTCTGTATGTTTTAAAATGTATGCCAACCTTTCACTGTCTGTGTCAGCTCATGAGTGACATTTGAACAGCAATTTTCGTTCACATGTGGCATATCTAGGCTGTCTCTGGATTTCTCTTAAATAATAAGAACAACCTCTTTCCTCCTCCAAACCCACAAACACAGAACAATTCCATAATGCTGTCATTTTCAAAGCCCTTTGTGTCACCACTAGAAGCAAATATACAAGTCATTCTTTTGTTATATAGAATCGATACTGTTTCTTATTTGCAAGAATTTTGCATAAAGATTATTTTGTTAGAAACAAAGGCTATCAGCATCCTTTTAATGCTAAAATGTTTCAAGTATCATTTTTCTGTTATCACCAGAATAATATCATCAAAGTCATTCGGTTTTTAAGAATTCCAGTAAGATGCTAGATGTTGGCTTATACCTTGTGATACCATCACAAGAAGGGAAAAACTCCACTAATTTGTACTAAGATTCCTTTGCTCATATAATGCTTAAATGGTAAATAACTTCTTTCTACTGGTATTTTGCAACCAAAGTTATAAGTAATACAGAAAACAAATTAAATCTAGAAATATTTGAAATGACAGGCTCAGATTTTCCTCAGCTGAGTTAGAGCTCAGAGTTAAATACAAAGAGGTTATTATGAGTCTATGTACTAAGAATTGTGCTTATCACAAATAAAAAGAATAATTGTTATATTTACTTTGCATATGGATCCTCACAAAACAGCACGTTATCTCAGGACCCGTGTGCAAAGCAAATATAACAAGGTAGTTATTCTAATAAGGCTTACAGAGCATCTACTCCAGCAACTTTCTTTTCTATCAATTGTGTGAAACTGAACACTTTTCTAAGAAGAAAATATAATGAGAATAAAAAGTAGGGCTGCTTGGCATAAGATAATATTAAATGCAAGACACTCACATGATGTTCTCTTCAAGATCAGAAACTTGTTGGTTATCATTGGATACGTTTCAACAGGAGGTGTGTTTTTTATTTTTGTCTTGAGAGATGTTTCTCTTTACAGTGACATCAAGCTTTCACATCAAACCTTCACATGAATAAACAAGATCAAAAGTTTTGGAAAACTTTAAATCCCTCAGTCAGCATCTGTTTTTATGAGCTCAGTCATAATGTTACTTTACACAGTGCAGTATGGCTCTTTCCCCTCATTCCTTTTAGTTACTTTTTGTAACAGTGTGAAATAATTATTGATATTACAACCTGAGAAATGGAACAGCATCAGAAAATGGGGTAAAAGAATGGCTTGGATCAAAAGGTCCAGATGTAAAGGCATAGCTTTCATGGACTGATAAGGAATAGAAAAAGTGATGTGGGTTGTCATACATTCTTGCTGTTCAGTTCTCAAACTGCTCTATTTTTTTTAAATTAAAGAACAGTGGATCTTCATGTGTATACCTGCATGTTGGATAATCTCTGCAAAATTAAAACTAGAGGCAGGGGGATCAGCAGCAGGGGTGCTCCGGGGAGACAAAGGAAGTAGGCTGTAAGGGATTGACAAGAAAGATGCTAAGGAAGGGAAGTCTTTGTGTTAAATTCTCCTTGCACAATCATTCATAGGTACTTTGCAGAATTCCTTGTTTCATTTAAGTTTACTTTTTGATAGATAACCACAGGATCAGAAAATGAAAAGTCAGTAAACCTTTACAAATTATATGATGTTTTCTGAATACAGTCTCTTCTGTCATTGAAGGGGCATATTTTTTGCTGATGTCAGCCAGTATGATTCCATCAACCTTATGGAGTAACTGGTAGCATTAGCAACAGTGGGATTCCAGGGATTTACATCAATTAAAACTGGATTTCTGACTGAATTCCCTAGATTTGTTTTATTTTATTTTGCCTTAATCTGCACAGAGACTGTTTTAAGTACCACTGCATGTTTCTTCCCCATGACTATCACATCTGTCTGACCTTAAAAAGTTGACATTCAGATAGGATCTTCTTAGTGCACAAGGCATTGTGATACGTGGTGTCTGTTTCCATTTTTCTAACTTGCTGTATAGTTCATCTAACTTCTCTGAGTTGAGCTGAAAGCCTTGTATCAGGAGCTGTAACTATCAGTGGAAGTAAATGAGTTGCCACTAGTTACAAGACTTTTTTTTGCCCCTTAAGCAGCAGTAGTCAGGAAGCTTGGGACAGGATAAAAAAAAATCAAAATAATTGGATGTAAGAAATCTGAAGTTACAGCAGAGACGTCTTTTTTTTTTTTACAGGTAACTGTAGAATTTGAATAATTTAACCTTTAAAATGTTGTTTATTCTGTTGTGATCAAGAGGAAAAAATGTCATTCCTTTCTTTTGCTGATGCCATTTACAGGGTGTGATTACAGATGCATGGTGTAGGTGCTTGTGTACAAGGAACCTTCATCTCAGTGAGGAACTTTACTGTGTGAAACAAATCAACCTAAACAATTAAAAAAAAAAGACAATCACACTTGGATTTACCTAGCATCAGTCTGGGCAGAGTAGTTTGGTTGGTGAAACCAGATAGGAAAAAAAGGCATAAACTTAAGAACTTCTGTGTTTATCACTAAAATCATTATCATTTCTTTCCTTTGTTAAATACATATTTGTGGTGACTCTATCTTCTGTACTCTGAAATTGGTTGCTGCCTGGGGACTATGTGGGACAGTATCCCTATGGACTGGGGCTAGGAGGTGGGGGTGCCCCCATGGGGGTGGCAGGGCAGGGTGGGATTACCCTAGCCAGGAGCAGGGCAGCTGGGTGGCAGTGGGGGCAGCCCCAGCCCTGGGCATCAGACATCTCACTGGGGACTAGCTGAGACCAGTCTTGGAGTAAAGTACAGAACAGTGGGAGGAGAGCTGGAATCAGGCAGGGCAGTTAATGCAAATGGTGATGATGAGTGGTAGCACCTGCTCTTCATAACATGCTATGTCCCACTTGTGCATTTTTGCTGTGTGCACAATGGTGCAACCCATCAAAATTGCATTTGTAAGTAACTAAAAGGCATTGGGATGATTTGTACCAGCTGCTGTAAAACAGTCTGGTTTACATCTTGTGACCTCCTCACTATTCTCTTGCCTTTGCTTGAGGAGATGCAGTTTAGACTATCATTGTCTGTCACATTGTGTGTTAGCAGTGCTATGTGCTGCCTGGTACTAGTCATTGTGGAGCTGGGAAGAACTTTACTACAAAGACCCATATTCATAGAGTCATAACCATATGTGCTTTGACAGCACTACTTCACCACTGGTGGGAAGATGATGGTGTGCTGGCTGTCTTTAATATTCCAGAAATATGTTCATAGAAAAGTGAGAATAAGTCAAGGAATAGATCTCTTACCCAGAACTTTGTAGTAGAACTTTGTGTGCTTGAAAAAGTGACTGATAGACTCTGAAAAATGGCCTCAAAACGTGTTATCCTTGTGCCTTCCAGAAAAAAAAGTTACATTTTCTGGAACATATTGCTTCACTAGGTCTAGAATATATTCTGCTATATGCTATGCCACTGCAGATAGTCCACTGAAAATACTTTGCTTGCCTTATGAAGCATGGCCTGTAGCATGCCTTAGGGCATGGCACTTATGGGGCTCAAGTGATAGCTGAGTTACTCTATATGCACTGTATAGTTGCTTATACTTACTTCAACATAAAAAAGCACATTTACACATTAGACAAGCACAAAATGGTCCATGTGGAACTACTTTCACTTGAGGCAAAGCATCCTTGTAGACGTTTGAAGTGTGGAGTAAATTTTATCATTTTGAATTGTACAAATAAGCAGAAAAGAAAGTTAATTTATAGTCTTTTTTCCTGTTTCAGGGCAGTCAAGGAGAAGGTTTTCCCTTTTTCTCCGCTTTTTTCTTTTTCAGTTTTTTGGGAACAGTACAAGGGCTAAGACAATCTATGCTTTTTTTCAATGATGTAAGCCAATTTCCAAAGCAATATAAAATATAATAAAAAACATGGAAGAGTGAGTCTCTCAAAGCTGACATTGCATGTATGGTGAATAAATATGTTTTGTGTTTTATTATGTGGAGCTTTCTGTTTAGATGGGTGGAAAGAGAAAAAGAAATAACCGTAATGGGTTAATGGTTTATTGTAAAATGTGCTATGCTTCTCACTTTCCCCGGGAAAGCTCTAGCCATTGGACATACCAGTTGCATATCTGAATGTATTTCAAGGTTAATCTTACAGGTTGCATCGTTTGCATCCTACTTGAAACACTGGCATATGGAGAGGGGTAGAGCAGCATGTCATTCCTTGCTTTAGCTTACAGGTTTTTGGGCAAGCTTGCTGTTCCTGAGAGTTTTAAAAAAAGCTTTATCACATCTTATGATCTAGTTCTTTTTATGCAAAATTCTATTTTCCCCTGAGGAGCTTTCTGAAAGATGCTCACCAAAACATAGTAAACAGTTTGAATTATTTGGATTCAGTGATTCAGGTGGAGGTATCACCAGTTTGCAGTGGCAGATCTGAGAAGACTGAGATTCATGAACAGTAGCAGTAATTCAGAGACCAAAACCTGGTCCTTTGAGCTTGCAAAACACTATGACTTGCATAGGAGTAAAACTGAAGTCTCTCCGTGGAAGGCATTGAAACTACATCTGAGAATGAAGCCACTACATCCCAGGCATCATACCATAGTAGTACGCTGCAAGTACAATGCCTGCTGAAACAGCTGAGGATTCCTTTTTTTTGCCACGACTACAAAAGCTTTGGCAGTTTCCTTTTCAAACCTAGCATGTCTGAACTTCACAGGAAGCTCAGGACCACTTAACAAGGGGTGGTCTCTATAGCTGCCTGGGCCTGAATAGACGGGACAATCTGGAAATCAGACTCTCTAGCATCTAGTTCACTATGTGCTAAGGCCTCATTTTAATTTACAGTCCCTAATACCGTTTCTTTGGCAGAGATTCGTAAATCTCCATTTCATCCATATGACTGCTGCATGACAATGGAGCTTTCTCTATTGCTGCCTCTATCTCCGTGAAGCCTGCCTCTTAGGACATGCAGAATTCAGCAGAAGGAATATCACCCGATGCCAGTCCTCGCAGATGCCTAGCATTATTGAAAATGTACTGGTTCCTCACATTGCTATGCAGGTCCGTCGTCATTAAAATTTTATCATATAAACCCTGCCGTCTGCACTGAAGAGGAATTGAGAGCTGTAGCTGAGGATGATCATGCATTTTATCAGAATCTTCTGAAAGTGAAAAACCCAGCAGGTTCAGAGCAAGAAGGAACCAAACTAACATTCCTTTTAATTTAAATATAATATAATGTCAAACCCCTTGAAACTGACATGTATTTACTGTAGTTCATTTTGACTATTTCCCCAGAGTGGCTCAGTGTCCCATGGTTGCACAACAGTTCAAACCAGTTGCACGTGATATAATTTTCATATGTTTCTCCTGCAAGGCACATATTCATCAAAACATGGAACAGATAGTTAAAGCAAAAGACAGCAAGCTGTAGATTATAACACTGATTTATCAGGGGTCAGACTGTCAAATTAGTAGGTTTAGAGGCTGGGCCGTGTGTGCCTCCTAGCACCAATGCAGACAGTCAGATGATTAAGCAGAGTATTCTGCAGATAAGACAAGTAAGACGTTTCAGTTTAAAAGGTCTTGTTTATTTGTTTTCTGGTTTTGTTAGCAAAGGATCGAATGAAAGGAATTTGGCTTGCTTGTGGTTTTACCCAAATTCTTTTTATTCTTAATAATTTGCTTGTGTATGTATAGTTTCCTTTTTCATTTACAATAAAAAAGAAACTGGAGAAAGATCATTACGAAATTACTTTTTAAATATATAGGAAATATTTCGGAAATGTTTAGGCTGGATTAATTAGAACATATGAAAGAGGTGAATTTAAGCTAAGTTTTCCAAAGTAATAATCCCTTTTTTCTTTATTATCTGAATACATACCTTGAGATAAATGGTATACATAAATTACACCTACCTCCCAATGAAGACAGAGACTTTCTGAGTTTCTCATCACCACTTGTATTAGGATATAGTTCCCACAGAAGCAGTACTGATAATACTTTGAAACCACAGCCCTTTGGCAAACTTCAGATTCACTGGTTTGCCCTTAAACAGACATAAGGTCCACAAGCAAAATTTTCTGGCCCACGACCTGTACTAAGATCAACAAAACATACTTGTTCCTTAAATGAATAAAGACAGAGACAAAAACAAGATTGAGTGCAGGTAAAAAGTATTCTCATTCTCGTATTTCATGCATACATGAATTATTTCAGTTTTAGGTGAACTACAATGATTAATGAATTCAGGAAAGCAAACCCCAATTTTCCTTAGAAGGCTGGCATCTAACTGTTCTTGTTTTAAAAGCTAAAAAGGGGACTCTTCTGTAAAGCTTTAGGACTAGTGCCGAATCAAAGGTACTTAAAAGAAGCACAAGTGTTTTCAGTATTTAATGAAATTAAGAAGAGAAAAAAGATTGTATTTTCATTTTGAGAAGTAGTGTTTATCTTTAGAATTAATAACAATGGGCATCACTGGAATATTTCTTCTGGATTTCTTTTTACTTTTTAATGTGATATTGGCTTTAGATCACATGGCTAGCTAGCAAGTTCATACTTTTGTAACCATACATATTATCACAGTGATTTTATGTCACTTATGAGTTCAAAGTGCTTGCTTTTTTTTCAGATCTTGGCTTATCTTCTCTCTTTTTATAGATGAGATAGATGAGCACACCTTGGTTTATTTTTATGTCTACAGACAAGCCAAGATACCTGCCCTCTCAGACCAGCTTTATATGTGAGATATGGGTTTTTTTTTCCCATTCCTAATTTTTTATAAGTGAGCAATTCTGCATGTATGAGAGTTACTCACACTTTTAAGACTCTTGAAGCTCTCGAAAGAGGATGCAAATGGATAAATGGCTGTGGGATCACTGTCTGTGAAAGAAGGAACTGCTTCTTCCAATGTTGATATCTCCATAGCTTCATTTTTGTCCATTCTTGCTTTCTACAATACAGACCCTGAGAGAAAGTAGGGTGACAATTAGCCCATGGGGTTTGAAAAGCTTTGGGAACCAGTAGGCTTCCACAAGAGACTGCTTCTGGTATCATTTTCACAGACTACTAAGCTTATTTCTATGGGTTCTAAAGCATTAGAAATAAATGAACAAGGGGTTTTGCATGAGAGATTTAAGTTTTCTTTTACTGTACTTTCGATTAGCTAGCTTTTTATAGGGGTAGAACTCAAGTAGGTGAATATTATGAGTCACATATTGAAAAATAACAGGTTGCTCTTATCTGTTAAAAAAATCTCTGCTATCCTTTCTGAATATGAAGAAACTACAAGAAATTCTACCATATGCCTACTTTCTATAAAAATCAGTTAGATAATGATACTTCTGATCTCTGATGAGTATTTGTTGACAGGGTTGCTATCAAGTGTTTTAAATCTAAAATTTGAAAATATTTCTGCACTGTCAAGGTTGCTTTCCAAATATTTAGAACATTACTTTTCTTGCTTGTGCTTATAGTTATAGTTCATATACTCATAGCTGAAGTATGTTTCCATGCCAAGAAAGATACACTCAGTTTATTGAATATATATAACCATTTAGAACTTGTAACTTGATGAAATCTTTTTGGACTTGTTTTCATGGATCTAGCAAGAGAGCTCTATGATCCCCATACTCTTTGCTTAGTATCAGGTTGCAGATCAAAGCTTTCATAAATCTCTTCAAAGAAAGTACTAGAAGAATTCTCAATATGAGTATTAGCGAAATTCTAACTTGTTCCATTTTCAAAACCAATAAAAAAGTATTACTCTGAAATATTTGGTAAGATCAAGTCAACCCAAAACATCAAATAATAAAAAACCCTGAAGTGCTCTAATTCAGATGACAGGCATAATTTTGGTTTAACACAGCAAAAGTTCCACTAAACTGTAAGTAAATGAGAACACAGCTTTACCTACATTCAAGGAAACTTGGCAGCCTTCACTAGGGACATTTCTACCAACTATAATCATCATCATATTATTATTACTTGCATTCCCTCAGCTGTGGGAAACAAGATGAGTAAGAGCAGTCTCATAATGTATATTGATCACCCAAGTATTAATCTACTCAAACAATATTTACCACTCGCTTAGCACTTTTCATTTCTTTAAACATGAAAGCACTTTTAAAAGGCTGAGTGATTCTGTATTTTTCCATTTTACTTACAGAGAAAACAAAGCTGAGCACAGCTAAGTGACTTTTCTGAGTCATGACCTCAGAAGGGCGAGTGAAGTGACTTAGGCTCTCATTCTCTCAGGGCTGGAAGGGGAGACAAACTTGTCCAATTTCTCCAGCCCTGGTTTTGCCTGCAATTTCCGTAAAAGCACATTTTTTGTATAAATGCCTCTCTAGATGTTTGTTCTCTGAAAATAACAGCTCCTTCTGTGTTTGTCCTGTCTCACAGCTTTTTCATCTCTACCCATATTTGTGCCATTTCTAGGCTTGAAAAACACTTGCACACAGATCAACCATTGAAGATTTTTAGGGCTGAATATGAGGTTTTCTTGTTTATCCTCTTGACCGTGGTGTACAGTCAATCTTAGGAAAAGGTGCTTGTAGGGAAGTCTAGTTCAGCACTTCAGCTTTACCAGACATAGTACTTCATTTTTATCTCTTTCTGCCAGTACTCCAGTAGTTTTCCAGGGGGCTGGGACAGTGTTTTGCAAGAGATAAGATAATATAGTGCACACACACTGATTCCTAAAAAGTATGCTTTCTAGCATACCACGTTGATAGCACAGTGAGTAAACAACAATAACTATTTCTCTGGCATACACATCCACAGCTATCGCTAAGGGACACTGCCATCCAAAACCTTTTCTTCCATGCAGTGCTGCACAGCTGGGCATGGGTACTGTGATTTATGGTCCACTGACTGCAGTTCTAGCTAGGTTCCTTTGAACCAAATTTTGCTTTTGAAATGACCAGTCTCTTCTTTGTTCTTTGTTTAGGAAAAAAAAAGAGAAGGGGGGGGGGGAAGGAAAAAAAGCAACTGAGTTTTCTACCACATTTGTAAAGTTCCAAAACCTTTCTTTTTGGTGACAAATACTTCTTCCATTGAGGTCTTTTACATGTCAGGGTGGAACCATCCCCAGGCTGATTTAAAGGCAAAAGACAGAAATGGGCCACTCCAGGCTTCCTGTAAACAGTTTAGATGAGAACAATGTGCTAACAGTTCCATGCAGTTTTCAGAGGCTAAATTTGCTGGATTGCTGAGTCATTGACAAGCTGTCGCATGAACGAGACAATAATTTCTTTCAATTAGAAACTCAGACAAGCAGGAATATCCTTCAAATATCACAGAGGTAAAATGGAAATTCGGCTCCATTTCATTGACTGGTTCCTCTGCTGCTGTAGAGCAAGAGCCAGGCAATGCAAGTGTGCCTGTACTTACACACATCAAACTTCTTTCCCTCTTTTCTTTTCCTTTCTTCCTTTCAGTATTTTGTAACTATCTTTCCTAAATTCATTTTAGTGTTGGCTGACTGTCACTGGTTGCCACGGCAACAACCTCTGTTAGCAGCAAGTCTGGGATGCCCGATGTGAGCATCTTCACATTTGAGCCTTGCCAAGGCTAGCTATTAATCCAGGGTTGTATATTGGCTCAACACTGCAAGATTGCTCTATTTTTTCCCCTTTAGCTGGCTGCCTCTTTGCTTTTCCTAAGTTTCTCTTTCCTTACATATCTATTGGGCAAGCTGGTGTTAATTTTCATCCTTTGATCTTCTCTTGTCGGTTATTTTGAAGAAGTACTGGTTAGCTTAAATATCTTTTAACAAAAATAACATACTACGTGATTGCATTAACCTCTTTTTCAGTATGGTTCTTAGTGAAAAAGAAGTATTTGAGGTGATTTTGTTCTTTGGACAAATAGTTTATTAGAACAAATTTCACTTGTAAGCTGTTTAAATGCTTTGCATTGCATAAAAATGGTTAGTTTTTTACTAGGATAAGGCAAAGAAATACATGTAATGGTAGTGTGTGGAGACAGGCAGCTAGCATGGAACAGATGTGAATGATGCAGCACTTAGTGGCAGCAGTGGAAAGGTATAAGAGTCTTTAAAATTTTTTAAATGTAGGATTACCCTCACCATAAAACAACCCCTAATAGCAGCTGAAACTTTGCTGCAAAGTAGAAGTAGCAAAGTGGTTAAGAGTAGTTGGTTGGGAAATGAGAGCTGAAAGAGAAAACTGCAGTGCAGTGATTGGTTTGATTTGCTGAATAAATTGCTATGCTCAGATTCAATTTGTATCAATAAGCAAAGCACTGTACACCTGCAGAGCCTGTCACACTTGGTATCCAAAACTCTGACACAACTAGTCTTAAACAATCTTTTTACTATTGTCAATAATTAAAGCCAAAAAAAAACCCAATCCACCCCACCAAAAAACCTCAACCACTAAACTTATAGTATTTTTGGTTTTATTCCATATACATGAAAAAAGAGGGTAGTATTTCTTTGGGCTATTACCTGAAAGAAACACAATACCTTTTATTAATATATGGAATATTGTAGTATTCTCAACGGATTATTTTAAATGTAGCTAAGGGGTACTGTTCATTCAGAAGACGGATTTCTCTTTATTAAACGTGACCGAAAGCTAGAAGCGTAATATACTGTCTTCTTAATACAGTGGAATTGCACTTTCATAATCTGCAGCTATGATGTGAATGGATAAATGTGAAGGCTTTTGTATTTGCACTCAGGCAATTAATGTTCATCCCTGTCTGCAATCCCTGTAGCTTTTCAGGATTGAGAACAGCTGGTTTCTAAGGGAGGTTATTTCTTGGGGTTTGTTTTGTTATGTTTCTTTTGTTTGTTTGTTTGTTGTTTTTTCTTGGTCTCAAACCTCTGGATATGTTTTGCAATGAGCAAGTCACTCAAAATCTGAACTCTCAATTTTGGGGTGGGTCTTTTTGGTTGGTTGGTTGGTTTGGTTTGATTTGGTTTGGGTTTTTTATTGAGTATGGAAAAATACCTGCAGGTTTGTTTGGAAGTTTGTGTTCAAACTACCTGTGATGGGAGTTTTCAGGAGAAATAGGACTGCACTCTTATAGATGATTGATGAATAATATTTCTGGAGAAAAGGGAAGGATGAATCTTGAGAGGAGGTATAATGGCTCTAAGGTATAGAAGCTTATTTGGACCAGCCCTAGTAGATTTTAGGGGAATTCCTCAGGTATTTAGAAAGTTGCAGGCCTGACTGAGAGGCCTACCAGCTTAATATTTGCTATTAGGGAGTTCCATTTATTTCTAGGAGAATAGAAAGAGTGTAAATTATTTGTTTGGAAGAGTATGTAGAATAAGTCAATGTTGAGTACCTTTTGTCCTGACTTTTGAGCTGCTACACTCCTATCTGATTTTAGTCAGAATCATGTATATTCTGTTTCTTATGGTAAACGTGCATATTTTTGTGTAGCCCAGCACTAAGTAAAACTTCACTTATTATCTACAGTTGACATTTGTGAGCTACAGGTCAGGCTACTTTTTGAAAAAATGCCTACATGGCAAATTTCCAAAAGCACTTTTTGGCAGTAGCAACCCAAAAGACCTATGGATAGTTCCATAAACTCATTTTCAGTCTTCTTTAATATTAGTTTAAGACTCTAATGTTTAATCAAAGTGTTTAACATGTAAATGTTAAATGTTAAACACAGTCATTTTCCTCTGGACACTTAAACCAATATTAAAACAGCGTTAACATAAGCATCTTGTTTAATTACTGTTTATGGTCCAGGCAAATTCCAAGACTGAACTATCAGCAATTATTACACATCTAAAGGATATGTGATTCTATTTATTCTTGATGACAGGTATTTTCACCATATGAACTTAAAATATTTTGAGCTGCTGTAGTCTTCAACAGACAATTCCTTTACACTGGAGGGAAGTTTGGTGTTAGGATGAAAATGATGCTCAGAATTTGATGGCTGACAGAAAGATCTGCTTCCTTATATAGATAGGAGGGACAGTCTGTGATCAGAAGTATATTGTCAATTTGGAATATATATCTAGGCTAAATTTTTAAAGATGTGGGTTTGCCCTGCATCTAAAGTGAGACCTTCACATTGCAGGTTAATAGTCTCAAAAATACCCAAAATATCATGAAAATTAGTCTTAGAAATTTGTACTTCCATGAAAAATAATGTATTTTAAAGGTCAGAGGTAACTACTTGGAAATACTGGATCTTCTGCATTTGTGGACACCAAAAAAAATTGAAAAAGAAAAAATCCCAAAAGCTTGGAAAGACTTCTGACAGTGTGTCTGACCAATATGTTAAACTGGGTTAAATTAAGTTCTCGAATCTCAAGCTCTATTCACAGACCTAGTTAAATTGGTGGGTAGGCTGGCTCACCACACTTGCTTCAGGCTACGCAGAAGGAACAATTAAACACTCTTTTATGTAGTTGCTGCTGGAAACAGTAGAAGCTGTGCCACAAAGTGTTTGTCTGCATGGCAGAACTTATATCTACCTAGGTGAAGAGATAAAAAGTATTTTTAAAATAGAAAAATAGAACTTATGAAGCCAGTGAATTTATTGGTTGCAGCTGTTAAGGTGAGGGGCTAAAAGCAGGAGCAGTTGCCATGGCCATTTGGCTGTGAAGATGTAAAAGAAAAAACAAAAACAAACATATTTTTGTGTTCTATGGCTTTTGGGGTTGATTTTGGGGTTGGTTTTTTTGCTGATAATGTTTATTTCTGAACATGAAAGCTATATTTTGTATCCAGTTTTCATATAAAGTCAGGTGTCCTGACATTTATTGCAAGTAAACACAATTGTGTGAGGAATTTTTTGATGACTCCTATGTTTCTCCAAACAGAAAGAGCAAGCAAGTTCTCCAGTAATAGCAAAACATTCATTTTGTTAGAAATGCCTGGGATATTCAGCACTCACTGCACACAGAGAGGTTTCCCTGACTTCGTGTCAAATCTCTGTTCATTTAAAGAAATCTTTAAGGCACTTTGGCCAAAATGGATTGTGTCTTGTATTGCCAGTGTATGCTGCCAGCTTTTGTTGTTTGGATATACTTATGTTCTTGGTGGACTTGCTGTTCCCTGTCCTCTTCTACTTTTAGGGAGATTTGCTTCTTTCAACCCTTTTGTTAATGAAAATGAGGAATCTCTTCCTACACAGTTTTGTTGGCAATCTTTTGAGTGGAGGAATAGAGTCCTGACTTCTGATTTCTTGTTGGGTTTAGAACTAGCAGACAAGAAGCATTGACTTAACAAAAGAGATCAGACTTAGATGATGATGCAAATGATGATTTGGAAGAGGTTTTAAATGAAATGTCAATAAATATGATCACAGGTCATACATACTCAGCTATTTCGGGATCAGTTGGCACAGCTCTCTATGTGTTTGCTACCCAAAGCCATTAAGTAACTTGTTTCTGATGGAGATGGTTAAATTGTAAAAGCCAAATGCCTGAAACAGAATTGCTATGCTAGTCATGTAAATATTTGTTGGTGTACAGAGACAGACAGCTTCCTGAGGCTGTGGCTTCTTGATAGGTGGATAAAGAACCGCAAGTCAAGAAGAAATTGAGAGAGTATTCAGGGGTCTTTCTGTTTTTTGTGATTGTGAGGGAAAGGATAAATGATGAATAACAGCAAAACAAGCCTACCAGTAATTTATTAAGAGTTTGCTATTTAACCCTCCTGAACAATAAGAGTTCTTGCAGAGATGGGGACATGCAATGCTGGAGGTAGTTTACCCTAAGTTATAACATTTCAACACACCTGGCTCATGAATTGGTGAGTTTTCTGAGGTGGATGGCTTGCACCTGTGAGGGGGACGTGTTTACTTTCTCCCATTCTTTGGATTTGGGAATGGTTGCAGCTGTTAGCCTTCCTCTGAATTCTGCACCCTTAGACAGCTAGTATTACTTCCATGCAAAACTCTAGTTTCACTTTTTTTGTCACAAGCATTTTCAGATGAAGTCACCTGGTACTTCTCATTGACTCCCCTGAGAACTCATTTGCAGTACACAGTCATTTTAGGTACTTGACAATGATTTCATTGGTTATTATTTTCTTTCAATCACATCACGTATTGCATGTTACAGCAAATTGAAAAGATTTCATAAACACCTGTTCCAAATTGTGGGTTTATGAGTTAAATTTAGATCTAAAATGTTACTGATGTGTGGGTTTTTCTTATCTGTGGTTGTTTTTCTTCTTGTTTGGTTTTTTTTTTTGATGGGACTTTCTGATTTACTTTGTTGGGATGTTTCTGAATTGCCATTAACTACATAGGCTTTAAATAGAAATCAAGAAACAGAGATGAGCTGCTTGTTTATGAGTGTAAGAGATCTCAAGTGATAGCCACCTGATATTTTTATGTTACAATATTTTTAGGGTTTATTTTATTTTACTCTATAGCTTTAATTGCCAGGTAACACTATTTGTTATATGTTTTGAAGGCAGTGGGTCTCACTCCTGGCCATTACCTGCAAGTTGTGCCCAGTTTGCATTCTAATCCCTTACTAGGAATGATGTTTCAGCTTCATTTATATAAAAATCCACTGTATTTCAAAATGTAGAGAATGTAGAGATTTACAAAATCTAATTTTGTAAATTAGATTTAAAAATTAAAAATTTAAAAATTAAGATATAAGCTTTCCAAGTTTCTTTTCATGTAGCTTTTTGCAGAGTGTGAAAGCAAACTACATACATATTAAGAAATAAGCATATGACAGACATCTAGAAAAACCTGAAACATTTGTCTTTTTTTTTTATCAGCCTTTATTTGACATTTTCAAACTATGCTTTTCTTTTCATTTTAACAAGAAAGTTCTCAGCAATACCAAGGTATGAGGAAGAAAATATTCATGGACTATTACATTATAGTCACAGTTTCTCTCATTTCCCAAAATGCACAGCTGCTCTGTCATTTTAAGATTTAGAAGTCACTGCATTTACGTTTTAACGATCAATGGCAGCTGTTGATCTGAGTCATTAATGAGATTTTGACTGCAACTGCATTTAAACCTTGTATATTCTGCAAGAGACAGAGTATGTTTGGAAAATGAGATTTCTGTCATGGTAATAATAAAGAGTTTTACATGCTCAAGCTGAGCTCTACCCTGTGGAAGGTTACAAGTATGAACTTTCTGCTAAATGAGAAGAGGCAGAGGGAGAACTCCTGCTGCAATTTCAAATAGAGCCCTTTTGGTCTACAGGCAGATAGAAAATGGCCCCTAGGTGAAGTATCATCTGCTGCTTCTATGTTGAGAGTAAAGTAGTAGCAAAGTCTCCTCAAAGTGAAATGAGATTTTGTAGCTTGCTCATTTATTAAAATGCTATCTATTACTTCCTTTGAGGGCAGCAGAGTACCTTGAGAATGACAGATTGAGTGCATGCAGTGTCACTTGGGGGATGTTTAACATAATGTCGTAGATACTTGGGTATAGTTAAACTGCTTTTAAAAATGGCAAATAATGACCTGCCCAAACAATGTCCAAACTGTAATTCTGTTCCATAAAATCCCTCCTTATCATTAGAGTGTTCTTGTATTATTTAAGGTTGTAGGTATCAATGGCTTTCTGTATCAGTAATAACTCGCTTACAGGTTAGTAGAGAAAAACATAAATCTTTTTTAAGCTACAAAGTGTATTTCTGACAGGGTTTGCCTTCTTGCACACTGCCTTCTCTGATGTATGTATTTCATTAGCCTTTCTATCTTTTCACTCAGGGACTTACTCTGTCTATTTCATACCCTTGGGAAATTGCTGTGCTTAATTTCTCCTTGCCAATAGGCTAAATTAAATCCCAATATAACAAAAAGCTAGAATTTTCCAAGATAGAATTTGGTGAATATGTGCAAAAAACCAGAGTGAACCATGATCAAGTTTTGTGGTATAAGTGCTATAATGTCGTATTTAGTCCTATTGAACAAGGAGTCTAACTATAGATGCCTCACTGGGTTCTCAGTAAGGCTGTACCTTTTTCAAGTGATTGCTAATTATAGTCCAATTGTTGCTAAAGTACTGCCTACTAGGACACGTGAGAAGCACCTTGGAAGAGCTATAGGAGGATGCTGCTATATAATTGTTTGCAGAATGTTGGGACCAACCTACTATTTCAAATATCTCACTGTCATGAAGACTAAAACTGTAAATTGCCCAAGACATTATGTAGAAAAGTAGCACACAGCAAAGCAACAAGTCAGTTAAATACTAGCTTTATTTCAGACAATATACACCTGCTACTGATTTCTGGTGAAGCAAGGAGTCACAATTGCAGCCACTGCTTTAGAAGAAGTTTGCTGAAATGTCCAATGTCATGAATAGTAGTTGCTTTATAGCTTTTTCATTATTAACTATGCGGAATTTGGCTGGCAGGGACAGTTTAGGAACAGATAATACTTCTAATTTGGCCAGAGAAATTAAGGACAATGTGAGATAATGTTAAAGGCTGACAAGAACAATATCATCTGTTATCTCTTTCAAAAATTATCCATTGCTGATAAAGATTATTTCTTCATCCCATTTGTCCTATACAAATCTTTGATTTGGCCAAATGCCAGTTCTCAGTTCTTCAGTATCATCGTCTCATTTACAGAAGAGAGCTTATCCTTTGGCTTTTGACATGCTATGTTGCAATTGCAGCCTGTGTTAGCACTAAATCTTGCCACTTGGGCATTGCAGAAGTTAATAACTAGTGAGAATTAAATAATTTCATACAATTGTAGAAGATTTATTCCTTTGGAGAATTTATGAGTATGTGTTTCAGTTCTTTAGAAGCTTGGATAGAGGACAGAATATCCATAGGCCCAATGTGCTTTACCTCATCATCCAGAGGTTAAAAAACTCAGACTGTAACCTGTTTAGGACTTTTGCCATCTCTTGTCTTTCATCACAAGTCAGGATTTCATAGAATACAGAATCATTTAGGTTGGAAAAGATCTTTAAGATCATGGAGTCCAACTGCTAACACTGTAAAGCCACCACTAAACTGTGCTCCTAAACTTACCTTTTAAGTACCTTCAGGGATGGTGACACCACCACTGTCCTGGGCAACATTTTAAAATGCTTGACAACTCATTCAGTGAAGAGTTTTTTCCTAATATCCAATTGAAACCTCCTTGGGTACAAACTGAGGTAGTTTCCTCTTGTCCTGTCACTTGTTACCTGGGAGAAGAGACCAACTACCACCTTTCAAATAGCTGTAGAGAGCAATGAGGTCTCTCCTCAGCCTCCTTTTCTCCAGGCTAAAGAAAACCAGTTCCCTCAGCCACTCCTCATAATACTTGTGCTCTAGACCCTTCACCAATTTTGTTGACCGTCTTTGGGCACGCTCCAACACCTCAGTGTTTTTCTTGAGTGAGGAGCCCAAAACTGAACATAATATTTGTGGTGCAGTCTCGCCAGTGCTGAGTACAGGGAGACAATCCCTTCTTCCCTAGTCCTGTTGGTCATGCTATTTCTGATACAAGCAAGGATGTTGTTGTCCTCCTTGGCCACCTGGGCACACTTCTGGCTCACATTCAGCCAGCTGTTGACCAAAACCCCCAGGTCCCTTTCCTCTAGGCAGCTTTCCAGCCACTCTGCCCCAAGCCTGTAGAATTGTATGGGGTTGTTGTGACCCAAGTGCAAGGCCTGACACTTGACCTCATCTTATTGGCCTCAGCTCATAAATCCAGGCTGTCTAGATCCCTCTATAGAGCCTTCTTACCCTCAAGCAAATCAACATTCTTTCTCACCCAACCTTGTGTCACCTGCAAATTTACTGAGGGTACACTCGATCCCCTCATCCAGATCATTGATGAAGATATTAAACTAGACTTACTTCAGTACTGAGCCTTGGAGAGAACCACTTGTGACTGGATGCAACAGTTTTTGTGATTAGGAGAAGGGAAATGAAGAAAAATAGTTCAAAAGGTACCAGGAACTGAAAATCCAATGAATTTCATAAACTAAGTTAAAGATCCAGAAGGTCTATTTCAACAGTCCTTCAACAATCTTGTGGCTCAAGAGCGATCACTTTTTTTCTTTTTTTATAATTCCTCTTATTAGCAATGATAACATCAGGAAAAACAAACAAATAAACAAAAATCCTATGTAGTAATTGTCCATGTGAAACTTAAAACTTAGAAAACTGACTTTCTTGATTAAGTAACTACTGGCTAAGAGCAAAATCATGATTTCAGGCCTCATCCTACAAACATCTTACACATGTAAGTAACGAATATCATGGGATTAATTGTATGGCTAAGAGTTTCACACCTGAGCCTTTGGACCAGGACTCCTGGAGTCCCAAATACAGGCTGATTTTGAGATATGAGTAGTTTTGTGGAAGCCATTACAAATCATGTATTACCTACATTTTAATTTTGGAAAATTCATTCTATATTAGACAGTAGATATGGACAAAGGGATTAGTAATAGATCAAATTCTATGCAGTAGGATTCAGTTAAATTTATGCTGGGACAGTAGAAGCAGAGAATTTGTAATTATCTTTGTTGTTACTGGGGTCTTATAGTTCATTTTATTTTAGGATTAAAAAAAAGGCATATGTGCACAAACCATATATTTATGTTAAGTGTAAGTTACATTTATAATATACTTAAATATTAGTTTTGTTCAGACAAAACTTCATTTTCATGGAATGTTGCTTATGTCCCGATGAAAAGTACAAAAAAAAAAGCTGTCCTTTACCACAGTAGTCTTCCAATCACACCATTCCTGATTGAAATGTCTGAGAAAAAGGAGCTTTTCAGCCTTAGGAAAACCAATTCAGAACCATTAAGCACAGCTCAATCTCCTGTACTGAGGGGGAAGAAAATCACTTTTGATTGAGGATAAAGCATAGTGTATGCCAAATCCCAAATAATGTGTAGAGAAAAGCTATGAGCAAATGAAAGAGTTCTGCATAGGATTGAATAGGATTGTGTATATTACATAGATACATTTGTAATAGACTGGAGAGCATAAAATTCAGTAGGCTTTTTGTTTCAGTATACTCAAAAGAATCCCTAAGTTTCACCCTTGGTAATGAAGCCTAACTTGTAATTGGGTAAGTGATGTTTCCAAGTTTGGAAGTTTCATTTTTCAGAAGTGCTGAGTGGGGTCTTGTAATATTCTGCACATTCACTTCTTTGTCATTTGAAATAGGCATGAATTCTTTTCTGTTTTGAAAAGACATTTTCCACAATGGAAGCAGATGTGATACACTTCTCATTGGTACTTCTTCCAAAACTCATTTTCAAGTATAGTGACACCAAAAAAATACAGTGTGCCCTTTCTTCAGCTGAAATGCTAAAATCTATCCCACCCATATTTTATGCCATGCACATATCTACCTGATCTAATTGGATCTGAACTTCTAACATGAGAAGACTTTTTTAGTGGTAAAAGAAGTGCATTTATTTGTCCATACCAGGCACAATGTATAACAAGAAGATAACATGCATTTGTGTAAAACGAATAAGGTAATGTTATTGTAGGAAACCTAATTTTGCATAGCCATAATGAAATATCTTATCTTTTATTTTAATAGTTGGCTGACATTTATGCTTTTTTCTAAGAAAGTAAAAGTAAATTAGTTGGAATATTTTTTAGTAATTGTGTAGATTTGTCATATGAAAATAATATTTGACTTCAGGCCATACTTTTAAAGTGATGACAAAATTTAGAACAGAGGACTTAACTTGAAAAGGTAGGCTGGCAGACTTGAAAAGGTAGTATGGGAATCTTTCTTGCAAAATAATGAACATTAAGCTAAATTTGCTCTTCCTGATAAGATTTCTGCTACTTCTTTCACAGTATGAAATATAAAATAAGAAGCTAACTTAAAACTGAGTGGTTGTTAGTAAAAAAAATGTTCAAAATATGGCTGAAAATACAATATTAGGTATTTTTTTTGCATTTGTGTAACACTTAGTAAGAAAAAAATACAATACACTCTTTTCCCAGTAGATGGCTTTCAAATTAAAGGTATTTCATTGTTTTGTGATTGTGGACTTGTTATCAATGAGAATTAAGTCTTATTAAAAATTTAAAAGGTGAAGAACAAGATATATAGCAGTTACCTTGAGCTCATGTTTGGAAACACCTCTCATATTCCTGTGAGACCAGCAGTAAGCATACTTTTTATTACACCACATCATACAGGATCTGTTTTTTTCTAGGCTTTTAAAGTTAAATTCCTTGTTGGTGCTAACCAGCTCTTCTTCTTTTGCTGTAAAACATTGTACTACAATAGTGTATTTATGCCACAGTGTGTCCAGTGCCTTTCCTGTGGACCAACTTCTGCCTAAAAATGCTCTTGCAGTCTAAATGTAAACAGACATATCTAAACCATATGGTGAGTGCAATGCGGAGGTCTCAAAAGACAGCACTGACACAAATGTGTAATCCACATAATGCTTTGTAGTTTTGTGCAGGATATACCAGCTCAAGATGGGAAAGGTAGAAAACACCTTTTTTTTTTTTTTGTGGTGCTACTTTAATATTTTCTCCTGGCAAAAAGGAGAAAATAATCATGGAACCATGTCTGATTAGTGAGGCATGCATCTGAAAGTTGAGAAAAGTAAAAAGCACAAAAGCAGAGGCAATTCATAGAATCATAGAATAGCACAGGTTAGCTGGGATCTTGAAAGATCACCTAGTCCAAACTTTTGTGGGAAAGGGAGGCTTGATGATATTATCTAGCACCCTGTCCAATTGCATCTTTGAAACTTCCAGCGATGGAAGCTGTTGGGGAAGGAGACAAAGCACACCACATCTTTCTTTGTCACGTCTTCTAGGCACATCTTAGCTTAATTTGGGCTGCTCATCTTCTCTCAAGTATTATCTTTGGGTTAGGTATCTTCAGAGTCTCTTTGCAGTGCCTATTTTGTGAGCACTGTCTGAATTCAGCTTCTCTTTGAGACAGTTACAGCCCTCCAACATTTTGTTCACCCAGCTAGCTGTGCAAACGCAGCTGCTCTATGTGCCCTCACCCCCAGTATCTTCACTGTCTTTCAGGCTACCCTCAATCCCCCCACAGAACATCCCAGGTTTTGTGCTGGGGAGATGTCAGATGAAAGCATAATATCATTTCATTGAACCCCTATAAAGGTACCGGAATTGTTCATCTCACTCCTAGTTTAAGAGCTTCTACTGAATGAGGCCTCTGACAAGTCAGTTGAATCTGAATCTTTGACAATTGTCAGTGGTTTTAATGCTATAGAACTAAATGTACTTTTAGTATGATACCAATAACAGTAAATAGACTACTACCATTTACCTCCAAAACCTGTAACAGATACTTATAATACTTAGAGATCTTCCCTGACCCCATCCCAGCTTTGAGAATGTAATGAAATTAATAACAGTGGAAGGAGGAATTATTTGAGTATTCAAAATCAATGATCCTGCTTCTACCAAGTAACTTTCACACTCTCTTTTTTAATTCAGTTTTCAGTTAACAGATCTGATTTGAGGAAAAGCTCTTTTATGCTTGTGTCTATCATTATTCACTTGCACTGAAAGTCTTCATATAGGAATGGACTAGGGAAAGAAAAGCCAATTAATTAGAAAATAAATAGTTTAAGAATAAAAAGGAGAAGAATACCTTATTTCTTTAAGTAGCAGACAGGCAGAAAGGAGAAAAAATGTACTAAGGAAACTGCAGAGAGTGGGAAGCATAAGCAGCAAAATGTCTCTGGTTTGGAGACATTGCATGTGTCTTCCAGCTGCAGACTGTGAAGCAAGTTGTCAATAGGATAGCCAGAGGTTGAGGTAGGGCATGAAGACCATTGGGACACAAGGAATCATTTGTATAACTATCACAGCAAAAATGTATTTGGTACTGCATCTAGAAATTTCCCAGTTGCTCCAAACACACGCACAGGCAGTGGTACTAGTAATTAACAATGGGTGACAAATCAAATCAGCTAACTGGAATGGAAGGGAGTGGTGTGGAATACAATAGAGCACAGGACAATTATTCTGCAAAAGGGAAGACTAAAGTCCTAATACTAGGTAGTACTGGGATAATATAAATGGATCAGTACAGTGAGTCATTATGACACAGTCTCCCCCAAAGACTGCCCAGAAGTCTCAAGACAAAATGCAAACAAAACAAGCAAAGTAAAGAACAAAATAATCTAACAGCCAGACATGGAAAAATCCACTTCCAGGGAACTTTTATCTAAATTCTTCTAAAAAGTATTGTCTTTTTCAATCCTGAAACACTGTACATAACACCTTTCAAAACTTTTTAATGGTTACTCTGCATAAGATTCCCAAGAATTTCAAGACTTGTAAGTGCCAAGTCCTTCTTTGAATCTTGTTAAGGTCTTGACATCAGTGACACCCTGTGGCATTGAGTTCCATAATCTAATTATGTCCTTTTATCACATTCAGAGCTGCCGCTTTTCACTTTCACTTAGTGTCCTTTTGTTCCTGAATTATGAGATGCAGGACTACAGAAGCTCCTGATCTATTTTCTTTTTGCCACTTACCATTTTTATACTTTCATCATATCCCTTCTATTTCATCTTTTTTTCTAAGGTTAACAATTCCAATTTTTTTCATTCTTTTCATATGAAGGCTTCTCTATATGCCTAATTATTGCAATCACTCTTCTCTGAATACCTTCTAATTCAGTAACATCTTTTTTTGTGATGGAGTGACCAGTACTTCACATTATTCCAGAGAGGGAAAATTATTGATTCATATGATGACATTATGTTTTCTTTCTTACTCCCCAATTCATTTCTTATGCATCTTAACATTTTACTTGCCTTTTTGATTGCAGCTGCACATTGAGCAGGGCTCTTCATTGAGCTGTCTACAGTGAGGCACAAGTGTTTTTTGTAAGTTGCTGCTCTTAACCAAGATCTCTGGTAAAGTGAATAATTTGTTACAGGTTTTGGTTTGAAGATTTTTGTTGTTGTTGTTTGTTTAGGTTTTTTTAGATTGTTTTGTTCCCTTGCCTTTAAATACATAACTTTCACCTCTTTTAAGATGGCTCATCCATCTAGCTTGGTCAGTTACCTCTGAAATGTCCTGTCTTCTTCAGACTTGGTTAACAGAATTTCATGTGTTATCTGCAAATTCTGCCACATTGCTGTTCACTGTTTTCTTTTTACATTAATATATTTTGAACACCTGGTTCTCATATGGTGCTTTGAGGCATCCTGCTCTTTACTTTTTGCTATAATGAAATTTGACAATATATATGTATTTTTATATCTTTAAGAAAATATTTGCTTCCTTTTGCATCCTATTCCAAAATGACTTAGTCTCAGACTGAGATGAAGACTGAGTTAGCCTCTTGAGAGGAACATTGTACTTGCCACATTTATTCAGTTACTCTAACAAGATTAAGGACCTGATACTTCCACAATTAAAGCTAAATCTCTGAGAGATAACAATGTTCTTTGTGACCACAAGTATGGAAATTAAGGACAGAGGATGGAAAAGTAGTTAATTAATTCAGTATGTTGGAGAGACATGTTCAAAATTACAATGTGAGTAGGTTTTCAATACAGCTTGCTTGTCTTGGTGATAATCCTAAAAAACAGGAATATAATCAGTCTAAGTAGACAGGAGTATAAGAGTCTTCTTCTTACATCTAAGTCTTTGCATGACTATAAGAAAGAAAAAGAAATTAGGGTAAGGTCTGTAAGCAGCTGTTAATTTTCCAGACTTTCAAAATCTGATATGAACAAAGATATTTTAAGTTTTGGAATCTCCAAAGTTCTTGTGGAAAAGGGGAGAGGCAGACTTATATTGAGGCTTTGTGTGTCCTGTCATCCCCTAGGCCTGCTTATTTCCTGGTATCTCTCTCTCTTTCTCTCAAGTGTTCCCCATCCTCTCCCTGAGAGAGTCTATATCTGCTTCTTCAACACTGACTGCCTACAGTACGCAACAGACTCCATCACCTTTCTTCACAAGGAAGATTGCTTGCGCAGAAGAAGGCTCCTCAGACTGCCTGGGACACCTTGCACAGATGCATGACACTGCCTTGAATTCAGACCAACCACTAAAAGAGATCCTGAACATATTGGTGGGAATGTGATCAGTCACCTGCAACTCAGACACTACCTAATTCGTAAAGGAACATTAAGGACAACTAGAACTTCTCGTGATATTGCCAAAGTTTTATTTGAAGGAAATACAGTATTATCCATACCATAGTCCACCCAGCCCTAAACCAAACTATTCTGGTTGGAATGGAGATTGACAACAGGTATCAAGTCTTCCTTTTCTGAATGAACCTATTAAAACACTAGTAATTTCTCTACAACTAGTATTGGAGCCTAATAAGTTTTGAGGGAAGAATATGGAATATAATATATAACTATTCATGGACCAATTATACATACATATATATCTATATATATGCACACATATATAAATAACCGCGTGTGTAATTGAGTAGATATACTATATATATTCGTTTTCCTTGAGCAAGCTATTTTGATATAATCAAATACAGAGCACTGAATTATAAGAGAGTAACAGTAGAACTTTCCACCATGGCCTTTTATTTTCGCATATAGTAACATAAAAAATAACAGTATAATATAGCACAATCAAAAATAAAATATTGTTTCTTATTTGAAGGAAGACTAGAAAGAAAATTTGATGCTTTTCACTTAGTTTTGGAAGGTTCTAAAATACCACAGTGCTTGTACAGCATAAGAAAGCGACAGGGATAGAAGATAAATTGTTCAGTCACACCTATTAATGAACATAATGGTATATTAATGATGATTTGGCATCAAATATAAGAACAGAAACTGTACTGTGTGTCATTTAGTTAATTTAGAGGAAAAAAACACATACCAAATATATGAGCTCACTGCACAATGAACAATTCAAAGCTGAATGCTTTTCACAATATATTTACAAATTAAGCAGCAACCTAATAAAATGTGGTGTAAGTCTTTACATTTTTCCAGCCAGATCTAAGAAAATGACCTAATGTCAAGTGATTGAAGGTTGAGTTTTTCACAAACAATGCATATGAAAAACAGTGCTAATACTGTGCCTGCTGCTGGCTTTATACAGAAAATATCCATGCTTTACATTTGCTGTGGGTTAGTGTATCTCTTGAAATGTGTGGGTGTGCAGATAGTATTAATATATATATATAAAATATATATATATATATATGACTTTTTAATGGTGCATTGCCATTTGGGAGAATATCACAGAATACTTTTCAACATGTCTAGGAGTCACTAATTAATGAAGCCTGTAGCCCACTATTTTTTGTGTAAACCCTCCATGATAAAATGTATCAATAAATAAGCATCAAAACACTGTCTGAAATAAATGCGTATGCTCATAATATTCCAGTACAGAATCAGCACATTTTTTGTGGGATTTTTTGTTTGGGTTTTTTTTTCCTCTAGAAACTATATCAAAACTGATGTGAACATAGAAAAGATTTATCAGTGCTTTTCAGGCAGGTTTCTTGGTTTTCTCCTTTCCTTAAAAGCCTGTGCATCCACCTGTGTTTCCCAGACTTTAATGGGGTGTTGGAACCCATGAGATGCTGCATTTTTCAAATTAAATGTTTTAATACCTTCCATTCTGTTAGTTCCTGGTAATTATGACTTCTTGGGGAGTGGTATCAATGGTTACAGTTTGAATGTACAAGAGAATACATGAAGCAACACAGTGGGAATAAGCCGTGAAGGATTATATTGGCTAACATTTCTGTTTGTTTGGAAGGTCCTGTTTTATATCCTTAAATCTGTGGAAAAAAAAACCCAACACATCAGCTTCAGGTCGTGGGAGTTTCTGTAACTACTGGGAGAAGGCTTGGGTAATGTTTCTAGTACCTCTGCATTTCCAGTTCATATAAATCCTAAAATCATTATGATTTTTTTTCTTTAGACTAAGCAAACTAATAGAATTATGAGGCATAACAGGTAACCTTTCTGAACTTTAGCTACTTTTTTTTCTCCTTGAGATTCACAGCTATAAAAAAATAATGTATAGAATCCTTACTCAGCTATCTTGCTTTTAATGTATAACTAGGACAATGTATCGTTGCTGCCATTACTGGGGATTTTCCATATATACAGTAATTGAGAGATAAACGTGCAATTTTTCTATTCAGTTCTTACAAATTCACTTAAAGGTAAAAAATGCATCAGTGAAGTTCAATAGGAAGTTTGGGTTTCACTGCAATGAACTCAGATTTCATTGAAATATGACAAAGATATAGTTGAAAAAGCTCGTTTATATGAACAGTCTCAAATCACTTGTGATTTCACTTTTTTTTTTTTTGTGATAGCACTCTATTTTTCAAAGACATTGATTTTTTCCTGACACATTTAATTATACTTGTCTATGTAAGACAAACTGTGATCTTCAAACCATCCAGTCAAAACTTTTAGGGCAGAATTACATATGGTTCCCAGAAGGAAACAGCTGAAAACTCTAAAGCTAGTTGGACAGATACATTAATTATTACATTAACTTCAAATACTTTTTTTCCGTACTCATTCCACTTTGAGAAACAGAGAATCTATCAAATCAAGTATTTGACAGGTAATGTACAAAATATAATGCCATTTATCTCTTAGAGAAGAAAATACTCTTCCAGCTGAATCTTGCTAAAAGAAACTTCAAAGTCTCCATATTGTCAAACATAGATTTCACAAAATACTTACCTCTTGAGCTATGTGCAAGATGGAGGTATCTTGTTCATCCATATTAAGTACCATTTTAAGTATATTACTCTATTGTTAGCAACATGTGAACATGAGCTGTTGTGAATGTTGTCCATCCCTAGAATTCATTGCATTTTAAAAACATAAGTATCAGAGAGCTTCCTTTTCCTTTGATATGGAACCCGACACTGAATCAATGGAAATATTTAATCTTTTCCTATCAAAATTAAATATAGTAGTCTCAATTCCTGTGTGGTATTCCCAAGCCACAGTACTTAATTTACAAAGGAGACAACTGGTAACGAAATATTTTAAACCTATGCCTATCTATAAAAGAAGTATTTTAATGAAGCAGTACTTAGTTTGCTTATGAACATCTCTGAACTGCCTTGTAAGTTTTAGCCAAATGTTTGAAGTTTGTCCATAACATTAACTGAGAAATGTGAGGTTTAAAATAGGGTATGTTATATAAGTTCTTCCCACCTCCCAGGAATTGATAAATCCAAGTAAGTAGCCCTATCAAGGCTGTCAATCTGTATGCCTTTATACAAATTCAATTTAAAATAGTTCTTGTACTTAAAATCTGCTTGGACAGGCCTTGCATCATTTCGTATCCTTGTGGTTATCTCTAGATAGTCAATTCTTAGTAATTACTGTGGTAAAAAGAAGATCTAATTAGGAAGGAAAAGCAGTGTTTTGTTGAGTAAAACTAATTCTACTCATTTTAATTAAACTTTTGATAAATAGGAATTAATAGGAATTGCTAGACGTACATTTTTTGTATGTTTAAAGAAGCAAGCATGGAAAAGCCTGATTTTTTTCAAAATCAATCTTTCTATGCCTATGTCAGCTAAACATTTTCCTCTACACTTAAAATTGATCTGTAGTCTTTCCACTATGTTGTCTATGAGATCGCTAACATGTCTCTTATTAATGGAACTCCAAGATAAAACTTAATATTGTAATATCATCATAGTCTTTTTGCTACCATTAGTACAGCACACTGCTTTTTTTTATGCTGTGGGCAGTCATTGTTTTCATCTGTTGTTTTCCATGCAGCCCATACTTTGTTTTCATCTTTCCTCTGTGATTTTTATCTGAATTACTTGCATTCATTTTACAACTGAGATGGAAAAGTCATTATTTTCTTTTTCTGTCTCATCAACTTATCACATTGAACACTCTTTAAATATATCAATTGATAATTGGTGCATATGTTGATCAAGCCTTTTCTTATGGCTTGGTCAAAGGGGAGGTTTCAGAAGCTGATCTTGAATAGCTGTCTTGCATCTCCCAATATGCTGAATTTATGTGGAAACAAAGAGTTTTAACATTTAATACTCATATAAAAAGAGCTTTGTGAGTTCTTTGATCACTTAATTTGTGTGTGAGAGATGATAAACTAAAAAAAATCAATGATGTATCAGGAAATCATGCTGACATTACAGTATAAGAGTATAAGCTTTTCTGTGCCCCAAAAATCAAAAGAAAAGTGTGCAAGGGGTGCACTTAGATGCTTCTCACCTTGGGACTTACCAAAGTAGTTGTCAGTGGAAGATCTGTGTTGAGCCAATCAGGAATCCAGTGTGAAGCAAAATGTATGAGCTTTGTCCCCTTGGTAACAGTCGTGTCTAGTGCAGCACAAAATGTGTTGCTCTAATCATTGCTCTAATTGGCACCTTTGTTGACAGTCTCACAAGAAAGTTCAAGACATGGTTAGGCATGGGACTGTGATGAACTCACAGCTGCAGCCTCCTTGGCTGAATTACTGCAATTTATTGAGCAGCCATGCGCTTTTTAAATTCCACTAATGCTTTAGCAAATTCCGTGGGTAAATACTATATGCATTTAATTGTTTTCTTTTTTCTTTTATGCTTTCCTACAGATAGTGTGGTTACTGTGTTAAATCTAGGTGAGAGGAAATGAAAGGGAAGCGCTAAGCTAGTGAAAACATAACTGCAACCTGAATACTTCATAAATTCACTTACTGTTGACAGGCAGTGTTTTATACCACAGAACATTAACACCACCTAGGCCAAGCTTCTTTGAGTATTTGAAGAAAGTACATATTAGAACACCTAAGCTTAAAAATGTCTATTCCATATATAGTCATATTCTATGAGGTAGGCACTCCTAGAGGGTGATTCAGAGCCCTAAATTAGTTGACTAAAGTTAGACAGTGTGAATACCTCCCACAGTAGCAATATGTTGCAGAGGGACAGAAAAGAGACAAGTGAAGGGAGAAAGGGAGAAATGGAGTGATAAAGACTATAAATGAAGTAAGTTTATGGTGAACTTTAGAAAGTGTTAGAAATTATTTGCAGTTTTGTTACAAAAGGAAGATGACTTTGCTTAGTGTAGCGCATGCTCCAAACCAAGCAGCAACTTCATAGGTAACCGTAACAATAGTGTAGGTATGACACTTTCAACTATGACTATCTGTACATGCATTTATTGTATCTGTATTACAATTATTCCTAGAGTCCCTAGTCAATACTGAAGGACTAAAGTATATATATAAATAATTCCTTCTTCAAAGAGCTAAAAATAGGATTCATAGGCAAACAATAGAAAGGCAAAGGGGAGAAAGAAGAATGAGAAGAAGGAAATTACCTGTCCAAAGTCTCCAAGGATAATGATCCTTTCTTACTATAACACATTTTATGATCTATAGTCCCCACGTTTTCTATATGTGAAAGCATTTATAATACACACAACTTTTGGAAATTCATTTGTTTAAAAATCTTTTACCTTTAGTAAAAGTATTTATACTCACAACTAACAGTACCACAGCAAACAGTCTCACTTATGCTCATAAGGGTTGAGTAGAGCTCTTGAAAACTTAGTCCTTTCACAGTATTTATGGCTCTTCTGGTTTTGATTATAATAATTAATTTGGGTTGTAGGCACCTTTTTAAAGAGAAATCAAGAATTCTGTATTCATCTGTCTGTAAATTTATTAGCTCATTAGTCACTGTACAAGTGGATGGCAAATCTCAATTTTTCATCCTCAAACCCAAAGGTTACTAAAGGACAGACATCCTACATGTCACAGACTTTCGATTTTTTAATTTGTCTTTAACATCCATTTAGAATTCTTCTTCTTGGCATTTAATGGGATTGCTAAGGAGCTTTTTAGTCATGCATGGACATGTATGCACACACATACTAATGCTTTGTATCTAGATATCCATTTACCTGTCTACCTATCCGTCTGTTACCTTATGTTATGTAGGATAAAAACTAATCATCTACTGACACCCATACAACTCTGAGAAAGTTTCTCTTAGATACTGTCATTATTGTGATCCTTATAAATAATATTGTGGTTTGGGGAGAAATGGGAAGCAAATTCTTCTGTTAAAATTGGTAGAGCCATTATTTAGTTTGCTGTTCTGTTTGCTGGATTCCTCAGTCATGGTCTGAGAGGGTAAGTTCAGATACGGCCGAAACATTTTGAGCTACTTACGCAGTACTTGATTTTCTGCTGTCTTATTACGTGTATACTAAACATTTATTTGCTTGCTTATGGACACACTTACTCTTGCTTAAAAGTGTTAACATTTTTATATGCCTGAGTTACAAAGCAGTGTACCTCAAAAATGCAGTTAAAATGCAGTAGTTACTTAGAAAATACTAAAGCAAGCAGTTTCCCATAGTAGCTGAAACTGTGTCTGAAAGGATTTCTGTTCAAAGAAGTTTCTTTAAAACTGAATCAATCTTCCTTCCCACCACCAAAGAAAGGTGATTTGGTAACAAAATATAAAGAAGAAAACCATTTGTGAAATGAAAATGGCCATTGTCAAAACCAAACCAAACCAAACAAACAAAAAACCCCAACCAATAAAAATTTATTCTGTTACCAGAATAATTTTAAAAAATGATTGCTGTTTAACCCTGGCAGGCAGCTCAGCCTCACATATCCACTTGTTCACTCCCCCACAGTGTGTTGGGAAGTGAATTGGAAGGGTTACAGTGCAAAAACTCATGGGCTGAGATAAATAATAGGTTAAGCAAAAGCTGCACACATAAGGAATTCATTCCCATCAGCAGGCAGATACTCAGCCATCTCCTGGAAAGCAGGGCTTTATCACACACATTCCCGGGGTGACTGGGAAAGAAAAATGCCATTCTTCCCCCAGTTTTTTATTTGCTGAGCATGACATCATATCGTATGGAATATCCCCTTGGCCAGCTGAGGCCAGCTGTCCCAGTTTATGACCCTTCCCAACTTCTTGTGCACCTCCAGCCTACTTGCTGGTGGGGTGCAGTGAGAGGCAGAAAAAGTCTTGACTCTGTGTAAGCACTGCTCATAAACAGTTAAAACATCTGGGTGTTATCAACACTGTTTAGTTCACAATTCCAAAACATAGTAACATACAGGTTTCTGTGAAGAGAATTAACTCTATCCAGCCAAAACCAGTACAAAACTAAACTTCAAGGTATTATTAATCTCATTTATTTGTTGAATCTTGTGTATTCTTCATATAAATATATACTGCATAATAATTTCAAAATCAGCTTCTGTTCTTGGGCCTTGTACTACTTTAGGAAAGCCCACTAATTCCTACCAGAATGAAAGAGAAAGTAGGACATTTTTTCATACCTTTTCCTTTATGTTTTGCATCCAAAAATAAAATCCCCATATAAATATGCAGTTTCTGTTATAAACTGTGATGCATCTGAGGTTATAATAGATTTCCTTGGGTCAGCTGAAGACAGGATTAAATGCAGTGTAGCTCAACTTTGGTTTTTGTTACTTTTACTGGTAGCAAGTTCATATCACTGCTTATGTTTCCATGCAACCCTATGTCTATGTGAAGTCACATTTCATTTTTTTGATGAATAAAGTCCTTCTAATTTCCTCTCACATCAGATGTAAGACTCCTAAATGAGGTGGTGTCATATAGTTAGATCAAGAATATTGTGTATTTAGAACTTACAAGCACAATCGTGTGCTTTGTTTTGTTATGCACTCTGCTGTATATTGTTTACATCCTGGGAATTTGCTTCCTGACTTTCTGGAAGAATGCCAGGCTCAGAGGAAGTTTCAGAGTCCTTTTCCTTTTTAGCTTCTCGTTCAAATGCTCTTGTGCATTCAGCAGGAGGATACCAGCTGCAGGAGGAGTTCAAGAAGCACAGACTGCAGGAGAGGACGTTTTTAGCATAACTCACTCCTTTCTGTAGTTTTATATGTTGCTTATTGGAACCTGTTGTTCTTATGCTGGCTAACAGCGTAACATGTGGCAATGTGAGATGGATAGCTATTGGACACCAGCATTTTAGAGTTCTGGGGGGAAAAGCATGCTAATTGGGGTTTTTTTATTTGACAGTGGGGGGACAGTGAATTCTCTGGCAGTTTTAACAGTCATTTTCAATCATGTAGTTTAGTGTCCGTGGAAATACCTAGCAGAGCTGGATTATGCTGTGAAAAGCTTTCATTGCTCTTGTGGTACTGTTGAGCTGTCTTGCCTTACATAAGCCAAATGTTTTCGAAATGGAGCCGTTTGCAGAAATCTTAGGATGTCTCTGGAGGGATACACCAGGGCAGGGGCATATTGGTTTTGACTAAGGAATTTGAACGATTTTTCTTAGCCAAATTAGATAGTACTAATGACAGCACTTCTACAGGGAAACACAAGTGAAGTAGCTGTAGATAACTGCAGAGGAGACAGGGAGTATATCATCTCTTTGCCTTTATTTTCAAAGTCTGGCCTTAGAAAATTAAGGGACAGGAGAAAAAATAAATTATTAATCCTGCTCATGAAATTTTAAACATGCAAACATATCCTGAAATATAGTAGCAGGAGGGTGATCAACCCACACCCTTTCCACTTTTTTTTGGTGGTGGACATGTTTGTGCACCAGCACTCAAACACAGCTTCTTACTGCAGGTGATTTTCCCATTTTGTGAGTTCATTGCCCTTGTTTTGTTAGCCTCAGCATTTTGAAAGTGTTGGCTCACCCGCAGTGCTTGCAAATATATCACTGTCCATGCTGCTTTTGCTCTTTGTATTTACTAGTGTCTTATGCTTCAGGGTTTCTGATGCCCTTGAGAAGCTGCGACCATTTTTTACATCTGAAAGAGTGCCAATTCATTTATTAAGACAGAGTCTGTGAGGCCTGGATAAATTTATTCTAACATTTAATAAAACATTAAATTAAAAATGTGACTTATGCTGTGACATACTCAGCATCACCCGTCCAAGGTTTATGTTTGAATGTTGCAGGGCCCCACTCTCCAGAAGGTAACACGCTATCAATCTAGCACTGAGGTGACAAGGCCACTGATGTTTTCCTGTGGTGGTTGTTTAATAATTAATTTTTCATTGCTGGTGCATTCAATAAATAGATTGCAACATTTAAGACTGTTTAATAGGTTTATAGGTTCCTTATAAATTCCAATAATGATAATAGTTAATAGGAGAATAATGAATTTGCACTCAAAGATCTCAAGATCAATCAAGCAAATGAAATCTGGCCTACACCTAAGCTGTGGCTGCTGGGGTGGGGGATTTTGTCTGTTTGTTTGTTTGAGGTTTTTTTTACTCTAAAATGCACCCTGTGTGGATAAGACTATCTGGTGATTTGTTGAATTTCTTAGTGTTTCACTTGTCATATTAATTTAAATCTTTAATCTGAGGATGTGACAGGCATATTAAGTAGTGCATTAAATCAATATTATGTTGAAGACGATGTCTCTAAAGAACTTGCCATTGTGTAGAGGGATGCAATAATAGGAATAATAAAAAGAAATTGCATTTTTTGATCTTGCCACATATGTTATTACAATGCTGTTCACTCGTTTAAAAAAACACACAGCACTGCTTGTAAGAGTAATCCCTTGCACAGCTTTGTCACATACTGAAAATGCAAAGTAAAAAAAAATGAGTCCAGATGGGGAAGTCTTGTCAATTACTATTAGGATTCGAGAGCCCCAGCTCTACGAAGAGGGAGCCTGTTGCTTAACAGGCGTTTGCTTGGCATTTAAAATAGATGGTTGTTGGTCTCATTAGAGTTCCTGATAGTCAGAGATAACCTCATTAAGAAAGTTAATAAAAGAGGAATGTACTTTGGTTTATCTACTTGCTTTATGTCTCATCCAGGGCCTAATTTTCCACTTCTTTTCAAACTTTGCTATGTAATCACTTGAACTGGGGTGATTCTGTTGTTTCACAGCCATCTCCGCAGCTCTTTGTTATTGCACAAACAGTATACCAGAAAAAGATTCAAAGCACAGTTACTCATTCCTGACTCTGAAACTACCTTACAGAGCATCCATTCACTTCAGCATCCATTTTCTACATCTGGAAAATATGAATCAAACTGATGACCTCAGTAAGATATTTGGATTAAAAATGCTTGAGAACACCATATTATGTGAGATGTAAAACAGTGGGAAATTGGGGCATTCATTTCTTCAAGAACTTTAGGATCTGACTTAAGATCTTTTTTTACCAATTCTTTTTTTAAAGTAAGTCTGCTTAGACAGGACCTTGCCAAAAATCTGTGAAATCTGTGATATAACCTGAAAAGCCTTTTTTTTTGTGTGGTGAGGATAAAGACTTAACAAATAAGCTAGTTGAGATCTTGAAACAGGAGGAGAGAAGAAAGAAGGTATGAAGAGGGTTTACAGCATGGAAATATTAGATTGAAATTTTAGGGGCTCACCTATTCACTTGTCTCACGCACTCTCATTTAGTCTAACAAATGTCTTGATATTGCTGTGACTGAAATCCACTAAATATTTATTCTCTGAAGACCTGTGCAATTTCAATGAAGTAATTCTTGAAACATAGTGGAAGATTCAAACTCAGTGCATATGTGTCTACAGAACAGTCACTAAATCCCACAAAATACTATTTTCTAAAGGATGGAAGGAGCAATGGTGGGTTGCTTGACCTTACATAAGCATTCAGAATAGACATGATAATGAGATTTCTCCTTTACATACAACAAGTGCATTAAGAAAAATAGTGACAGAAAACCTATCCAGCTGGAAATATTTAGTGGAAAATCAGAGCATATATCAAGTACTCTCCTTCCCAGAGACTGTAGGAATTAGGAGTCAAATAGAAGAGCATAGTAATTTGTTTAGTATTTCTTTTTTTCCTTCAGTCTATGAGGTCAGCTATAACACTGCAGTCATAGAGAATATGTACAAATGCTTGCATGAATTAGGGGTCCTTTAAAATTTATTCTGATCCTACACAAGGCAGGCAGGCATTTATTCCAGTATTCCTTATTATTGAAGAGAATTTAACCTGATGAGTAAGATATACTTCCGTAGCCAAAAATAAATTTTGAAGAGGGGGTGACTAAGAAGTTGTATTTCCTTACCTGTTAGAATTACAATGAAGTAACTTAAGAAGACGGCAAGTTTTATTTAAATTGTACACTCAGTTGATTCCTATTCCCTAGGCTTGTAACTCTCATGTAGAATTAACATCTCAATTACAATATGGTCACCTTTAACTTTCCTTGTGTTGGAGATAGTTGCTTTGGTGAATCTGTGACTGAAAAATCCCATTTCTTGCACTCTCCCCAACACTTAGGTTTGTGTAGGAAAACCTTTCTACTTACTGAGTCCTTCTTTAGCCTATACAAAGTACATCTTTTCATTCCCTTAGTGCTCTCAGCCTGATATAACTGTAAATGATAATATTCATTCATTTAGGTTATGGAATCTTATGTCCTTCCTTAAATACTTTCTGTGGTTGAACGTGCTATATAAAAGCCTGGGGTTGTTAATAAAGTGTGGTATGTGAGGTCTCAGTTCATTCTATTTTAAGTTTATGAAAAATACCATTTTAGATCTACCGTATTGTAGCATTTGGAAAATGCTGACTTGTTAATGATTGCATATTTCTGCAGAGAATACTTTGAGGACATTTGCTTTTAGAAAAACAGCAGCTTTTAGGCAGAAGAAATAGTTCTTCTAACTCCCTCTACATTATTTCTTCCATGTTAGCGCTGCTTTCAGATGACTCTGGAGGTGTTTACATGCCCACATAATAAATTTGATGTGGGTTATTGATGCTTCACTTTAAACTTGGGATCAACACAACACTATTTCTTAAAAACATATTTGCAAATAAAATGTAGCTTTTAGTTAGGTTTTCATTCACTGACTGGGTTCCTTGAATTTCAGGCCATGCCATGGAGGATCAGAGTGGTACTCCCTCACGGTCTTTTTTTTTTTAACTGTAAATAGAGGGAAATTAAGGCAACTACAGAAAGCTCCAAAATAGAAACATAGCAACATTTCCATTGAACCTGTTTTTATCTCACATTTCTAGCATTAGGGTATTTACTGCAATATAAGAGGTTATTTTCTTACAAAAAGACTATACACTGCCCAGTATAGCAGCTGATGGTCTTGTTACTTATATAAGTATCTAAATACTTTGAATCCTGCTGGCCTTTTAGCATCAGTGATGTCTTGAAGGAATATGATAAAACATGCTTCCCGACATGAGCTTTCTCTTCTCTTGGGAGTGAGCTACTCATTATAATGAGGAGGTATTCACTATGGTCCTCTGGCTCTGACAGACCTAATCAAATACCTTCCTACCAGCCTCTTGTTCCCTGGGATACAAAAAAATGTGCTTCTCCCTCTCCACTCTGCTAATAGTGTTTAGATACTAATGGATTGGTCTTGCAAAATTGAATTCATACCTGCTGACAGCTTCCAGCTCAGGCTTGATTCAGTCACCCATACAGATCATTTATGGACCATGGACAGATTCAGGGCAATGCTTCTTCAAAAATAAGTAAGGAAGTGTAGTATGAACTCTGCATAAATCCACATCAGACTTATAACAGGTGGGCTGAAGTAAAGGTAAATTTAAAAAAAAGATTGGTGTACATGGCCACAATATGCAGATTAATGAAGTAATAAGGAGAGAGGACCAGATCCTCAGGGCTTTATAAGTCATGATCACTTAACTGAAGTTACTGAAGCTATGCTGATTTACAACACCTGCAAAACTGATCCTGTAGCAAATCCTTAGTGATAACAGTGTTTTCTCCTGGTGACAGAGCTGCAGGCATCAGGCATAACAGTTGGTTTGTAGGGCAAGGTTAGAACATAATATGGAGAAAAGAAAACATGCATATTTATAGCACGTGGGGAACTTCAGGCTGGAGTAGACCTTCTGGAGTTTCTGTGTTCAGTTCCTTTTTACTGTTGCAAGCAATGACAACTTATCATCCCATTCCATTTTTTTTCTTAGAAAGGAAGTGGTTAGTTGAGGCAGAATGATATTTTAAGCACAGCTTTACTCTGAAAAACAGATTGTATGGAACTTTCATCACATATTGCCCTCTGGTTTCTTTTATGATCACTTTTGCATCTTTCATTTGAATAGAGAAAAGTACCTATTAAAAGTGTGGGGGGCTTGTTTGTGGAGGATTTTTTTGTTTGTTGGTTTGGTTAGTTTTTTTACTTTGCTGCCATGGTTTGGTTTTGTGTTTTTTTTTAAATTTGTTTGGTTTTCTGTTTGTTCTTTTTTTCTTTCTATTTCCCTCCCCCCCCATGCTTTTTTTAACCCTGTAAAACTAGGGGATTTGTGGAAGAACAAAGTGGATGGTCTTCTAGTTCATTCATCTTTCAGAATGTTAATAATGTTCTCTTTTCAGACTATATTTTTGTAAAGGCTGCAGGACCTATATACACTGCTTATGTAGCTAGAACTGGTAGCAATGAGGAACACAGTATGAATGGACTAGAGCTAGAGTCCATACTAGAGTAAATTGACTTGATGCTGCTCTGCACTGCAGCACAGAGCTGCACTTAACCTACTATCTGAAGTATCTGTTAATCTGGGAAGGTCCAGCACAGCCCAGTCCACTGTGCTATGTCTACTGAGACAGGAATTGTGTCTGCCAAATCTATAGTGCTGGCAGCAATATACGAAGCCAGAAGGACAACAGCTTGTCTTGCAAGTAGCATGCTGAGTCTGCAAGGACCAGATAGATTGAAAGACTGTCTGTGGACTTGTAAATTCAGAAATCCTGTGACACACTGAAAATGCAAAAGTGTTCTGCGCTGTTTATGAATATAATTTACAGAATAGGATTACGCGTTAGGTGAACATCAGCTTTTTATGTAGAAGTTCTGAATAAACTCTGAAAACATTTAATTGGTAATAAAGTGTAACTCCAGCTCCAAAAACATTTGAAATTTTGTGTTGCTTAGCTAGGAATTTTTACTTGCCTCAGACAGTTACTAGAGGAGTGTATACATGCGTGACAAAGTTGTGCGGGGGCAAGGGAGAGATGTGGAAGAAGAAGAAGAAGGACAGCTTTCTAACCTTCCAAAATGTAGTCTGATAACTCATACAGAAGACAGCATGGATAAGCATTTAGTATTCATTTCCTAAGATCAATCTGTTTTATTTGAATTTATCAAATTTTCCCTATCTCCAAAGAAGAATGAAAACTAACATTTTGCTGAGAAATGTTTCATGATATTTCTAAATGTTGTTTTTTAATTTTTTCCTGGCTGGCATTGAGAGCCTCTGAGGGCTCTTTTCCTGATATTTATCAAATTCAGTTAAGGTACCATCAAATCTTTGCAAGGCAATGGATAGAGAAATTGACTGTTAAGAAACACTGATAAAAGTTGTCAAGCATGTTGTCTTTTCCAAAAAAAAACAACCCTGTGTTCTTATTTTCCTGATCAAATGCAACATATTGTGAATGAGAGCTGCTGTGTTTATTCAGCTAAACTGTTTTGAAACAGAAAAAAATAATAAAAGATTTCTGTGAGGTGTTTTGCTGAAAAACTATATTTACTCCTTCTAGGAAAACACTGGGTCTCCTGCAGAGGAATAGTTATCAGCTTGAAGTTTAAAGATAGCATTGCTGTGATAAACAGGTTAAAATATCTTCATATTTAACTGGTGAGTTTGGGTTGTGGGTTTTTTTAGTTGGAAGGTGGCTTTGGTTTTTTTAGTTTGCTTGGGGTTTTTTTTTTTTTTGTGGTTTTGGGGTTTTTTTTGTTTGTTTGTTTTTTAAATAAAAGGCCAAGGAATTCAGGTCATGAAGAAGTTCAGAGCAGTAACTGCTAAATCAGGAGTTTAAGGACACCGTGTCACAAGCAGGAATAGCATGAATTCAGATGACATTTTTAGTACCAGTAGTAGTGCACATGTTCACTTGATATTCCTGAGGGGGGTGCACCAGAGCAGATAAACTCATCTAAGTATTTAGGAAAGCAGCAGTGTGAAAGAGCTTCAGAGGGATATGGGCTAATTTTATAAAGTGCTACTTCCATTATCAGACAGTTGCATTCATTACTAGAAAAAATTAGTTGGCGAATGAATTGCAAAGCTTCTTAAAGAGCTCACACATATGAAAATACAATTTGGATAATGAAATCTAAATTTTGGAATCTAGCTTTAGCATTAGTTTGCTAGCTATAGCATTTAACTAATGAAAAATGGCATATGTTAAATCAGCTGCAACAGCAACACCTAACAGTTATTTTGGGATATTGTCTAATAAAGGGTACTTTTTTTAGATGTATACTATGCAATTTAAGTGGTTAATTGAACCAAATTGACTACACAAAAGAAAATGAGATTAGATTGGTAAACTTGACTATTACATAGATTTGTTAATATACTCATTATTATAGACTGAAACTCCCTTTTCATAGTATGTTGCAATAATATGAAGCTGTCCTGGTCTGCAGGATGAGGAAAAAATGTCAATTCCTCTGGTTAGTACCCAGTAGTTAAGAGTCTGTCTGTGGACCTACTTCTGTCTATGGTTTATATTGTACATGACAACAGTTGAAGCAGGTCTGCTGTACTTTGTGTGTGCTACAGTAGACACCAACAATTTTGTTTAGAACAGCACAATTCACATATATATGGAAAATCTTAGATGCGTGGTCCAGTTACTTTGTGATTATCTTGATTAAAAATATATTTAATTAGCCAGTACATAGCTGGTGCTACAAATGTGCTTAAGGACATCTGAGAAAAGCAGATTAACAATTCAAAACCTTACTTTAGGATAACAAAAAAAACCAAACCAAAATACTTTCATTGAGTTAATATACTATAATCTTGTAGAAATATGAATTTAACACCATGTTTAGTAGATCTAGAACTAGTAGTTGTATCATGTAGTCACTAGAGTAAACTGTGATGTAAAAGCCACTGTAAAGAAAAATAAAAATCTGGAACAGTCCTTAAGCAGACTAAATTTCCACAAAAAAATGTTTTTAAGACAGAATATTTTTATTTCATTTTTTGTAATCCACCAGAACATATTTCTTTAAAAAGACAGCAACCAGTCATTTGCGAAAAAGACTCTTGTTTTGCATTGATTTGACCTCTGCATTTTGGGTCAGGTAAATATCTGCAAAGATAGTTTTTACTCCTTAAATGGGAACAGCTGTGCATTGGGTAGGAGAGAGGGAAGAGGAAAGTGAAAATGGAGGATGGGACTTGCTACGCAGCTGAGACCTGGAGTTTGCTGGGCAAAGCAATGAACAGAGGTACAGCCAAGTTGTGGGAGGGAAGGAGGAAAAAATTGCTTCCCCCCCCCCCTTTTTGTTTGTTTTCTTCCCTATGGGACAGTCACTTCTACCAAGTACATTGCAATGTGGCAAGCTATTGAATGATAGCTGATCTGAGAGGAAAGCATGAGGAAGAGACACTGCAGGCAAAAGAGAAATCTGTCTGTGATCTTTTCTTATTTCTATGACATTCTGAGTTTTTTCCATGTTAATGTATTCGTTTTTCCAACTTATTTTCTAATACAGCTTAATCTAGGCGGAAAAAAGGGGGGGGGGGAAGCCTTATTTTGCATTGCTTGTAGAGCTCACCGGAAAGCTAGTCACAATAAAAAAAAAGACAAAAACTTTTTAGAGATGCTATACAAAAAATTCCCCATGACGAAGCCTCAGAACTTTAAGCCTGATTACAAGCAATATGGATAACTGACTCTGATAGTTACCAACACACCAGCCGCCTCTTGGTGAATGGGTTTGTTGTAGACAGAGGTGGAGAATGAGGCCAGGATACTTCCAGCTTCAGTGTTTTGGGGATGTCATGTTTCCCCAGGGAACTGACCCCTCAAGGATTTTTTTTTTTTCTTTCATAAACAGACTTGCACCTGAGGTTTTGGGATGGTGGGATGGGATGGTATCAGGGTATTACCTTGGCATTTGTCCTCAAAAATCCAAATCCCGTGTTAGCCAGTTTGGTGCTATGTAAAGTGCATGAATTAATCGGGAGCAACCACCCATATCTGACAACCACACTAACAAGCACTTGGAAGGTGTTTGCAGCATGTGGCTTTCTGTTTTTTTAAACAATATACATGCAACAGTTTTGAGGTAACTTATGTAATGCACTTTGGGAACAGTGACTGTATTCACTCAGTAAGGAAATATTTAGGATAATGACAGCTGCATGTAAGTTACTGGATCCAAAGGTGCTTCTGATGAAACCTTAAAATACAGCAGTGATGAATATTCTAAAAATAGGACTGTAGAGTCAGCATGCAGGTGGATGTCTGTCTTTCTTTTGATTAAATGCTGGAATTGGGAAATTTTCTCAGAGTTATTCTCTCACTGGAACTGACCTTTCTAAGGCTGAAACAGAACAGAAAATACCAAACTCTTTTTACCTCCCTATGCAGTCCAGTCAGTTCAAGGGCAGGCTACACTTTGAGAGGTATTTGAAGTAACAAGCGTATTTACCTTAGGTGTTTACATGATTTATAAGGCACAAAATAAGAGCTGATTTTATTACAAATGTAATTATATCTTTATTTATATATAGACTGACAACTAAGGGGAATGAAAACATTGGGTGGTTTTATAAAATTTGTAATTAGACAATTCAGGAAGTTAGGTAGGGGATGATAATAAGTTCTCCAATTTTTTGTGTACCCTATTAAGTCCAGAATGGTTTTGTAGCATAAAGCCTTTTCCAACTGTCTATGAAGAGTAATTTTCATTCTCTGTGGTTAGGTCTGAGTTTGATATGAGGTCAGCAACTGATTCACTAAGTCATTTTATCTCCTTTCTGTGTCTTACGTCAATGTTAAATCCTGTCAATACTTTTATCCTGAAGATAAAAATATCTTTTGCACCATCCGCTAAGTTCAGATTTCTTCATTATACCTAGAGGCTTTTCTACTACTTTGTGGTTTTATTTAGTCATTATGACTCCCTTTTATATACATGTGTCTATAAAAACATGTGTCTGTTTACAAACATCAACTTAATTATCTTGTGACATCATACTTTGCGTATTAACTGACCTTCTGTCTCTAGAAGGTAAAGAGTGTGCTTGCCATGGAAGACCCAAGCTCGGGTCCCTTTATCATGTCTCTTGTGCATGTATCTATGTTAAATTGCTTGATATTTACAAAGCATCAAGAACATTTCTCGCAATCTCCATGCAGCCTCACTTCTCTAACAGAATTGTGACAAACCTGAAATTTATGTTTTACAGAGAATTTGTCAAATTGTCTTTCTATTTCAATTCGAAGCTGAATAGGTTAGACAGAACATTTTTTTTTTTTTAATTCCCTTCTGCAATTTATATTTTCAAAATATTTTGGGAACATTTGAATGAATTTTTAAAAAGGTTGACAGTATGAGGGCAATCTGGCATAACATTTTTTTATGATACATTACCAGTCATACTAGATTTCATGTGGTTTTTTTTTCTGGATGTCTTAACATTTTTGACCGTGGCTATATAGCACTACATGCCTTGTTTTTCTAGTTTATTTTTTTATCATTTGTGATGCTTAGAAGTCTGATATTGTGCTTATAAAGACTGTCTGGACTGCTTTTTGCTCTCTAAAATCTGTCTTACTGAAGTCAATAGGAGTACTTGTGTGTCAGTAATACTTGTGTTTTTTTTCTTTTGTGTTACATATATCTACTACAGTACTAATGAATATAATTTAGGTTATTGAACCTGGTAATTCTTTGGGTGAGTTCACAACAAGGGCACACTGGGCTGAATGAAAAGTTGCAAAACTTTAGTCAATAAACCAATTAATGTATCAATAGCATATACTGTTAGGCACCAGTACAGTAATACTGATCATACAGCTGTCTTTAAAGTTTAATCTGAATGAGGAATAAGATATTACTGTGGCTTCTTTCTTTATTTGTTCTGCTTATGTTTTTAAAAGCAAATTGATATGAGAGTAGTGGAAGGTAAGAGCAAGTTTATTCAAATTACTCTGTTTGAATAAATCATTTCTGAATAGGTCCCATCTTAAAAAATAACAACAACAAATATAAACAATGAGATGAGTGTAATTTAAGAGATTGCTCCAGCTTCTTAAAACGCAATTTGCTTAGGAAATTAAATGTCTATTATAATATTCTGAGTGTTATCAATGGAATTAAGTGAGGTTTTTGTTTTCGGTAAATGACAATCTGTGTAGCAGACTATGCCACACCCTGCAGTTTCTCTTCTCTTCCCTTTTAAGATTAAGAGCCTCAAGTATCATTAACAATCAAGGCAGGCTTTCCTACAGGAACAGTATCATTACAAATAAGTAGCTTAACACTCTGTGCACGTTAATGCACAGGACAAATCCTAGCACCGATTTGCTAGCATTAAAACCCATTAGAACACTGGCCCCAAAAGGGGCAAATCATTGAAAATGTACTAATTATCAGTCAGGCTCTTTGGAAAGACTTTGGGTCAATGCCAGACATTATAAAGATTTTCAGTAAGTTTAAACTGAGTTTTCTATTTGGTTCTCTGAAAGAAACTTGTAGGTAGAGAATTTGGTTTATGCATGCATAAATGGAAACCTTACAGATTTATGGAAGTTGTGTTAAAAGAAAATCTGTATTATGGTGAGTTCCAGTGTATTGCTGGGATAGGAAGTGTTAGCACACTGTGCCATCTCTGAAACCTATATTTAGCCTGCCCTTGGGTTTTGAACCTGGCCCAGGTTATATCACCATTGTTACTTGCCTATCCTTTGTCAGGAAGCTGAGAAGCAGTCAGCATAAAACAATAAATGAGTAAATGTTTACACCAATGTAATGGCTGGTGCACTGTAGACTTCTTGGGAGTGGGGAGAGCTTGCCTGTGAAAAATGGACAATATGTGAATTTATGGCTCTGTCGGGTCATTTTCATGGCTAAGGGAATGGGTATAGTGGTTATCGACCAGCAGAGGATTTATATCTAGGATTGACTATCTTTGTTCAGTACAATGGATTGTTTCTCACACATCTCATAAATAATCTGCAGCTTTTCATTCAAACTGATGAGTATACCAAAAAGTTGTATTTTCTGCTTTCCCTCTGCATGGTGTTGAAACAGTGATGACATCTTGCCACATTCTTCTGCTTTTACATCTATGAGGCCTGAGAGAGAATGGAAGATAAATAACTATAGAAGCGCCTACTTGCCTTTTTTTTTTTATAAGCAGTCAGAAGCCATCTGTTACAGGATGTGTACTGACACTGCCTTGTCCCTGACTGAGTCACTGGTGGCACTGGGTTCTCCACACTTTGGCATCTTAAGATGAAAATGTTCCAGGAAGGTGGTAGAAACTGAAGTTTCTACTGAGTAAATGGGATCTTCATTGGCTTCAATTAAACGTAATTAATTTTACAGTGCTGCATATCCTGGCAGGGTCTATAAAGCACATATTCCTTCAAATGAGCAGATTAAAAATCATCCTATAGCTGTTTAGTCATATATTAACTGATAAAGGACACCACTCATGGTCACATAAACTTGTGCTACCTAACTTGAATAATCCATCATATACTCTTTTAGGTAATTATTCTTTTCAGCTTTGTTCATGGGAAGCAGGTGTGTCTTGGTTTGACAAGGCAATTTTTAGGGAGACCCAGATAAAAGAGCCTCCCCCTCCCAGGATAAAGGAATAAATATACAATGAAAACACAGTCACACTCGAAGCAAAGTGATAAAGAGTAACTTTAACAAATAAATATATATATATATAAGTGCAAATATAGAAACAGGTATGAAAAACTTTCCTGGTCCCTCCCCCCTCACCGTGCCACGAGGTTTCTCCCCCGCCACCCCCAATAAAACCTGCAAGAAATATAGTCCGGTTGGGGTGGGAAGAAAGGTGAGGTGAGCTGAGATGATGGCTGGAGCCAGGGACTTGGATGACTGAAGAGGAAAAGTTCCTGGTCTAGATGGAAAGTAGAGCACTGCCTGGTCAAGATGGCGGAGGGCCACGTGACAGTCCTTTCTCTTCTCCTGTGTGTTGTCTCAGTGAGGTGTGGATGCAAAGAGAAAGAGAGAGAGAGGTGACATCTCTGTCCCAGCTTAAATAGGGAGCGAAGTATCCCAGGGCTCCCCCCGCCAGGCGTGGCTTTTTTCTGAGAATTTTGCACATGAAAGCCACTTCCGTGAAGTCTGCTCTGGAACTCAGCAGTTGTCCAGATGCGGCATGCCGCCCTGGGCTTGCTGGGCCAGGGTTCAGCTTGGCTGCCACACTGGCCTGCCCCACACCTACCCATTTGTTGCCACAGCTATCAGTGCCAACTAGCTGGGGGAGGTGGGGCTAGGCCAGCAGCAGAGCAGTTTGGAAAACAGAACAAACAGGTTTGGGAGAAGAAAGAGGAGGGAAGGTGGACACAAAGAACTTCCTGTTTCATGTACCCCATTACAAGGTGAGAGTGGGAGGAGACAGGGGATGCTTCAGACAATGGTGGAAATTCAGTCTAGGCTTTTTCAGGCTATGTTCTTCAGTTTTGAGTACCTTCCACACAGGTAGTGGTGAAAAAATGTTGACCATGAAACTTGTGGCTTTCAGAGATTGGTGGGAAAATCCAGTGGCTCTGTTAGGTATCTGGAGCTTCTTTTGATATGACTGTCCTTCTGTGCCCTTCAGAGCCAAGGTACTATTCACTCCTTATTATTCTAATCCTTATTATTCACTGCTAACCCAGTCAGACCCCAGATGTTCCTGTCCTCTTAGGTTTTGTCTAACACTGAATACTGTGGTGGGTCACCTCCATGGCAGTACTGCAGTGTAAGTATACATTCCCAATTAGCTTGAAGTGAGCCAGCCTTACTTTTGCTAGCAATGTAGCCATGGGCAACATGGTGGGAGCTATTTGCTGGTGTTTACTCAGCATCTGCTACATGGGGTAGTCCTTAATGGACTGATGTAATGGATACAGTATTATGTAAAAGTATGAGTGCTAGCAACTGTACGCCCAGTGCAGGGGGGTTGGACTAGATGACCTCCAGAGGTCCCTTCCAACCCTAACCATTCTATGATTCTATGATTCTATGACTTGCACTTCAAAATGTACTGAGAGCTGTGCAGAGCTTTTGAGAAGTTTGTTTTGTTTTGTGGTTTTTGATGCTTTTTGCTGGGTTTTTTGTTTGCTTGTTTGTTTTTTGGCAGGGCTGGAGTGGGAAGGTTGACTTTGTTTTGTTTGGGTTTTCCTTCATTGTATTCTGCCTCAGAACAAAGGCATACTTATTCTTAGGATGTAAAGCTGTGCCCTAGTGTGTTCCTGTCAGGGAGAAAATTCCTTTATACTAATTTCTAATGCTTTACCTCTACTATTGTACCACTGAAAGTACCACATGGTTTTATGTTAGAAGGCATTTTTTACAAGTTCTCAAGTGGACGAACAAATAGTTTTTTAGTTTTGGGGTTTGTTTTTTGTTTGGTAGGTTGAGATTTTTTCACCTAATGTTTTATTTTAATTTAGTTCAGTATTCTTCAGAGGTGTTTTATTTGCTGTGTGTTAATTTGTTGTTTGGGGTTTTTTCTCCTGCATCTTTGTGAAGTCACTAGTGGTTGCAGTTGATCACCAATCATCACTAAAATGTTTTGCCTGGATTTTGAACTCTTAATTTGGGGGTTAAAGTACATTTGGATTTGCTTTGGTTTGAATTATCTCTTCCTGCTGTTTGAGGAAAATACAATTAAGGCTGAAGCATGATCTTCTCTGCTTAATAAAGGAAGAACAGTGCATTCAATATGTGTATCTTTATTCTCAGAGTCTCTGAAGTGAATTTATTAAAAGGGAAACTAAACTAGTGATTCAGCATGCTTCCAGGTGAAAGATTTAAGATTTACATTTTTTTTCCTCATATTTTGGAGTATCTGTTATTAAGCAGACATACTATAATATCTGAAGCATTTCCCCTTGTCATACACTGAATTCCTGTAATTGAAAATGAGTTTAGAACTTCTATTCAGAGGATTGCACCTATCCAGGGGTTCCTGAATTGCTCATCTGCTGTCCCATGGCAAGGGATTGTGCTAACAGAATGCAGCAGGGTGAAACTATTTCTGAATGCAGGTCCAGTGTGAACTATGTGAGATATTTTTATGTTTGAATTGGAAGTTTGTTTTTTGTTTTATTTTCTCACTTGAAAACCAAACTTAACTGTAGCTGAACCATAATACTTTGCCAGGCTTTGCTTGCTATAGCCTGCTAAACATAGTTCCTTTGGGAACAGCAAACTCCCCTCTGATGCCTCTGAACAGCCAAGATTTCTTTTCCTTGACCTATGAATTTGATCCCAGTTAACAGGGATCCTGGAGCGCAACTGATACTCTCTTGATCCATCTGGAAGCAAATCCTGCTGCTATACAGCTGGTGGGCTTAGGTTATGTATACCCGTAGAAAGGCTCAAATAAAAGTTATCACTGAGCATGTTTGCTTATTTTAGCATGATCTTTTGTTATCCATTATGGAATTGAGATCAAATGCATAGTAGTGCTTTAAAGCAGAAGGGCTGTCATGGAAAACAAAGAGGATGTGTGTCAAGTGATGAGGATGAGTGAAAAAGCTTCATCTTCCTAATCTGATAGGGATTTATGTATGCCTCAACTTCCCATATATTTGAGTGACAAAGAGGCCTTGCCATCCTTTGAGCCCCATCCTTTAGGAACTGGTATGCTTTTGCCCGGTATAGTACTTCCTTGCTGTATACCCAATGCCAGTGTAAGTTTTGTATTTAATCCCCTGGATTCTATCCCTGTTTCTAAAATACATCGCGTAAGCTCTAGGAGAGCTTACATCCAGTATTTTGTATAAGCAAGTAGGATTTCTTGAATAGTACTTCATTTGTAAGAGTGTTCAGGCATGGTTCTGTGGTCAAAATTGTGTTGATAGCATACAAATTTCTGAAGAGGAGAAAGATTGTGTTTGTGATTTATGTAGAAAAGTGCTGCTTCTTTCTTCTGATATTTACTTATGGATTGTTTGCTTCCCAGTGGAGTAGGTTGTGTATTTAGAGGAGTCTGTAATATGTGTATTTTTAATAATATAATAGATTTAATGTTGTGCCACTCATAAAAATGATATTCTGATAAAGCACTGGGATGAGATCTAGTGTTCAGCCTCTAACTTCTTTAAAAATTTTGAATAATCCTTGGTAACTCACTTATCTCTGTAATTAATTTCACATCTGTGAAGTAAAAGAGATTCTTATTTTTTCTCTTTCTTATATATTTCACTATTAAGATTTATGAGAGAAACATTCTTTTTACAGCATGTTTCTATTGAAAAAAATTGAACTAGCTGTATCTTATCTGGGTTTTTGAGTTAATCCTCTAATTGAGTCAAATGAGAATATTAAAAAAAGAATTAGTCCTTTTTTACTGTTGCGAAACACAAAGGAGCAAATAGCCTTTTTAAGTATAATACAAGTAGGAATCATTATTATGATTTTTTTTAAATAGAGAGCTTTATTCTCACATCAGGATGAGTACAAATCTTACTTTTCTCTTTTCCAAAGTCAAAACCACTTTTCCACTTGTATCCCATTGATCAGTTTGGCTTTTACACATAAAAGGAGAGTTCTTCCCAAGATTAATGTGTTACTTGCATTATAGAACAACATATACATTTTTAATGCCTTTCTTTCAAATTCTAGCATAGACTATTTTTGTAGCTCTACTTACCATGAAACTCGTGTGCTGTTTCACCCAGTGAGTGATTCAATCTCTGGGAAGAAAATCTCTGGGAAAGGAAATCTCTGGGAAGTCTGGGAAGAAAATAAACATCTAACAGTACAATCAGCAATGAAGTTGTACCTTTCAGAACAGCAGTGTTATCCTTAAATCTCAAGTTTATCTTTACAGGACTTGATATAAAATAGTGCACTGTATTTTAGTCTCAGTGTATATTGTTACTAGAATGAGCATTCAGGCAGCTTATTAATGAGTAAGAGAAAAGCAAATTCTAGTGTGTTGTCCCCAAACACAGCTAGTAAGTCAAATATCAAGGTAAAATCTGGGAATGACTGTCTCTAAAATGAAGGTTTTGCCACAGCTGTGTAAGGTGGACACTACCAGGGTTTGACAGCATCTGGGAAGATTTTTTTTCTTAATCATTTCAGGTTTGTACCCATATACCTACCTTTTACCATAAAAACATAGCTTCTTTACCTGGTAAGGTATGAAAACCACTTCAACTTCCAGCATAGCCTGCAAATATTTTATTTCCAACATATATTTTCTTTTGCTTTTGAATATGCACAGAAGTGCTTTCAGTGACTTTCACAGTTGGAAGTACCCAAAAGTTGGATTTGGATTATTATATAATTTCTGGATGTTAGTCTGAGAGCCAAATAAAAATGCCAGACCTAAACATTCTAAGATCTTTCATCCTATTTGGCAATAGCTAAATTATGCTTCTATTTTGGAATCTTGGTGCACGCAAAATTGAAGTGTGATAATCCTTTATGACAAGCACCTATTCAGTATGCTCAGTGATCAACATTATTACTGCTGTGTCTGCAATAATGATTATGAATGCTAATACTATTTTAAACATTATAGAATACTACAGTTCAGTTATAAGGGACCCACAACAATAATCTAGTCCAACTACCTTGTTAGACTTAGCTCCGATATAAATAAGACTTACACTGAGAGAGCTGGATAAATACTTAAAATAGGTAACATTGTTATTTAAATGGAAACTACTCATAAAATTATAGAGATCATATGTATACGCAGGGTATTTGTTAGTGATGAATTTCATACCAACTCAAAACTTGGGGCATCTCCAGTAACTGCCTATTGGCAATGCCAAACTACACAAACAACTTCAAGCTAATTGGAAAAAGGGAACAAATCCAACAGCAAAGTGTTTACCTTGTGCAGATCACTCAGCTAAAGGCAGTGAAATACATCTTGGTGCACGCTGATATAAAGATTTCCTGAAGTTAGGCAAGGATTTCAAAACTAGAGCTGGATTTAAATGCCAGTTTCTCAAAATTCCTGTTGTTTGTTAAAAAGATCAACTCTCAGCTTGCATTAGAGCAACTATTTTTGGTTTTCATGTGTGTTGCAGCCTTTCAAATCATCGCTGTAGTAAAAGCATCCTTACTTTTCTCTTTCCTTTATCTTTTTTTAAAAAAATCTACATTTCATATGATGATATGTGAATTTCTATTACTGAAATAGGACTTGATGTCTTTTTCTTCTGGAATAAGACAAAACTGGAAAGCTAGCTTTTAAATTGGCTGAAGTGTGATCTCACTTTTTATGGTGAGTGTAAGTAGAAGAACTATCTTAGTTATTTTTCTCGTTTTCTTTGGGCAAATATTTTGGAATGTGATAAGAGATTTAAGGAATTGCTTAGAAACAAGTAGTAACGTAGTCAACAGATTTTAGAGCAAACTGTTTCCTTGTAGAGGCTTTCATGATCATATGTTGAGACAGTATGGATAGTCAATGTCTAGGCTGACTAACATCTTGCTGGGGTAAACCATCTGAGCCTTTCAAGCATGTTTCTTAGTGATGTTTATGGATTTTTTTTGTTCTGCAGGTAGAAGAATAGCATATTTCTGTTGCTTTAAGGAAAGATGAGGGCAATTAAGTTGAATTAGATTTGGAAAAGACAATTTTATAAGCCAAGTATCACCTACAGCCAAAGTCAAAAAGTCCTTTAGACTTTCAATTTCTCTCTTATGGTAAATTCTATGTGTTTGAGTACTGAGTCTTTTTTTCTCTGGCAACGTGTGAGATCACATAACATCGTGTCAAAAGCGAGTGGGAAATTTTGGAAAGTGCCTCCAGGTCCTGGTTCACCAAGTGTTTATGTTAGTATCTTTTCTACAGTAGAGACAAGTGGGAAATAGAATGGTGAGCAAGGACAGATGTGTTGGTGCATACTGAGAAGCTATACAAATATGTAAGTTGTAGTCTCTGGTCCCTAGCCAAGATGAGAAGTGACATTGCTTTATAACTGTAGAATTGCACTTTTTGTTTTCTGTTATGTTTCAATCTGTTTTGAGAATTAATTGGACAAATATTTCAGTGATGTGATTTTTTTTTTCAACATCAGTGATTTCCCACACATGGCCAACCTTAAAATAGCTATTGTACTGGTTTGATGGAAAGGAGCATGATAGGAATGCTTAGATTATCTTGGAATTTGCTATTAAATAGTACAGCAGCTAACGTAAAGGCCAATGGCATTAACCCAGTGCTGTATTAGGAGTAGTGACTTCAAAGAATAAGTGACATCTTATTTCTAATCATTTCCCCAGTGTCCAAGATGACCAGCTTCTCTCTTTGCATATATTGAGTAAAATTTGACTCTCCAGATAGTTTATCATTGTTCATTCTTGTGAAAACTTTAGAAACTATTTCTCAACAAATTTGGCTCAGTCCCTTGCACAGTTTAGTAGTGCTCTCTTTTCATCACTATGTTTTTGTTTACTGATATGCTGTATTTTTTGTCTTCTGTTACTCTATAGATATTGAAAATCAGGAAGTTTTTGGAAAATGAAAACTTAAAATTGTTCTTTGGAGGGTTAATTAGTGCTTCTCTCCCTGTGTCCCCTCTACCATGCATAGTGTGAGATTTATTTTTGAAATACAGCACTTGAAAGTATTGCTGTGGGGTTCATACCATGTTGCTGTTTCTCCTCTCTCCGTGGGAAGTCCTGGTTAGGCCTCAGGCTTGTCTCACACATGTACCCAATTGTCATTCAGAACAAGAACAGAATGAGTTGCTACTGCTATGAGTCTTAGCTTACATTTTAGCATCCTTCAGTTGGAGGTGCTGTAATTCCCACTGACTTGATGGGCATTTTTTGTGGAAGCACAGAAGTTAAGATTCGTAAAAGCCTATTGGGTTGTGTAGCATCAGCCTCTGCTATAACAGGAATTTTCTAGACTGGTTGGAAAAAGTTAACTCTCAAATCAAGTGGCTTTTGCCTTTTACCTTAGTAGACTGTGGTTTTTTGTGCATGAAATCTGTTGGTTGGGGTTTTTTTTCCAACCTTGGTTTTTGCTTCACTTGATTCTTGTATTTAGTTTTCAAACAGCTTTTATTAGGTATCTTAACTTTTTCTTGGGATTTTAAGCCCTCATCTTATACATTGCTCTGCAAAATCAACCTATTATCAAGAACTGAAAACTTTATTAGGTATTGGAATGCTTGGACAGGGATGAGAAATAATCTTCTTCACTTCTGGGGAACTTACACTTCTTATTACTAGCTATGGTAGTATGCACCTGTATTTTAGGAGATAAGAATTTTGCTTAAAAACATGTGTGCTTTCACAGCACATTAAGTAGTATGTAAAGCTATCAGGTATTAGTGCATATTTTAATGTTGTCATATATTTTGAATTTTCTAGTGCTGATGAAATGAGATAATTGATGAGGCAATTTGTAGTGCAGCATAAATACATAGCATTCATCAGATAAAAATGGTTGCCGAGGAATTATACCATATTTAGTATCATTAACTTTTTTGCCCTTTATATAATGGCATAAAAATGCTTCTGGAATGAAAATGGGTCTTTCCTTGAAATATACCCTCCATTAATATTGCTTGTAATTTCTGTTATGTATCACCAATTATATCTTGGCACTTTGCCTATCATAGTGGATATGCTGTTACAGTTGCAAAATTATTTCATCTAGAAGGCCTGGTGTCCTGGAACGGTGCATTACATTTACAGCAGAGAGAGAGGGAGAATTTAGGGAGAAGTGCAATTTTCCAGAAACTCTTGCTAATGGAAGTTGGATGCCTACCAGAAAAGATGCTAAGAAGAACTGAGGTATCAAAGAGACAGAGAGAGAGACCTTCTGCTCAGATGCCATTCAAGCTGTAACCTTCTATGACAGTTGTCAACATTGCCCTTTCTGATTTCTCCCAGTTGTATTCCCTTTATTATAAGTATTTCAAAGAGATGCCTGCTGGGGAATCCAGAAAGGAGTGACTGCAGGAGTCTGGCTAACAGATTTAGTCAAAAGTATCCTTGCCCCCTGCTATGAGCAATAATTTAATGAGCAGTTCACAACAACAATATCAAAACAGGCATGCCCCTTGCTTTCAGTGGAGGTAACAGGTGAGAAGAGCAGACTTCCCAAATGCATCCTGTGTTTCTGCAGCTGGGATCTAGGCCCCTATCTTCTTGCCTTGTTACAGTAAGCAGAAGTTAGTTAAAAGTTTGACCTGTTATACTGGATGTATGATGTTTGAAAGCAGACAAATATTGCAAGGTTTTCTTACCAGCTCTCCAAAGATTTATTTATAATTTTTTGTCATTTTTGATTATGGAAAAGATGTGAGAAGACCTGTATCTAAGCAGCTTTGAGTAATTTTTCAATGGAAGATGGGCATTGCTAAAGCAATAGGCAAAAGTTAATGTACAAATCTCAAAACTGTTTTGTGGAATGGCAGATAATGAGTCGAATAAACCAATACAAGGCCTATAAAGCATGGGAGCGATCTTTAAATAAAGTTAGTAATTCTACTTAAGGGATATCTAAGTGGCTTACTTTGGTTCAGAGATAGGATCCTTATGCCTTCTACTAGTACAACTTCTTGCAAGTCCATTTTGCTAGAGTGGGAATATATATATAGCAAGAATCACAAAACATTCTTTAGAAAAATAACAATTTCCTGTCTGTGAGCAAGTGAGCCTGACTCTCTGTGGTACTTGTTTAGGTGAGCAACATTGGCCAGTCATTTAAAAAGATGCTTCTTAAAGGCACATTTTATCCCCATTTGAAGCAGTGTTGTCTTATGATGCAGTAATTTTCCAGATATTGTGTAACAGTTGTTCAATGATATCTCCTTCAAACTCAGGTAAAACAACTAAAAGAAATACACAAAATGCTAATGTGCACGACCAAATCACCAAGAACATAGCATTACGTGGTGAAGGACTGGGTAGTTTTGCAAAGAGAAGGTATTTGCATGCAGAAATAGTTCTTTGTTTACACATCTAGTTAACTGTCTGAAATGTAGATACATGTTAATACCTTGCACACATTTCACAGCACAGACTTGATTATCTTCTGAGCCATAAAATTATCCTTCTATTAGTCCTATATACTCATTACAAATCAATGCCTGTCTTTCAGATTATTCATTAGTTTACAAAAATCTGTTGTTCTATGATTCTAATTTAGTTTCTTTTCAAAGAGAAACTGTAGGAGGCCATCACCAGTACACTACTATGGGGCAAGCTGTTACTAATACCAAATCAGAACTCATTAAAAGACAATATCGGAGGTATGAGTCTGTTATTAAAGTCAGGTTACGCCAGTGCATTTTTGTCAGTGAAGAAGGTGAATAGTTCACTCAGGATTACTAGTGCCGTTGCTCATAATTAGCCAGTATGATGTTGAATGTCAGTTTGTTACATCTTTAGACTATTTATACCCTGGGGACCTGAAAATTCAGTTTAACATATTGTATAATGGACCTTCCTATTATATCCTGCCTTGGTTGTTTCGTACTTTTTTTTCTCCAGTGAAGAAGGAAATCTCTCCTTTAGTTTCTTGCCAAAAAACCTCTTTATATACAAAACAGCTTTATTGAAATGAACTTGATCAATCTCATTTTCTCAGTTTTTCTGGGTCCTACTATGACTTTTCAGCTTCACAGAGAACAGACAGCTGGCTTTGTAGCTCGTAGGAGTGTGGATATCACTGAGGTCTAGATAACGTTAATGTGACTGGGAGTTAATTTGCTTGTCTACGTGCTCTGCATTGTGGGGTGCATCTTTAGGTTTAACAGTACTGCTGGAAAAGCTGTCTGCCTTCAGAGCTGGATAGTATGAATAAGAGGAGATAAGAGGATTCACAGCCAGAGTAATTTCTAACTGATGCTGTTAAACCTTGATTTAGGATATTTCTGCACAGCTTGGCCCGTGCTCACAAAATGAAACTGGGGGACTGTGCTGAGATCATAGGCAGTGATTAAACATTTATAGTTAACTGTAGTATACTATGGTATTGCTGCTGCCCAGAGGCAAAGCATTGTAATGCAGATTCAGTATAGTTGCTGCAAGAACTCTAAAACAAAAGGCGACATAGAGTCTCTTCTGCAGTCCTGGCTCCTGGCTGCTCACAAAACTACGTGTATTCTCTTCTACTCTTGTTGTTTTAGTAGTGGGGGAGCAGGCAGAAGAGTAAGTGGAGGCTGCTAATAATGTTTCACTAACTCCAGCTTCCATTCTTTGTCCTTTGCATCTGTCCTCTGCTTAAAGTTTATCCTCATGTACTTTAAGTTAGTTTTGCTTTTGTAAACTGGTTTATACCATTAAATTCTGTAACTCTAATGCAAGTAAGTAGTTGTGCTGCTCGTGATGACTCAGTTGCAAGATAGATTAATTAGAATGTCTGTCCACCGTTTGCTAAATAAAAGATTGTGGACACTTGGATTTTAAGTATGATCCTGTCATGTTTGTAATCCCTTTAGTTGTATATATGACAATCATGTTTAAAACCAAGGTGGGAGTGGGGAGGGATGTCTTATTTGGTTTTAGGTCCTCATAAGAAATGATTTCTTGATTGCCAGCACCAGCTGCTATTATTCAAGAGTTCCATGTTTTGCTTTGTTTGTATTTATTTGCATACCAGGGACTACTGTTTGCATAATAAAACCACTTTTAGTTTAAGTCTCTGTACAGCTGATTGCACACACATCACTACGTGGTAGGGGTTTTTATGCTATGTTGAGATCCAATTCAGCTTTCTGTCTTGCAAAGTGTTGACTTGTAAATGTTCATTCTATCCGAAGAAAATAGCAGGGTCATAGCAACACGCTTTTCATGCTAACTGTCATAATTGTTATGCTGTTAATTTCCTGATGCTGGCAGGTGGGTGGAGAAGGGAGAGAGGAAGGGACTTAAAGGACATGGATAATCACATCTTCACTATGCACATGTAGCAGTTCAGATAAACAAGTGCTAGTTTACTGGCACAAATGACATTGAGAAAAATGTTTGTCTGCTAAAATCTCTTAGAGGAGGATATTCTAAGATGAGTTCCTGCGGGATATACAGAAAATACTTAAACCTGCTTTAGTATGCATTTACTGCTACAACATTGAAATTACACTTTTAAAATCACTTGTAAGCATATATATGATGTTCTTAGAGGACTTTCATGATGGCATTATGTAACCTGTGATATGATTAGCTAGTACCACACTTGGGCCTAATAATTAATGTGATTTAAAGAGAAATACCTGCTAGAAAGGCACCTGGGGGGGTAATTATGATTTGGTAAGTTCTTAATTTGCATGCAGATAAGTATAAGCATGTCTGAAAGCTGAGCCAGACTTCTTCTCTGAAAGGTGGTTTTTGAGGAAAACATGGTCTGATTGGCCCCTGAATCAGATCAATGGCACCACCTCATAAAAGAAGTGCTGCTGCTATCCTTACAGGTATTTTTATTTTCTATGGAATTTAGCTGCCCTAAGAATTCCTTGAGAGAAAATTCTGTTTCACAAGTACTTGACTTACATTAGCATTTGAAAAAAGCAATACATAGTTGTTGACTAAGAAAAAAAACAAAACAAAACCACCAAACAGAACAACAGAAACCCCCCAACCCCCCCCCCCCAACAATTAAAAGTTTAAAAGCAACATCTTGTTTTAATGCAGTGTTTTGAAAACAGAGAGGACCTTTGAAAGCTGTATTGTCTTTTTGTTAGCTTATGACAGAATCTATACAAGCCTGATTTGTCAGAGTGCAGCATCATCTATTGAGGAGAATAGTGCTTGCTGTTGCTTATCTTGCTCTTTTTCATCTTGCTTATTTCTTCCTGATTCTGTGTTTACCCTTTTATTCAACATAAAGACAGCTTAAGCTGTACCTGCTTGGAGGAAAAGAGAAGAGCTGCAAACCCACATATATATGAATATCAGCATCTCAGAGAAACAGATGTTTGTATCAGAGGAGGATTGATATCTCTTTCCCAGGGCCTGTGGAAAAGAATAAGGAGATGTGGAGCAACTGCAATACACAGAAGATGAAATGAGGACCTTCACTGAAAGTGCAGATGTGGGTTAAGGGTTAGGGCAAGGGATTGGGAATTAGGTCTCCTGGAGGTGTAAGAGTTTCTTTAGTTGATTTACCCTTCACCTTAAGTAACTTCTTTGTGGCTTGATTTGGTATGAGCATTTTCTGTTTTATGTGGATATGGAGGGAATTGACTGCAGAATGCATTGAAATTCTCAGATGGAGCTAAGTGACTCTTACTGGAGGTGGTTGGTAACATTTTTATACTTGTGTTCTGCTGAGAAATGGCAAAGGACAGGTAAAAAGTAATGCCTTTCAAACCTGCCTTTCACTGCCTTGCAATGTGTGTAATTGTTTACCGTAGTGTAAAGTGAGTGTAAAAATGCTACTGAACTAGAAGAAAACAGCATTATATGCTGATTTGATCCAGGTACAGATCACTGCACAATGATCAAGACAGCATCAAGTCAAACTTTCATGGCAGATAGAGGATACCCGTGCCGGGTAGCGTATGCTGCTATTACCACTAATTCCCCTGAGAAACTCTTTCTCCTCCAAGAAGGCATTTCTTCTGGGAAGACTCTAAGCAATCAAAGCTGCAGTGCATTCTTTGGGGAACGCAAATTTCAGAAGCTTGCCAAGTGCATTTCAACCCAATAGTCAATATTTAGAGTGATTGTGTATTTTTTAAATGACAAATAGTGCTGAGAGAAAGCTGACGGACACTCTTGATTAAAGCACTGATATTTACATGTCTTCTCTGTAAAAGACCCTTTGAAGTTAGTCTACTTGCTAATTCACTCACCTCCTTCCTTAGAAGACAGCTTTGAGAGTAGCAGTGTTCAATTTGTTAGTGAACAATATTTTGTTTGGTTATGACTGGGTCTCAAACATGATAGTATCTCAGCCTTAGAGGTCAGATTACTTTGGCCAGTGCCTTACTCTGGTTGACTGCTTTCTGTGGTGATTGTGTGAACCATCTCAGTATTGATTCATATGTGCAATCACTGCATGTGCTGTGGAATAATTTTAGTTCAGATAGACTGTGCTTGGATGGTTTGCCAAAAAGATTTTCTGGGTTTTTTTCTTTGTTTGGTGTTCTTTTATTTTTTAAATCTTCTTTTGGTATGGTATCTGATAATATAGTCTATCTGTTATTTGCATTAACAGTCAGGTTTAGTTTTCTCAAGACCTCTGAGGTAGCATAGTAAGAATTTCACCTTTTCCTCAGGAGTCATTGTATTGGGTCTGGCTGAGATGGAGTTAGTTTTCCTGGTAGCAATCCTCATTGTGCTATGCTTTCTAGCTGGTAGCTAGAAAGGTGTTGATAACACAGCAGTGTTTTGGCTGTTGCTGAGCAATGCTGGCACAGCATCAAGGCCATCTTTCTGACATTTTCCCCTTACCACTAGGCTGGGGGTTAGGCAAGATCTTGGGAGGGGATGTAGCCAGGACAGCTGACCCAAAGTTTGATGTTCCATGCCATATTGAGGACTCCTCAGCAATAAAAGCTAAAACCAAAGCCTTAGGAGGAGGTGGCATTCATTATTATGGTATTTGTCTTCTGTAGCAAATGCTACACATACTGAAGCCCTACTTCCTGGGAAGTGGCTGGACATCACCTGCCAATGGGAAGTAGAAAATAAATCTTTTGTTTTCTTTCGCTTCTTTGTATGGCCTTTGCTTTTACTTTATTAAACTGCCTTTATCTTGACCACAAAGGATTTTTTTCTGTCGTATTTTCTCTTCCCAGCCCATCCTGATGAGATGAGGAGTGATAGAGTGGCTTGATGGGCACCTGGCATCCAGCCAAGGTCAAGCCACCACAGTCATCAGTGCCCAGTTGTCCATACTCTGTAAGAATATTTTGGAAAATCCTGTTAAAGGATAGAGGTTGAACTTGAAGGCATGGTTTTTGGTCTCTTTGTGCCAAAATTACCTGTTGTGAAAGTGACAGAGAAGGAAAATAAAATCTGTTACAGAGTGCAAATCCATGAAGCACAGTGCTTAGATGGATGCAATGCAATGTTTAAGGAGATCTTTAATGGATCACCTCACTCTCTGGGACAGCAGGTTAACCAGTGAAAGTTGGAGCTAGATTTCGAGGTGATCAGTGAAGCTTTCTGCCTGTGTAGGAGAGGAGCATGTGACTTTGTGTTTTCACTTACCTGTACTACTGCCTGGGTTGGAACTGCACAGTTTTTTGTGGCAGACAGTGAGATGGCAAATTTAAATAGGGATGTGAGGGTTGATTATGAAAATGTGCTCCTGAGGAAATTGAACATTTGGATAGTGAGGAGTCTTCAAATGGAAAATGGTTGTCAGTAGCTTCAGGGATGTTTTAGAAATCACCTGTACCATGTTTAATGAATCTCTCTGAGCTCTGCGGCTGGGAAGATCAGGCCTAAAAAAAAAAAAAGGGAATTACTCAAAATAGGAAGCAGAAGAGACAGAACAAACCTACTCTAGCTGTTCAGATAAAGCTTTGTAACTGATTTTTTTCTTCAACAGTTGTAAAGGAACAGTTTGAGAATTTGCTAGACCAATTAATATGCATGTGTGTACACATTCAATCTGCATTCTAGAGATATATGTTTAACTGTTATATTGATATATGAGAAAATATTTTTCTTTAATTTCTTTTTAAGAAAGTCTAACAGAGATGACCTAGATGAGAGTTAATTATTTATTTTTTAAAATTGAAATTGAAAAGATACCTATTTAAAACAAGCAGCATACCTATATGAAAAAATAACCAACATAAAAGAAGAAATGGGGTCAGTTATTTAAAGGTGAAACAATCTATAAATAGATACAGGACTTGCTATTAAAAGAGCAAAGCTAAACAAAACACTATTCTTACTCAAACATCGGCAGTAGCTAAACAAATTATAATATTCTCTTGGTTTCCTGTCAAAGTATGTAGTTCTTTTCTAAGCAGTGTGCTACATGGTTTACAACTAATAGGTAATAGCAGCATCCTTCATGCTGTAGAGCAGAAATCTGTTTTTTACAGCCCTAAGTAAAGCAAATGGCAACTGTAGACAGCAGTATAGCAGGCAAGGGTGGTAATTTTTTCCAACAAGAGTGACTTTTTAACTTCATACTGATAAAAAATACTTTCATATAATACTAATGCTGCAAGATTTTTTTTTTTGCCAGTAAATGAAAGGAGATTATAGATGAATGTCAGTGAAACTATTGCAGCCCATTAACACTCCATGACAAAGTATGTGTTAGTGTAACTGTACTGTTGTACATTGGGTTTTTTCAAAAGCTTCTTTGGCTTTGTACAGGTGTAATGGTCTGTGGATGTTGCTAGTGGAGAATCTTATCTTTAGGAATGCAGTTCATTTAACAAGAAGAGACCTAGTCAGTTTTGTATATGGATGTGACCTAAGTACGTATCTTTTTTTACATATGCATTTCTTTAATGAGACATGCAAAATGTCACCATTTTATTCTTTTCTGTTTTAAAAGTAATTGTGGGAGGATCTTGCCTCCTTGTGTTCCTTCACTATATTTATTGTATTGTTTTCTTCTAAGGTTAGTAAGCTAGGAGATGCACACTGTGTATCATGCTGTGTTTTCTGTTGTCATTTCTGAGACGATTTGCAGACAGCAAGGTCAGACAATGAGTGTATTCCAAATGGGCCATACAGAAAGAAGCTGGTCAAAAGAATTAGAAATGAAGTAGATAAATTTAAAAATAAAACAGATAAAAGTGATTGGCTTTAATCTCTCAGCTTTCTTTTATTACTTCTTTCTCCTCACACAGAATGTTCCTTTTGAACTAGGAGTTATACTGCACAGTATAAGAAATTTTCATTAAGGCATCAGTTAAGATTTATCCCTAAATCTTAAAAATATCAGTATATTCATAGATGTATCAGCTTAAAGATAATTTTTCATCACATTCTCTCAAATGTCTTCATTGTTTTATATTTAATAAGCATCTCAAATAATTCTGAGTTCCAGCAAAACCCAGTATTTTGCTTGTGCTTTGCATCTGTTGAGTAAAAGATGTGCTCAAATATTCCTTAATTAGTTAATATAAAAATCTCACGGTTTTTTGTGAGGAATATATATTTCTATCTAATCATTTCAGCTACTTCATACTAGGAAAAATGTCTTGTACATAAACATCAGGGATTTTCTCTGCATATAGAGGAAGCATGCATAGCAAACAGTGTTTAGATGAAACTTAAATCTGAAATATAGTCACCTACCTATCTTTTTTATTTGTTTAATTCTTTATGGCTACAGTACCAAAGCAACTCCAGCTTTCACTGAATTTGGGAAATTACAGAATATGATATCTGTCACCCAAGCCTCACTGAGACTGCCACCTTATATGGTACTGTTAGAGTTTTGCTGCACAAAGAGCATCTCTGGTCATTCTCATATGTCATATTTCTGGAAGTGTTGACAGAATTTCTGCCCAAGGAGTTAAAATAACTGTGGAGTCTGAAAGTATACAGTGATCAGCAGTCCATCAGAGAAAAGAACCCAATTAGGATACTTTCACATAGTCTGCATAAATGAAACGTGTGCAGCAGTATAGCTGACAATATGCAGTAGCTAAGGGTTAAACACACATCCAGATAAGGAGGAGGTTATCCCTGAATGCTCTTTTTGCAAGTGGCTCTCTGCCTTTGATCCCCCATAGTCTGCTTCCTCTACTGCAATGGCCCCTTTCTATAATTGATTTTGGTGTGGAGGGGGAGAGTTTGGGGTGTTTTTTTTTAAAAATTAGGTTATCTGAAGTACTGGTTGTAAGGAAAATTGTGTTTTTAAGATAAGGGATTCATAAAATGCAAAATACTGCCTAGTTCAAAAAGTTGGCTTTTTTATTTAAATATGCATGAACTTATTTCTCAGAGGATATCTTAAATTCTTTACTACAGGATTGTAGAAGAAAACATATGTTATATGTTGTTTACAACCCTTCCACTTGTGGTGCTTCTATCTTGATAAAAAGAAAAATTCTTTAAAAAACAGGCTACCATTCCTACTTCTTTCCTTACTAAATTCCACTTTGACACATTTATTCTCCCTTCTGGATCAGAGTTAGATTTTCTATAAAATGAAACAGATTTATATTTATAGGTTAAGTGAAGATAGGCCTATCTGGAATTTCAACTTTCAAGACTAGTCAGGATGAATATCCAACAGAACCTGCTTCTCTTCTGTTCTACCAGTGCTACAAAGGAGTAACAATTCATCTTGAAAGTGGAGCACTAAAGTATCTTTAAAGTTCATATTTTATTTGATTTGACAAAGGTAGAATACTGCTTAGCTCACAAGCTCATGTCATCTTTTGTTTTCTCTTATACAGTGGAAAACTAAGTGGTTGTATATTGTCAGTTACCACAGTTTATTGTGTTTTTACAAACAATGAGATCTATAGCATTAAATCTATAGCAGGAGAGAACTCTCCTGCCTTAAGTGTAGGATACTAAGACTCTGTGTTGTAAATCTTCGACCAACTGTAATAAAGAGATTCATATCATCATCAGATAAATCTAGCATCAGATTTACAGACACGAGAGTATGGCAAAAGTCCTAAACTGCTCAGTTTCCTTAGGTGAAGAGGAGCCATTTCAAGCAGACTTATCTCCCCAACAAATAATCTAAATGGTATCAGTGGAATAGAAAATAAACAGAATAATTCATTCATTCGTCATTATAATGTAGTCACTTTTACAGATAATTTATTTGAAAAGGTTAGCATTCAGATAACTTCCCTAATTTAAGTTTTAAGAGACAGATGTTCGACTGTGGAAATGAGTGTAAAGGAAGTTGAGAAGTAGATGTTAGCTTGTTTTTACTGGAATCCACCACTTCATACAGAATTCACCTGTTGCACAGCTGTGTAAGCATAAGTGCTCAGCATGTCTGAGGACTTCCTGGAGTGCTGTAAAATTTTTCTCTCTTATCTTGCTTGCCCCAGTTTGACCCTTGATGTTTCAACAAGTTTTTGAAATCTTGGAAACCTAGTTTGAGGAAGGAGAAGACAGAGGAATAAAAATTAAGCTAATAGCCCAGTCTGATAAACACAGGTTTTTTGTAAATCGGGGTTGGTGCTTTCAGCTAGATTGTTAACACATTTTAAGCAGGTATTGGGTATTGTGGTAAAAGTTCCCAAAATGCACCTTGCACTGTCCAGGTTCCCTTTAAAGTGACAGTTGGTATTTCATTTACTGTGGTTCAAAATCAAACAAACAAAAGTAAAGCAGCCTTCCCAGTTTTTTTGGTCTGGAATCCTGCTCCCAGTGCAAGATCCAGTGATAATAAAAGGTGATAGTTAATATTCATGTAAAGAGTCTCACAGGGGAAAGACTACTATGAATACTTGGGAAAAGAGAAGTCCAAGAGACTGTGAGTAGAAAAGCCATCAATTCTATGAAGGAAAAGTAAGGAAAGATTTTTATATTGCTGTGCTACCTCATCTGTTAGTCTTCACCCTTCTTAGGGCAGGATGTCAGAACAATTTATTTCTAGAAATTTATGGTTAGTAGTTTAAGATGCTTCATGATAAAGATAGATTCTTTTTGGAACAGATACTTAAGTCTTAAACCATAGTCTTGTAATCAAATTCACATAGATGGGAGCTGGAGGAAATAGCATTTGAAGGGTTTTTTCAGATAGTGGATTGGGGTCACTGTTTATATAAAAAAATATTAAAATCTAGGGTTGTGAACCTGTTCTGTAACAAAATGGAGTGCTTTGGTTCAGGAGCTGCAAATAGTCACCTTGATTCCTTGCAGAGCACAAAGTTAAGTATGTGGCTGAGCTCTTGCTGGGGTAGAACTTCAGCTCCAACTACTTCTGGAAATGAACAGTACGTTCTTATGAAATTTTATCAAAAATATCTTTTTCCCTTTTCAGCTTTTAGCTAATTTCCAAGAAATTCATCTGGTTTTTTATCACACTGAGGCTTGTAAGGCCCCATTTGGTGTTAACCAGTAAGATCTCTTACAGAAATACACAGATTTTATTGTAGGTTTTGGTTGGTTGATTGGTTGTTTATTCCTGGAAGGGGAAAGTGTATCTTCTGTATCATCTCTGTATCTTAGTTGCGAAGAAGAAACTGTTATACTGAAGATAATTAGAATTCATATAACCAGACCTACTGTGAAAAGTGTAAAATATGAATAACACAAATCTGTTTTACAATAACAACAACATTGTTGCATGTATAAAAACTGAGGTCTTCATTTTAGTATTAAAAAGCAGAAAATAACCACCAGGTATTAATGTTCCCAAAGGGCTGCCAGTAATAGTTTCTAATAAAGCAATTGAATGTATATGAGTCTCTACTTTCCCCTTGCACATTAGACACTGAATGGGAATTGTTAGCTTGGAAGGATTTGTCGCTCAGCAGTTAACAGGTATGGATTTGATTAAACAGCTTAAGACAATGCTTCCTAAAGCCAGGAACTTCCTTAGCTCTTCTGCATAGTTTCTAAAAGGCTATGTATTATAGTTACAGAAGGATTGCTTCTGACAGTGGTGTTCTTAATATTAGAGTATTGTCATGACAGGTATATACATAAAGACAAGAAACAGCTGAAATACATTGCTTGCTGAACATATTGCTGGGCATGTTCAATCTGGCTAGGCAACTGCATAGCAGAGCTCAAGGCAGATACACAACAGATGTAGTCACTTCAGGCAGTGAATCTATACTGTTGGAAATTCTTTTTTAAGTAAAGCTTGAAATATGTTGTTCATGTTTTGGGTAAAAAGCACAAATTAATATTCTTATCCACATGAATTCATATTTGACTTTTGTATTTTGACCAACATTTTTTTTCTGTATATGCTAAATAGTCAACGGTATAAAAAAAAGAGAAAGTAATCTTTCTTACGTTCAATTTATGATTTGATTTCGTTGTTTGCCCTTGCAGTTATCCAGCCACATATTTACAGCACGGCATATGTTATCATGTTGATTAGACCATGAAGATACAGGACTGAGTTAGCCTAATTGTTATATACTACCCAGGTATTTATTCTTCCTTACTGAACTTAGGATAGAAATCTTGTTTTTGTCAATAATAGAGGAGGAACTTGTTTTAGATCTCTCTACAAACCACTTCTGACTGTTCATGGGGAATCTGGACCTTGCAATAGCTAACCAAAATGTGGGTTTATTGTAAACAAGATTACTTAGCATTCCATTTGACAAATATTACTGGAAGTTTGGATGTCAGTTGGAGATACGCTACAGCACAACCGATTCTTAAGCTACAAACAATCTTATTCCTATGAAGATAAACAATTTGCATGCACTCACATTAAAGGGGAAATCCCTCCCTCCAGGGGTACCCAGAGTGTTCACTGTAAGTTGGGACATGAAGATTCACAGAATCTGCAGAAGTATCCTAAGATGGAATTCCAAGTCCAAGGGAAGGATTTTCGTGGCCACAACTGCTCTGTGTGACAGCCAATTCTGTTCTCTCATCTGGTCCACACAAGCCTCCATTTTTATACCATAAGCTGAGGTGGGCTTATGGACAGTAACAAAAACAAGCTCTGACATGAAGATGCTGCTCACTGCAGGGTGCTGAGCTGCTTCTGAAAGGGTTTCTAGTACAACCCCCAACTCGGATGTTATTAGGCACCATGCTGTCTCTTGCAGGCCCTGGCCCTTTATTTCATGCTTATGTCTGGCTTTCATGCAGTTAATGTTTCTGTGGGGGTAGCTATATATGCCACACTTCTCTACTGCAAACCCTCATTCCCATTTTCATTCCCACCTCCATCATATCCAGACAAAAAACAGTTGAGCCACCTGGTGCAGCATATCTGCAGGAATCAATTTTCATTTCCCACTGGCACATGAGCATCCCATTGCAAAATGAGTCAGTGGAAGCTGGCTGCTCCTCTCTTGGAAGCAGTGTATGACTTACAAAGCATTACTGCTGTGTTGTGAAGTGGGGGAAGGGAGGGGTCATATAAGTATAAAAATGCTTTGCAAGCACTGTTAGAGTAGTTAGCAAAAAGTCATACCAGAGTGCAAAAGAGGGATTTGTATCACTGACTTCCCAGCCTGTGAAATGCATTATGCTTTCCTCTGTAAGAATGGGGAGACAGGTGAGCCACCTGTCAACAGCCTGCTACTCCATGCAAGAGTAGCTGGTACAGTCAGTATTCATCTGTGAAAACATCTGTGTAATTAAGCTGAATGCCAAAGAGCATAAGAGTTCAGATGATAGTAGAAAGCTTCAAATACACCCTTAGAGAGGTTTGATTATCACATGGTTCTCCCAGACTTGGCTGCGTAACTCAATAAGCATTGATCAATTGATAGGTGTGTATGCCAAATGCATTAAGAACTGTTATACTGAAGTTAGGATAGAAAGAAGTAATCTCTTTAACAGATCCTTTCTTGTAAATACACATCATCCCCACCTTCTGTTCAAATGGGAATTATGTGGCTTTCTACTTTCAGTTCCCATTTGCAATTAAAAAAAAAAAAGCGTATGATTTGTGGTATAAAATAAGGATTTAGTTAAAATAATCCTATGTCTTCTTACAAATAAGTGCTGTCAAATAAAAATGTATTCTAATTGCATTAGTAACTTGTAGGTGGTGCATATTCTCATTATATTGGTATTAGATGAAGTATCAGTCTGGTGTGCATAAGATGAGAATACCAATGTGTGTGATGCGTGATTGCAATATGCTGGGCTTTGCAGAATGTAATTTTCTATATTATGCCTACAGATGTTTTAAAAACAAACATGATTCTCCGAACACATGCTTTCCTGAAGATTAAAAGTGCATACAGCTGTTGGAGCTTGTGTTTGGTGGGTTGTTTTTTTTCCTTTTAAATCACATTTTTATTTTTTAAGGGATTGTGAAAATCTTACATCAAGGATTAAACTGAGCTTAGTATTAACTGAGAGTTTTTGTTTTCTTAAAAAAACAACAATACCAGATTTTGTCTGAAATGATGAATTCTAACTTCTTATAATGTATCAGATTCAATTGGAAAGCTAGTAAATATGAACAGATGTGAGAAATTTTGCACTACTGAAGTTTCGTTGGGAACTTTCAATAGGAGCCCATTTAGAAGGCGGCTACATGATTATTCATTTCTATCATGTTGCAGTGATGCTATTCATGTCACAATTCAATTTCTACTATTTACATTTTAACCTCTAAATATAGTCAATTTTGTTACTGAAAAAAGAAGTGCATAGTGTTCCAGTAACTTGTCTGCTAACATAATCACTTGGTTTTGATGAATGGACTCGGTCTAAAGGATTCTCTATACTGATATGTGATACCTCAAATAAACAGGAATATGTTTTTCATCAACACATTAGAAGGAATCATTTATATTGTCACATATGAATGACTTGTTCTGAATGTTGTATTTCCTCTGTCATACTGAGCTGCTTATTTAAAGTGTGCAGGGAGAATTTACTGTATAAAATCTGATTTTCAGCTAAATAATATCCCCAAATATTTAAAGCAAATCCGGTGTGAATTTGTGGGTTTGGTGGTTGTTTTTTGGTTGTGAGTGGTGTTTTGGGGTTTGTTGTTTTTTTTTTATTGTTAGGTTTTTTACAGAAATGACTTTTTGGTTTTACTAGCATTCTGAGCAGTGTTTAAAAACTAAGAAGAGTTGTCAGTCTTAAATGTTAAGCCAGTATTAAAACTTAGATACATTGACATACCTAAGGGGCAAAAAACTGTGGTTCCTAGCTTAAAAATTTGAACATCACTCAGAAATGTTTATTAATTAGCAGTGTTGAGGATCAAGGGTTTTTTAATAAATAATTAATGTGACTTACAAAGAATATTTGCAACGTAAAAATATTTGTGTCTGTATTTCTTTTGTCAGTGGAAGAAAAGCCTAATGTATGCACACAGTATTTCTTGTGCAATTAATTAATTTCCCATTCTTTGTGCAGGGTAGAATTTCTTAAACATACACACATACTTGTCTGATTTTCCTCTCATTTTAATACTTGCATAAAGATTCTCTAGGCTTTCTGATCTCTCTTACATTTTCCCCAGATTCTGAGAAGGCATTGTAGTGAGGGAGTCAGCTGGCACAATGCCTGCAATTAATGATAAGCCTTCCCTTGTCATTCTTTCTCTTCATCATTGTATGCATTTATGAGTAAAGTAAAAGAGCATAGTGTATCTGTGCCTCTGAATGCAAAATCCATCACTTCAGCTTTTCTTCCAGGGAGAAGACATGTGCAGCTGAAGGGATAGACCAGGACAACTGATGTCACTAAGAAATGCACAGAAAGCTTTCTTCTTTCTTTTTCGCTCTCATATTTATTTATTTATTTATAGAGGATATTTTTGGCAGGAACTGTAATATTTGTTCATAATTAGAGAAAGCTTTTGTAATATTGTAGTTTTAGTCCACTTAGGGAATTTCTTTGAACATGACTGTACGATTGAGCTTTCACAGGCACTTAAATTTAAGCCAAATCTACTGCAATACTTATTAATTAAATGTGAGATCATAACGTTTGGGGAGGTTTGTGAAATTCTTAGTTGAAGATCCTATGGTGTATTTCCTCATCTTCTCCTCTTCTCCTCTTATAAATATGAAGAAAATTCTTAAGGATTGATCTGATTAATCTTAGTATGGTGTGTATCTGTTCTGTGCTTCACTGAAATGCTCTGAAAGACCCCTATGTAGAGGAAGTGTTCGACTGATACAATGTTTAGGACTTTATGTAATGCCACTTCCATTGACCATATTGTCTTGTACCGATCTTCAAGGTCCACATTCAAAATCCAGTGAAGTCAGTAAAATACTTTCTTCTTGGTCGGGAAGATTTTTAATTGGTATAGTCTGATATTAATGCTATTCCTGGGGTTAAAATTTAAGCCTCTACACTCAAGATACTTTTTTTTTTTTTAAGTTCAAAAAATATCTAGAGAGCCTTTAAGAAGACAAGAGATTCCTTGCATTCTAGTAGCTATTGCAGCTTACAGTTAATTAGCAATGACTTTCAGTGAAAAGAAAGAAATAAAATTATTCTTTTGATCCAGGGTAAATAAAAGAATACATGGACATAATATATTATCTAAGTCTCTGTTGTAAATTATAGCAATGGCCAGTAGATGTACCTTTCCCAATAGTAGAATGCAGTTTTAGTATGACATGACTTTATTTAGAATTGAGTCAGTAGCATATAGTTCTCTACTAGGGAAGGGAATTTTTCTGCTATTTCTTACCCTTTCAAGATGAGAGACTGTCTTGTAATGATTTCATAACTGTGTGATGGTACTAAAAGACCTATTAAAACTGCTATTAGGAGTATGGCATGACTTGTCAAAAGATTCCCTTTCAGTAGATTTAACAGATCTCTTGACTGAAATCTTGATGTTTGCTGGGTCTGTTAAACTTCTAATATAACTTAGTTTGTACCTGGGTATATTCTAGAATGATTGAATCATTAAGGTTAGAAAAGACCTCTAAGGTAATCAAGTCCAACTGTCAAGCTAACACCACCATGCCCACTAAACCGTATCATGAAGTGCCACATCTACACATTTTTTGAACACCTTCCAGGAATGGTGATTCCACCACTTCCCTGGGAAGGCTGTACCAATGCTTAACAACTCTTTCAGTGAAGAAATTTTTCCTAATATCTGACCTGAACCTCCCCTGGAACAACTTGAGGCCATTTCCTCTTGTCCTGTTGTTCATCACGTGGGAGAAGGGACTGAGCCCCACCTCACTACCACTTCCTTTCAGGTAGTTGTAGAGATAAGGTCTCCCCTGAGTCCCCTCTTCTCCATACTAAACAACTCCTGTTCCTTCAGCTGTTTCTCATAACACTTGTGCTCTAGACCCTTCGCCAGCTTCATTACCCTTCTTTGGACATGCTCCAGAACCAAAAATATCTTTCTTGTAGTGAGAGGCCCAAACGTGAACACAGTATTCAATATATACAGACTCTGAGACAAAAAGGGATGCCTATAATAAAATAACACTATTATGTCTTAGCTTCTCTGGACAAAAATTAAATTGCTCTACAAAATATATCTTGCGACGTACACACAGGATCTCTTTCACAGATAACTATCACTTGTTCAATATAAACAAAGGACAAGGTGATATTAGTTGACAAGTCAGTCTTCTCCACATTGTGACAATTCAGCATGGACTTCCAAAATAAAATTCTATGGCGTTACTAGCACATAAAATTTTAAAATAATTTGTTTCTAAACATTTTATAAAATCTAGAATATTATGAGCCACATTCAGATTGCCTACTGTATATGTTTAAATTTTATATATGTTGACTACATATGTAGGGAAAGTCATGGATAATAATTTCAGTGGCTTGCTCTGTTGAACTGAATATCTACTAGTGGAAATAATAACCGAATAACATACTTAGGATTTTCTTTAATTCTGTTGTCTTGCCATATAAACCTGTTAGAAAACTAAATAGGTACACCATGATCGTTTTGTGCATTCTTAGAAAAACCTCTGTAGAACTCTGTTTTTAGCTCTATTAAATTCTGTTGTTTTTTTCCACTGGAGTATTGTTTTCTGTTGGTTACTACCACAGACTTGATAGAACTATCAATCAGAAACATTGTAAAAAGGGAAAATAAAACGCAAACAAAATGACACAACAGAACTGGCTGTGAACTAAACCTATGGCCCTTCTGATAGTGTCCTTTCCACAGTACAAAACCTATCAGAATGCCCTCATTTGTTTGGGTGCAGCTGAGCTTCAAAAGGGCAAGACAGGTGTGCTGTTTCCAGGAATCTTAATTTATTATGGGACACAGTTCATAAACCAGGGGCTAAATATGAGAACAGAATGCATTTTGGGGCAATGTATCTTTACTTTCTCTAGAAATGAAAATTTTTCATAATATTTTCATAGTTAACCTTTCACGCTTGAGATGCTGTGGCATCACAGCAGAGTGGAGAGCCATCTCTGAGACGTGTCAGAATGCTGTCTGCTGGCTGGGATGGCTCAGCACTTCAAAAACCTGGACAGATGGGGTGCTGTCTCATGAGAGGTAGCATTTTGCATGGCTTCAAAGGAACTAAGAATTAAAGGTGGGGCACTGTATCCAGAAGAGCCTGGATTAAAAAAAAATAAAAAAAAAAATAGTGTGCCTGCTTTGTTCTGTCTCTCAAATCTTTGTATTTACAGCTTTTAGAGCTGTCAGCTGTGGCAGTTTTTAGACCTCTACTTCTTCCACTGTTCTACTCTCACTGTCTGGTCCTACACTTTCTGCATGTCAGTTGATAGAAAGAACTTTCTCAGTCATCTGAATATCTGAGAATCTCTTTCATTTTTATGGATTTTTTACTATTCCTATAAAAATCCCTTCCTGTTTCTGTGGCTTTATTGAAACGTGAGTTGCGCTTCCTACCTGTAGTTTATTCTTTCTGTACTATCCAGCAGCACAGCTTTTTTTCCTCTTTTTGAAGCATTTGTACAGAAAACAAGTCAGCTGCGTACAAATGGATCTGCAGTGATGTACCTTCTGCCACCAAACAGCATAAGGCAGCCAAATTTCTACAAGAGATCAAAGAGTTTGAGTTACATGGATAAAGGTGTGCACTGGAGACAGAACATCTGCTCCAGAGTCTTTTGAGCTTTCATTTACCACCTCCCCCTTCACGAGCACAGAATCATGGCAGCAGTTTTTCACAGCCATCAGAGACTGCATTCTTTCCCAAACTGTTACCAGATCTCTGGTATAAGACCTCTGGCATATGCTTGTGCTGTATAATTGCAATTGAGCATGGTTAGGGTTTATGCAGCTTAAATTACTGAGTTTAGCACTTACCAAGTGAAGTTGCTGAAAATAGGTAGTGCTCCCATACATCGGAATGGATCACCACCCATTTGCTTAGCTAAAAAGCAAACACTTTTTTCCATTCATGCCCTGATATAATAGTTCCGAGTTGTCCGAAGGAAGTGATATTAAAAAACACCTCTTTGCGTTTTAAAATGTTACTTCATTTTCTCAGCTTAGTTGCAATTTGGAAAAAAAAATGCTGTAAGTTGCAATTTGGAAAAAAAAATACTGCAAGGCAGTTTGCTCCTTTCTGAGTGACTTGTGCCTACAGCACAGTCCAGTGGCCTTGTGCTGATGTGGGGCTCTGTGCCCAGCTGATTGTGACTGGAAATGAAGATGACTCTGTCTCTTCTGTCATGTTGAATTCTAGGACTGGCATTTAAGAAGCCCTTTTGAATGAGTAGCTTAAAATTGATCCAGTTTGTTGAAAAAGCTTGAGGACCACTGAATTGAAAAATAGCATTTGGATTGGAAAAAAATGATAGATTTCAAGTCACTATGAAAGCTTGGTGAGACTGGATCTTGCACTGCAGCAGTCATTTAGAGTGTGTAACTGCTTGTTTCAGCATTCTTTTAATTTATTGAGTTTTCCCTTATTAAACTTAGAAAAGTCCTTCTGTGTGTGTGTGTGTATACATGTCTCTGTCTAGGCATGTACATATAAGTAACAGCTATATATAAGAAATAATTATTTGAAATACCTCCTAATGATTAAAAAAGTTTAGAACAAGAAGAAATTCTTAAAGGCCCAGAACAGACTGTCCCCATGTACTGAAAGACAAGTCATCAGGGAAGACGACCAGCCTGGATGAACAGAGAGTTTATGCTAGGACTCAGGGAAAAAAAGAGTTTGTGGCATTTGGAAGAAGGAGCAGACCACTCAAGAGGACTATGGGGATGTCATTAGGCTATGCAGGGAGAAAATCAGAAAGACGAAAGCTTAGCTAGGACTTACTCTGGCCACTGTCACAAAAGATAACAAAGAATGTTTTTACAAATACATTAGCAACAAAAGAAGCACCAGGGAGAGCCCCCATCCCTTACTTGGCGCAGGGGAAAAGAGTGCCACCACGGAAGCCAGCAGCATTCTGGCTTGTGTCAGAGACAGTGTGGCCAGCAGACCACTGATGAGGCTACATCTTGAATACTGTGTTCAGTTTTGGGCCCCTCACTACAAGAAGGACATTCAGGGAAATGAAGCTGATGAAGGGTCTAGAACACAAGTTGCTATAAGAATCAGCTGAGGGAACTGGGGTCATATAGGCTGGAGAAGAAAAGGCTTAGGGGAGAACTTTGCACTCTCTAAAACCACCTGAAAGGAGGTTGTAGTGAGGTGGGGCTTGATCTCTTCTCCCAAGTAACAAGTGACAGGACTAGAGGAAACGGTTTCAAGTTGCTCTAGGGGAGGTTCAGATTAGATATTAGAAAGAATTTCTTCAAGTGTGTTATCAGATGTTGGAACAGGCTCCCCAGGGAAAGGATAGAATTACAGTGGTCCCTGGAAGTGTTCAAGAAACATGTAGATGTAGTGCTTGGGGTCATGGTTTAGTGGTGAGCGTGGCAGTATTGGGTGGATGGTTGAACTCGATGATTTTGGAGATCTTTCCCAAGCATAATGATTCTATAAACATATTTCAAAGTACTTTCTGAGCATGTTGCAGTTATGAATATCATGTATTATGTATTTATGCAGACCTGTAAAATTGCAATAGGTTCTTGAGACCAATGATTCTAAACCTAAATGCTGAATTGTAAGATCTGTGGATAAATAATTCTTGTGAATTTCAAATTTATTAAGACATATCATTTCTAAGCTTTATTATTTTTCCTTTCAGGGAATCTCATGACTAGAATCATGTAGATCTTTTTTTTTTCTTCCCTAAGAGTAACACCATGAATCAGCAATTAGCCTTCTGTTTGCAGAAAAACTTCAAGCTGTGCACTTCAAAATTAAATGTGGAAGCGTTTTCAGTAAGGTTACACAATGCATTTATTCTCTTTTTTTTTAAAACAATCCAGGTATAATGAGGACATGTTAAGGCTTACTGCTTAAACATTGATTTAAAGTGCATATTTCCATGTGTTTTCTGTTTCTGTAGAATTCTTTGATTTTGATTAGAGGTTAACAAAAGGATTTGGAATATTCCACTCTTCAAGTGCCCCAGCACTCATCACAACCATATACCTAAACACTTATTGTCTACCTTCCTTGTCTGTCTCTTCTCCCTCCCCAGAAAATGTTGCCTGCTGAGAGAGCAGTCTCAGGCCATACTGACAGCTTGAACCATGTTCAGGGATTTTAAGAAGTTTTCACATTCCAAACAGTGGACAGTTTACAGGCTAGTGAAAAATTTGACCATGTGGATATATATGTGCCAGAGTTCAAGGCTGTGACGTGCTGCTGTTTGGATTACTTGGACAAATGTAGCTGTTGGGACCAAGATTAGCAACTTAATTAGAACACTATGAAAAATTCATATACTACATCATTTACTGACAAGGACCTATATCATTATACATATATTACATCACAGTTAAAAGAAAAAGAAGGTTAAGTAGTCCATATATAAACAATAGGATTAAAATTCTATTGTTTTGGGAATGTCACTTTATAATCTTCAGGTTTTATAATCTGCATTAGTTGTTTATGTTTAATCACAGTAACACACTCCAGGGTAAAATGCTCTCACGGAAAACAGTAATAATTTGACACTGTCATGTATTACACTTTGATACAACAAAAAACATAAACTACTAGAAAGTTTGTAGATATTTAAGTGAAGAGCAAGGGTATCAATCATTATGATAATGCCAGTAAGAATAGTATTGGTCATAAAATTCCCCATTTCAAGGTTTAAAATAATTCTTCAGTCTTAAAAATTAGGATGAAAATATGATAGGAATGGTATGACTTCAAGGGTGCCAAATCAGTGCAGTGGGTTTGTTCTGCATGGTAGTGGTAACAATTGAAATCAGGATGCTGGATTTAAATGAAACATTAATTTGCCTGAAATTTTCTTATCAGTTGCTGAATTCCAGAATGGAGCTGTGTTGTGTTTTTCAAGGTGGGCTAGTAAGTTTTATAGCCTACAAACTGGTGTCCTAGGTAAACACCAAGGTCCTTCAGACTTCCAGATACTAGTAACTGGTGAAGCTTTTGTCTGTCCTCAGACAGTATAGCGATGCTTGGTCCAGAGTGATGCTTGTATGGAAGGGAGACACACAGCAGGACTATAGGGAGAAAACGTAATGGTTGCATCAAAGTTGTAGTTTCCTATGGCTGCAGAAAATGTATTTTTACAAAGACTGTAAGTGTAGCTGCTTACACTTTTAACTTTTATCCATGGAGTAGGCCTGAGAAGCTGATCAAGGCAGTGACTTGCAGTCTTTTGCTTGGTTTATGGAAAAACTCAGAATTGACATTTGGTGGTAACATGTAAATAGAATAATTTTCTGCTAAGAGAAAGTGTCATACTTAAAATTTGATATTTTTCTTTTCAAAAAGAAAGAAGCCTTTGGCATAAAATTTATTCAGGGTCACATTTCACCCATAACAGGGTGTTTTTTTTCCTTTTTCAAACCTGTACCTAGTTATGCTTTAATATTTGCAGTCTCTCTAGATTGTCAACATCATTGTATAATAACCAACTTATTATTGAAAGCAGCAAATGCCATGGTGCCAATCACTTGTCCATCACACTAACAGGTGCACTGCCACTGTCAGTGTCAGGCTGAATACTGGGGATCAGTTAGACAGGTGGAGTAATTTACTCATCTTGTAGTGGCAGAAGGGGACACCTTATCAAGGAAAAAAGAGAAGTGGCTTCCCTTGGTGTATTTGGTATGTGGCTATATAACTTGGATTTATAGTCCCTTTGTAGAAACTGATGCACTAAATTTTACTCTAAAGGGCGGAGGGGAAGTTCTTCTAGGTGTTATGGAAGAATATGTGTTTTTCCTTTCTCTTCACCTTATCCACTGACATTCTCACAGTCTCCCCCCACACCCCATCCTGAGCCCTTTACTATTGTCAGCTTAACATACTGCTAGATGCTAAGTCCTTGAAAGATCTGTCAGTCTGTCAGAGTGGGGGAAAAAATAAAGGACAAACTTCAACAAGAACTAGCAATTGTGTGCATTAAAATATTTCTCACTGTCACTATTGTTTAGGCAGTGTTTGGAAAAAAAGTGGCCAGAGCATCCTCTACTGTTTCGTTAGAAGAAGATTAATGTAAGAGTTGTTGCAGCAGTACTGATGCTAGTCTTCACCTTTCCTAATCTCTGTAGGTATGACAGCTTCTGGTTAATACCTGGAAAGTTTCTGGGGGCCACAGAGAAAGCAGTTGCTTTTATTTACCTATCTTTCTCTGTTACTGTCAATGTGCTGGGCAAATTTTCCAGTATCATTGTAACCTCCTGACTAGAGTTTTAAATGTAAGAACTAGGCCTGGTATGTTTGTACTTTAGCTTCTGACTAAAATCATCTGTGGTCAGGTACAACCAGTAATTGCCCAGGCCAGTGAATAAAGCTATTACTTATACCAAGGATCTATTCTTCTTCAGAGTCAGAATGGTAAAAGCAGCCTCAGACTAAACAGCGGGAAGGAAGAATTCATGGCAATTTTTTTGAAACCTCACTTCCATCACAGAGAGCAGTGCCTGGTTGGTAGATGAGAGGCACTGGAGGTTAATACTAATTTATTCACAGAAGCATTGCTGTAAGTACATGTACCTTCACAATAGAAAATCTCAGATTTAAACAAACTTTAGCTTGCTAAAGTGTCAATTTTCTTTTGGATACTGCTAATAATAGGCTTTACCTGTGGGTTGATAGGGGTTTTGTTGTGTATTGAGTGTCTTGTTTAGAAAATGACTCCCATAATCTCCAATTCCATCCTTTGGATATGTAGTTCGGCAATTTTTGTAAACAGCAGAGCTTTCCTTTCTCTGTCTATCAAAATGTAATGGGCAGTGCTAAAACGTTAGACAGCCTTCGGTATGGTATCACATTTTATCTATCTGATGTAATTACAGGCTGCTGCCAACAAGGATGCTCCCAGCCCTTATACCTGTTGCTTATCTCGTATCCCTTAAAAGGAAAAAAAAAAACAAACCCACACAAGTTTTTCAGTAATCAGTAAGAACCAACCATCTCCTAACTGCAGGAGTGCTAGGAGATGAAGAGGACTGGGATTATTTTTTCTGGTGGTAGGCAGCAATTAGGAGGACGATGAAAACTGTACCTGTGAGGTCCTTTTCCGTCCTGCTTGTGACCCTTGTAGGTAGGCACCTAAACCTTCCCTCTGTAATAATTTGCTATTATTCCCCATAAGATGATGCAAATCCATTGCCATCACATGTTAAGTCCTGTGATGAGAGTTTTTTGTAATGTTAAGAGATCTAACTGTAGTGTTATCTCTGTTTAAGTAGTATGATGTTCACTGATATTAAAAAAGCTTTATCCTGCCCGAGCATTCTCTTTAGCAGAAAAGCATGCAACCCCAATGCCTGTGATTGTAAAAGGTAGATTTGTTTTTTCGTTTTTCTTTTTGTTGTAGTTTATAACATTCAGAGCATTAACAAGTTTGAAGGATTTGATCTAGAGCACTTTCTTTTAGGTTGCTATATTAAAATCCAAGTTGCTAAACAGCATAAACAGCAGAGTATTTTGCACAGATGAAAAGATGAAACAAAAGCCAAACAATGCTGAAAATAGCTCTTTATACTTTAGGAAAACATTTTGTTTTCTCTTAAATCCATTTTGTATTTTAAGTTTACATTCCTATGTTGTGTTAGAAAACTGGGCTTAGAAGTCTTAGGCCAAGGTCAGGTACTGGAAATGAGCCTGAGGCTTTAGCCCTGGGGCTGAACACACATACTGGCTGGTCACATTCTGATTCTGCAAGACCTTCGTATTCCAGGCTTTCACCCTTTCTAACTCATTTTTTTCCTAGAGAAAAGAAGTATGGGTCCATACCCTGACTGGGTGATAGTCTGTATGATAATTTGGACTTTCACCTCTGCATCATGAAAAAAAAAAAAAGCCAAGTGATCCCCAGCTCCAGCTGGTTTGCCCAACAGGGCTGCCAATATGGAACTAAAGTTAAATAGAACACAAGGCTTAGAAACAGGAAATTTGGGATTGATTAAATGCCATTTTTGCAGAACACAGGTTTAAGCAACTATTACTGCCACTTCTGTTTGACAAAGTATTTGATATCTGAGAAATTAAAGACACCCTCTAAAGGTATAGATCAGGAGATATGTTTATTGCTATTTATTCATAATGTTCAACAACAAAATGACTGCCAATATTTAAGTTAGGTAAGAAACTTCTGCAATGACATAGACTGCAGATATAGATTTGGAGTCTCCTGTACATATTTTTCTCTCTCACTTGAAAGGAGATTGCAAAGATTAGTTCTGTTATCACAGCTATATTGACTTTATTTTCATTTTCAGATGGACTTTTAAGGATGAATTATGCTATTCACTGACAGTAAACATGCTAGTGTTCTTTGCTGCTTGGTGTTCTTTCTATAAATGAAAACTGTCTCTAACACTGGCAGTCCAGCTCTTTGCATGACAGCTAAATTCCTCTTTTCTTTCTCACACTTACAGTTCATTTTCTCAAAAAAAACCCACACCATACCTCTTTCAATGCCTTTTAAATATTTTTCAATTTCAGCTATGTAGTACAACCTGAAAGGAATGTGGTCTCTCATCAGTTCTAATATTATAGCTTCCCACCCAGTGATACAATTTTGTCTGAAGTATAACCAATGCTTTCAGATCTGGTGTGTAAAGCTAAGTGTCTGAATCCATAGAGAATTGAATAAAAATTGCAGTTAAATATACCCCATATGGATTCAGGAGCTTAGCCGTTAAGTGTCAGGTCTGAAAATGTTGGTCTGTGTGTTCTGTAGCAATGATGGGGAGAAGAAAAGGATAACGTTAATGAAAAATAATGAGGACTTTTGAGGGGGGGTGTTCTTTTTATCAGAATACATTTATGATGCTGTCATCAAAGTGTTCATGTGGAAGCATCTCTTTAGAAAAAATGGATTCTTTAACTATATGCTGCTGCTTCAGTAGAAAAGCTGCACTGTAAAATGCCAGGAAGTTCTTCCTTCATCACTAGATCACTTTTATGTGTTCATAGAAGCTCTAATAATAACTTCCTTTTTGGAGCTCTGTATACATTGCAGGATTCAGGTAGTGCTCACCACAGTTCTGAGGAGCTGTATATGGTATGACTTGTTCAGGCACAGTTTTGTTTGTGTGTTTTGTTTTCTTTGTTTGATAGACCAGTGAATAGAGACACCAAATTTCAAAAGGTTTCTGGTTTAAAGAGTGAATACCCTTTTCTACCTGGAAATTCATATTCATAAATCTTGTTGGCATAATAGAGAAAGTAAAGCACTTAGGATATGTAACTTCCCTGATGAAGATATACAGACCTCCTAAAAACTTAATCTGGTGTTTATAGCACAGAAGGCTGGAATTTTGCCTACATAGATAAAATTGTTACAAGATTGAAACCCCAGAGGCCAACTCCAGAGAGGAGCTGTGTGCTCAGCTCATGTATATGTGTGGCTCATTTTTCAACCAATTTTTTGACAACTTGCTGTTTAAATGTTACCTCATAAAGGCACAGGGCATTTCTCATCTTCTGTTGTTAAATTGAGGTGCCATGCTGGCAACTGTATGTAGAAAAAATACTTTTCTTTTGTTTCTCTTTTTCTAAGGGCTCAACTCTCTGTTCTCAGAGTAGATTTTAAAAGAGATGTCTCAGCTGCAGTTTTTTGGGGGAATGCTTGTATTGCTGCCAGCTTACATCTCCCACCGGGAGCCACTGTGGAGCAGGGATTACCTCAAATAGGTTTTAGCAGATTAAACAAGCCACCAAAAAAAGCTTGTCTTTGTTTTCTCTTTCTCTCTCTACAAATAACACAGTAGATAGAAGGAGATGAATTACAATTTAGTATGTCAACAATAACTAGCCTTTATCTCAGGAGAGTTTACTAACATACAAGTAAGGTATCATCTGAAAACTCCTGAAGATAATAGCAAATATGTGTATGATATCAAACTTGTAGGAACATGTCACTTTTTCTAAGTTTCTGCACTGTGGCTACATTGTAATTCAACATTTCTTTTACTCAGTCAAATGTTCTCTTTTGTTTTACTTCTGCTTTTTGGGATTGAAAGGCATTTAAATTTTGAGGCAGTGTAAACTGACACAAAGAAGTTATACTAACCAAGATTTTTGCTAACCAACACATTTTGCTTGCTTTTATGTTGAAGGAATGATCTTTCAAATTCTATTTCATTCAGCAAGCGTAAAGCTTATGCCCGCATGCATGAGCCATGGTTCTGTAGATGCAGCTGCAGTTTTTGCTTGTTTGTCTCAGAGAGCTGTTGAAGCCAGTTGCTAGTTTTGCATTTAAGTTGATCATTAAGTTTCAAGACTCAGAAAATGTTGTGTGTATGTACTCAGAGCCCACACTTTACCCAGTGTAGAGAAATGCAATCCATATAGTCTCTCACGGTGTGCAGCCACAGATCACTGCTGAGTTTCTACCTGTAAATGTCATTCTGTGAATGCAGCAGGAGTGGCAGAGCATGTTTGAAATTCTACTTGGAAAGTAAAAGCAAAATTCTATTTGAAAGATAGGCCACATGCAAAAGATTTTATCTTGTTAAATTGTTGCTTCATGTCCTATCTGTATGTAACTGCAGGCATTTTTCCACATCATGCTACTACGTTCGCTGTTCTAGCTGATTCCCTGTTAGAATTTGCAATCAGTTTCACGTTTGTCTCCAACCAAAATCTCTTCTTCAGTAACTCCAACTATCAAAGGTGAAGTGATGCAGCTTGTTTCACTGATGTGTGATTACATACTAATTATACAATACAAATTCATATTGTTGAAGACACTTTATAGCATTGCTTGTTTTTTTCCCCTATATTGATCAAGGATGGGTGTATCTTCTTTCTTCTACAAGCTTTATAAACAAAGTATTCAAAAAATAATTCCTAATCCTTTCAGAAAACAATTGCATATCATTCAAATAATAAAAAGGTTTCCTGTTTCTAAAGAAGTAAAGTATTTAAAGCACATGCTTAAGGTATAGTTGTAGATTCTCACATTTTTTTTTGCAAGGGAAGAGCAATAACTTAATGCTTTCCAATCCTGAATTATTCTAACAAGTGCCCAGCAAACAATATCAGTTCCTCTCAGCCTTTTTATCTGTGCACTCCACATATTTAATAACAACATTACTTATGCTGTTGCTGGTGTATTTTATACTGTAAGTAAGAACAAGTTTAAAGCATGCTTGCTAGTTATGAAAGAATTGGGGGGAATGGGAAAACCAGTCAATTTTCCCCAAAATTTGGCCTAAGCTTCTAAAAAATTTGTTCTTAAATAAAGGTCCTTCATATTTGGATACTAATTGAATCTCTACAACTCATTTATTGCAAATGACTGATAATGGGATTAATACTCATAAAGTATGATCCTGTAAATTATGTCATTCTTGAAATACAGTTACAGTCAGAAAGGTAACTATGCGACAATGACAGCATAGTTTTCCATATTTGCTCCTTCTCCATGATCTCCCTATTAAATGTGTCTAGCTTGCAAGACAAAAGTTCATTTTTTCTGAACTGCCAGCTGTTCAAACTGAACCTGAAATCTTGAATCTTGTCTCTCTCCTCTTACCCATAGAATTGAGTTTACTTATTGAAACTTAGACGCCAGTCCTTTTTGGTGATGGATGAGGCAGAATAGGACCAATGTGGTTGCTGGAGTGACATTATGGCTGCATTATAACTAATTATGAAAACTTTGCTAGATGAGGATACAGATACAATTTGGTAAATAGAAACTGTTATGTGGACTGGAAATATTCTTACATTTTGTATTTGTGCATACCAAAGCAAGTTAGAACAAATGCAGGTATCTTTATCTTTCCTTTATAAGGAGAGAAAATACAGCTGAGAGGGTGGAAGCTGGGATATCCAAAGCCACAAATTCTTTCATAGTCTTTATCACTTTCATACTGATTTGCTTACCTCTATAGGTAGTAATAATCAAATATTTTAATGTCCTGAGTAGTTCCTTACAAGATAGCACATCCATAAATGGAAAAGTTGTCGCGTGGTGCTTGCTTGTCTGGGAAGTATATCTTTAAACCCATTTCTGTGTACACTGGGGTTATTGCTATCACTTTCCCTTTCAATTCCTTATTAGTTTTTCCCCAAAACAGAAACCATTAATATCTCTTTCTTTCACCTCTCTTTTATATAGAAGACAAAGCCTGCATGTTTGAGTATGACCAGATTTTTGGAATTGTGTAATCTCCTTTTCTCCATGTTCCCTTACCTTCTCATCCATGTAGTACTGTGGGGCCAGTATTTGTTTCAATAAAACATAAAGATTTAAACTAAAACTTTCAGTCCATGCTTTTGCTAAATATTTTGCTTGGCAGAAGCTTCATTACACAATAAATGTGTCTTTGGAAACAGCCAACTGCTTCTTATAAAATAAGCTCCTGTTCATTTATTACTTTTGGGGGAGAACAATGAAAATTCACTGTTACTGGCCACATCAACCTGAATGAAAGCCAAATAAGAAAATTGAAAATGATTGTCAAGTTCATCATATCTAATACAATAGAGGCAAATTAGTGTTATCTGCAGCAGCAGAAATAGCAGCAGATTGCATTATAAATCATCATATCATTGACAGTCAATTACATTCAAAACTTTTCAAGCATGAGGCAGCGGCAGTGTTTATCTACTAACAAACTTATTCAAGCCAGAAAACACAGTGTGGGTGCATAAGCAGAATTTCTTGGGGGTCTGAAGGTTTTGCATTAAAAAACAGAATTTCAACAAAAATATATTCCATAAAGCATAGAAAGGATGAAGCATGGTTTACTGCAAAATTGTATCTTTAAACCTATTCTTTCTTCTTCCACTGCAGTAAACCCATATTTGCCTCTTGTCTGGGAGAGCCCTCCAGTAATGTCAACTTCTCTCCAGTCTTCTCTGCTTCATTACCACTTCTGCTTTCACAATATTTCTAGCTCCCTTCAGAGTTCCCAGCATTTCCCCATTCCTTTGTTCTTTTGTTTGTTTTTAGCTTCAGTTTGTCTCCTTCAGGACTGAAGAGCCTTCTGTACACTATTCAAACTAAGTAACCTTGCATTTTGGGGGATCAGTGACTCACATAATGGATAATGTGATTTTAGTGAAATAAATTCAAATCAAATATATTAAATTTTGTGCAATCTAAGTTCAGAGAAAAGTCTTAAGATTTTACCAGTCAGTTTATTTTACAAACTCTGAGAATTGGACTGAGCCCTCAGAATTAAATTCAATTAATTTTTTGCAGTAATTGAAGTTACTATTCTTGTGGTTTCTGGCTGTTCATGTGGGCACCAGGAAGAGCACAGAGCAGGAGCAAAAACTTCAGTCCCTGAGAGAAGGATTTGTGATTTTGCTATAGTGGAAAAGATGAAGAAAAGTGCTTCATCTGCTTTTTCGATAAGCATAGAAAGCCCTGAAGCTGTAACAGAGTGTAATGCAGGGTTAGTATTGATCTTATACCCACATGCCTATATGGGGTGGGAGAGATGGTTAGGTTCTTGGGAGAAGATCCTAAGTTTATGTTTTGTTTTATTGTTTTTTGGTTGGTTGATTTGGTTTGTTTTATATTTTGTTTTCTAAGCCAACCTGGGTAAATCTCCATAGAATCTCTTTTAGGACCTCTCAAATCTCTTCATATTTTTGGAATTACTTGAGAAAACTATAATGCAACAGAGCAATGAATTGCTCTAACATTAAATTAAATAAGAGTTAAAGTTGGAAGCTGTGCTGCTGTTCTGCAGAATAAATTCTTTATTTTTTCAAGGAATAAGAGACTTCAGGCCTGAGGTCTTTCTCTTGCGAGAGCTCTCCTTTGTGCTCTGAGTGCCACAGTCTCCATCCCATCCCAGTTAGCTGACTCCAATTATACTGCATGGAGACATGCCTACAATTCATTCTCAATTCCAGTCCTAAACCACCCAGTAATTTTTGTTATTAGCCAGCCCTTAGTATGTCTGAGAGGAGAGGAGCATGAAGGTAAAGAACCAGCTTGCTACACTGACCACACATCTCTCCTGAATTTTAACTTTGCCACACCTGAGAACTGACCTGTTGGTCCTTCTAAAATTAAGCAGCCAGCTGAAATGCTAAACTTAGCACTTCATGCATAGTTAAAAGGAAAACAAAGGTAACTGCAGAAGGTGGTTCAGATATTAAGTGCGGAAAAACATTCTGAGAATCTAGAACAAAAAACAAATGAATGTATATACCATAGTTAGTTGCCTGAAGATAGATGGGAATGAACCTATTAAGGCTAAGATCAGAACAAACACAAACAGAAATTATCACATCAACATTATTTTAAATTGCTAATAAATTAGCTGAACAAGTAGAAAAGAAAGGCTTGTGCATAATGGTGAAATCCAATGGAGAGGGACTCTATCAAGTAGTGATAGGACGAGAGGTAATCATTTTAAACTCAAAGAGGGTTGATTTAGATTAGATATTAGGAAGAAATCCTTTACTGTGAGGTTGATAAGCCCCTGGAACAGGTTGCCCGGAGAAGCTGTGGATGCTCTCTCCCTGGAAGTGTTCAATGCCAGGTTGGATTGAGCTTTCAACAACCTCATCTAGTGGAAGGTGTCTGTGCCCTCCCTCCCCTGGGGGGCTGGAACTTTAAAGTCTTTAAAGGGATCTTTAAAGTCCCTTCCAACACAAACTGTTCTATGATCCTATAAATAAAAAAGTATTTTATCTAAGTCTTTATCAGGAAAGCAAGGAATAAAAATGTGGATACTTTGGGTAAAATTCAGATGCCTGAACTTAGTTGTCCCATGCAGTTTGGAATGTCCCAGTATACCCCAAGAAAACTGCCTTTCTAGAATAGTGAGCTACATGTAATAGTTCTGTGTTCTATCTACAGCAGATAGAACAGCAGATTAGTCATAATCTGTCTTGTGAGCGAGGCTCTGGTACATTTTTAATAGCAATGTATGTCTATGTTTAGGTAACAATCTCATCCAGTCTTTGGACTGTTGTCACATTATGAAATGCCAACTAAAAAGTAGAAAACAATTATGAAGTCAGTGCAGTTGTTTGCTTTTTTCTTAGATGTTTCATAGAGTCTGAGCTTAAACCTATATTTCTGTGGTTACCCAAAGTTTAGCATATTTTCAAAGATTTTCAGTTTTACTAAGTCCTTCATATAATTCTGACTATGAATCGTATCTTTATTTATCTCCTCTGCCTGTTTTAGCTTTTTATGAAACACTTGCACCCACTGTTGAAATAGTGAATACTAAATTTAGTATGTAAGTAGTTTTGTAGAGGATTATGTTTCATATCCTTACCATATTAAGAAATTGTGGTGTTTGGCTTGTTTGATTTTTGCTTCTTGACAGCTGGGGTATGACAAAAAAGCTTTTCTGTATGCTTGTTCTAAAATTTTTTGGACTTAGATTAGCCATAAATAAGCCCTATTGACGTAGGTTATTTTACATTTGCTTTCAGACATGTCACATACTGAGTTCTGTTGTGTGCTTTATTCCAAAGGAATAGGTCAGGGCTAGTAACTCCATGGGTGATATTCTGAGAATGAGTTAAGCCAGAAGAACTTGATAATATTTACAAACATATATTTCAGTAACCACCATGAATAAAATTCTAGATTTCAAATTGGTCTTGATTACTTGAAATTGAAAGTTTCTGTTGCGTTATTATAAAACACCGTAAGATACCAATGTGTTATCATAAATACAAAAGCAAGCTTATGATAAGAACATTAGTTAAAATCAAGAGTAGTGATTTGATCTTGAAATCATAAAAGACTACGCAAATGACAATTTGGGTGGGGTTCCCCCCAATATATTATTCAATGTCATTAATCCTTTGGGACAGTTTTTCAGTGGTTTACTTATTAGCTATGCTCAAAAATAATATCTTCATTTTATCAAGTGTACTGAGCTTACATGATCCTGCTAGTATTGACTGAAATTAGTTGGATACCTATCTCTCTTAATGCTGTGCATGGTCCCTTATTTTAAAATTCTGGAATTGGTTTTGGAAACCTAATTTTCTGCTTACTAGTTTTAAATATTTAGTTTGATTTGATGTTCTGAGCAGATGCAAACAGGACTTTTGCAAAATAGTTGTGACATACTGTTAAGCAGTATTTAGAAGGAAGTCATTTGATGTTTTGTTCTTGCTATTATTAAAGTGTATGAATTGCCAACTGGTATTTGGGATTATGTTCAAACTCTTGAACATTTCAAAACTTCAATGTCATCCCATTTCATATTAATGCACCCTGAATTTCAGCCTTATCAGAAGACTTTGTACTGCAACAGTATCTTTCCTACAGTTGCAGGCCCTTGATGTCCATCTTTACTAAATGCATCATGACCCAATTCCTGACTTCCAAGGAGTTTAAAAAAGCCTTTCTACTTTGTCAACTGATGCCATCTTTGTGGGTTTATTTTGGATTTCCTAGTGGACTGGGTTCATAGTGGGGTAGGGACCACTATCTGTCTTTATTGACTGCTTCCCAGTGGGAAACATCTTATCTGTAAAAAGTCCAGTTAGAAGCTACAGAAATGCAGGTGTTCTCAGAATTCTGTAGTGTATAGATAATATGCATAATTTATGTGACTTGCACCTTTCTATTATTTCATAGGGAGGAAAATGATGGATTGACAAATCATGCTACATGTTTAAATTTTTGATAGAAAGAGCAAATATGTTTATACAAGGTCACTCAACTCCAGTAAGAAAGGTTATTAATGTGAGAAATTATTTGCTGAGGTATACCACCTCTTTTAGACAGCAAAATTCATCACTCCACTCTTGTTTAGGCATGTACAAAATACACTGTAAACTTTAAAAATTCAAGGGAATTAATGTTTTAGCCAAAATATTTTCAGTCTATCCCAACATTAACACTGAGACCAATAAGAACTAGTTTTGATGATGTTGACACAAACAGTTTCTCTGACATGATCCAGGACTTAGGTTGCCAAATGCCAGCTACAGCATGCTGACACGTGGTTGAGTGTTCATACATTCCTGTATGCAAACTTGGTCTCAGTTTAATCAATATCATGTGATGTATAAGAATCTAGCGGTTACTCTTCATGTCCCTTCAAATTACAAAGGCATGTCAATAGAATCTTGAATGTTTCTGTCCTTGACAGAGTATTCTTTTCAGTGTCGTTGTTAATAATTTTGTTGATAGACTAATGTATCCATGTAAAACTTGCAGATAAAATCAAGATTTTAACAAAGTTCACATATTTTGGGGTCTTGTTGAGTTTCAGCATTCAGAAATTTGGAAAACACCTTTGAAGTGACAAGTTGATATTCATTCATTTTTCATGGGAAATATTAAACTCAAGAAAGGACAAATTAAATGCACTAAGCCAAATATGTCTGTCTAATCAGGTGATAGTTGATCAGAAATGAAACATGAATTAAAAATATGATCCTGTAAAATGTATGAGCAGGATTACTGTGTGAAAGATGTGGAAAATAATTGAAGTCAGTCCTTCTGAAGCCATATATAGTATGTTGTTTGGTTTTGGTCATCATGGTTTAAGGAAGAGTTGAGCAAACTAGAAAAAGTCCAAAAGAGAGTGGTAAGAACTACGGAATGGTAGGGTTTGGAGGGGAGTTCTGGGTATCATCTAGTCCAACCCACCTGCTAAAGCAGGTTCCCCTGGATTAGGTTGCACTTTTCCTACTGATGTACTTGAAAAAGACCTTCATGTTGTCTTTCATATTCTTTGCCAGACTTAATTTCGAGAAGGAATTCCAAGCCTGCCTTTTTGCATCTTTGGGTACTCTGGCAATGTTCCTATATTCCTCTCAAGAATGATGAAGAGTTTTGAAGATATGAAGTATAAAGAAATGAGAGAATTTATTTAATCTAGACAAAAGAAGGCTCAGAGAAAACATGTCTCTGTTATGCAAAACTTGTTGAAAACAGGACAATGATCAATTGTTTTTCTTGGCTACCATATGAAAAAGAAGATCAAATTGGGTTAATCTACAGATTAAGGTTAGGGTAAAACATGTAAAAGTTTTTCAGGTGTTAAACTGCCAGAATAAATTACCCAAAGGTATTTTCTTACCTGGAGTTTTCCCCAGATTTGCCAAATGTTTGACAAGGCAAGTATAATTGCTTTTCTTCATTCGTAGTTTAAATAGATGTTTTGTGAATCTCGTTTCCCATTCATTCATATGAAACCATAAAATGTATTCTTTTCATTGCATCAGGTTTATTTTGCATTTTTGTGCCTCAGTTTCTTAGTCTTAAAATACAGTAATATTTTTTCTACATTTGGTAGTCATGATAGGAGTCTATATAATTGAAACATTGATATTGCTTGGATACTGTGACAATGGAAGCCATATACATTTACGCTGTAGAGTGATAGACAGCTACTCTATGAAGTCATAGTGACAATGACATCTCTTTGTTTTGAATTCTTACTTTCTATTTCTGGGAGAAATGGTGGCTTCACAGAGTTGGAAATGAACTATCTAACCTCAGTTGTGCCTCTTGGGACCCATTGGACAATTTCTGGAGACGTATTTGCACATCTCAAATCAACTCTTTGGCAAGTATGGGAAAAGTTTCCATCTGCCAATTTTGACAGCCACAATTCTGGCAGCTGTTAGTGTTGAAGGGGAAAGAGTAAAAAAAAAAAGGTAATAGCATTGGTATTTTTGTAGAGCTTGGGTGACAATATTACCTGCTGAAAATAATAAAATTAAAAAGGTACAGACTCGAAGGAGAGAAAAGGGTTCCAACTGAGAGAGCAAGATAATAGCAATTTAGTATTTTAAAGCAACTCCATGACTGTTTCATCTCTGAACAGTTACACTTGCAGCTTGTTAAACTGAAAGTGGAAATAAGAAATTACAGGCTAAAGGAATGGGGTTAAAAATAAATCCTCAAGTGGGCTGGCAAACTGCAACTTCTGTAGTTTAGCAAATGTCAGGTTTCTGTTGTAATTTTTCCAAGAAAAGGTCTGGTACTTCTAAATATTTCTCAAAAGGGAGGTTACTTTAGTATGAAGGTAAAAAAGATGTAATTAAGATTTTTTTTTTAGGTGTTTGAAGGATTTAGAGACAAAACTTTATGAAAGGGGGAGATGATGTTTCATATATTTTATTTGTACACGTAATATTTTGATTGTACTTCTAATCAGTAAAACAGACTAATTTCAATTAATTGTGGGCTAATTTTAAGAAGAGATCATCATGTGCCTTGGCACTGCTTTCTGTTCATGTTAGTGGGATTTGTATTTTCATTCACTAGGAGATTACAGTCTTCTGAATGCAAAACTGATAAAAACTTTGCTTTGCTTGAATCAGAACCATGTACTTTGACCTGGAGGTCACATTAGATTTTCTCTTGTATTGAAGGTATCATGGTTAGCATTAATCTGTATTTGTCTTTTGTTTTCTGCTATATGTTATCATGATACATTGCCATTATAATAATAAATAGCCTGTCAACACGTTTACTGGACCACAACCCTCTTGGGACAATCACTGAATTTTCATCAAGACTGCAATCATTAGTGTTTCTGATTATGATAATCAAATAACTAATTAGCTATCATGTTTCAGAAAAGACACAAAATTAAAAATGTTTTCAGAATATGTTAAGACTGAAGTTTTTAGCTACTTCCACTTTTTTTTTCCCCAAAGAAATTAGAGCACATAGGAAGAAATGGAAATAGCTAATTTCTATTGAAAAAGAGCTGAGTTGTTTCTCGCTGATACCTGATACGTAAGGACATGTACTTAAGTTTCTTCCTTGTGCTTTTGAGCAGAGCTGATTAAAGAATATGGTGTGGTTACTACTGGACAAGACAGCATATTTGTTTCTGGGGTTTGTATGTTTCTTTTCACTTTTTTTTTTTTGATATTTTGTGCCCTTTTATGAGAATTTTTGGAAGTGTTAAAGTGTGGTTAGGCATCAGGGTAGAGGCAGAGAGAGATCTCATCTTCACAGATTGCCTCACAGCGGTGCTGCATCATAGTGCTGAGATGTTCTTCTTCTCACCTTTATGTCTATTTTCTCTTTTTGTATTTGTACATGATGAAAGCTTGTGGTGGTGTTTCATTCAGATTTCCTGCCTTCAGAAGTGAGTGTCTGACTGGAATTTCTGAGTTTTGTGTTTTCTGTTTTGTTCGTTTAATGTTATGGCACAGAAAGAAGGAAACACAAAGAATGCTGGATTTTTTTAAAGGATTCATTACATGCAGTTCCAGTTCCTTGCTCATTCTCAGAACTATTGTTGGATCCAGATACTTGTAGTTGCATTGTTTTCCATGCTGTCCTTCATCTGTGCTCGTTTTAAATGTCACAGAGAGAGGTGGTGACATTATGCTAATTTGTAATGGATTCCAGTGTTACATTGCCCCATTTCTTTGACCTCAGCAAAGAGCACTTGCTGAGAAGAACAGAGGATGATTACCTCCCCTCTGAGCATGAGCTAGCTGCTATGGATACATGACCTTGGATTTAAAGAATAAACTCTAAAATTGCTGTGCAGAGGTTGTACAGTTTTTGTGCCTAAAACAAAGGAAGGATTTCAAAGAGAATTTTTTCCCCTCTGTGGCTGAGTTTAGATTCTTCCTCATACAATCTCTCTCTCATTCAGAAATTTCCCATCTAAGCTTGTGAGATCAGTTTTCAGTGAATGTGAAAAGAAATGTGGCTCATGTATATTTAGGATATGGTCTTTAAGAGATGTCAAGCATTTATAGGAGAATTAGATGAAAGACTAAGTATTGCAGTTTATTATGAGTTCGTTGCTGGAGTTAGACTGTACCTGTATCAAGATAAGGATCTTGCCTGAAAGACTGCTGTGGTTTCATCCTCCTGCAGCCTAAATGCAGGAATTATTGAGCTCCCAACTACAAAAAGACTCTCAAAGCAGACCCTGAAACTACATCCTTTCTATACAGCTAGAATATTAAAAAAAATGGTGGCAGGATCAAAGGCATAGTTCAGCCATTACTGTTCCTTTTAAAAGAGAACTGAACAGGGTCATGTGGGAGGACCCCATGAATGGTGGAACTGAAGGAAGATTTCAATCTCCCTTTGAAAATACACTGGCATTAATATGGTTTTGAAGAGCATGAATAAGAAGCTCTACAGTCAAAGCACTGCTACAGAAGCAGGTTTTTGGCCTTTTTACGTCACTTACAATTACATTGGAACTCCAAATAAGAGGTGCATAAAGTCTGAGTACATGATTCTGTGTTCATTCCTCACCCAAAACTTCCTCTCATGATCAGTAGAAGCATAAAGGAGAGATGTGTGTTATGTGACAGTGCTTCAGTTCTTGGTTCTGGTTCACAGTGAAAGATAAATCCACTGTACAACTTCCATATTTCTGCCAAATCAAACAAATCAAAACCAAAGAGAATAGCCTAGTAAGCAGATTAGAATTCCTTTTTGGAAAAATAATCTGTATTTCCAGATGTGTTCTGGTACTTTGATTTTAAAAGATAAATTGCTTCACAGTTGGTGAAAGTCAGGGGCTTCACAGTTGGTGAAAGCTGAGGTCTGTCCAAGGAATAACTGATATTTTCATGTAATGCCTTTGATTTTTGGGTTGTGACACTAATTATTTTGTTTGATTTTGATGATTTTCAGCTTGCTAATGGTACTGAACTGAAATCTGTAGAACTATCAACAACTTGATTTTATTTTTTTCTGTCAGCAGAATAGGAAAAGTGTTATTTTGTCCTGAACAGATGCAGAATGAATGTCAGTTGTAGGTTACTGTAGCATTTTTCCCTCCATCTTAAAGACAGATTTTATTTGTTCTTGAGGGAACAGATCTTAGCTTTGGTACCCCTTTGGGCTTCAAAGACTTTTAAATTGCAGAGCAGGCTAGGCTGTTTTGTAGATTGAAAATGAAGGGAAAAAACAGTGATCTTAGTAAAAGAGACCCCAGCTTTTCAGTCATACTGAATGCCTTCCTGACTTTATATTTAGTGTATTTTTCCACCCCTTGAAGCATGCTTGAAAATGTTTGTTCTGCAAAGCTGGCAGAGAAAAACACTGAAGACACTACAGAAAGAGGATTTTAATGTTCATTACATTGTTATGTTATAGTACAGCTGGGGTTCATGAATCGACTTACCTCAAAATGTCATCTTTATCCTGACCTTATCACACTCACTGTCCTAAGGTCCAAATAAATAATACGTTCTTTATCTAAAATCTAAAAAGAGCATTTGTGTGGGTGTGCGCACATTCAGCAGGTAATAAATGGGGGGACGGGGTGTGTATGCTTAGAATGTCCCTCATTTTAATGCATAATTTAAATCTCCTAAGATATATTTGTTAGCTTTCTATTTGAATAAATTTCTAAACATACTTGAAGAAAGATTGTAGTTTGAACTGTTTGCTTACATGTTCAATCACATTTGTAGCAGCTGCTGAAATACATCTGCTTTTGGGTGGATTGCGACAGGTGCTTAGAAAGGTATCTTCCCTTAAAATTGTATTACAGTTTTTATAACGAGAGCAAAGTTTCAACTCTGAGCTAAAAATACAGCTAGTTTGCATATTTAGACAAGCAACCACTTACTTTAATCAGATATCAGTATTATAGTGTTGTACTTCACCTGTTTCAAAAATAAATTTCTGTGGAAATATACTGCACAGGAGGTTGGGTTTTTGCAGCACTGCAGTAAGGTCGTATTTCATATTACATATGTAAAAGGAATTAATTGTACAGTATAAACAGAAGTTATAAAATTGTACAGTACTAATAGTATGTTCACTATTCTTGCAATGCTTCAGTTCTTTGGTAGAGTCAGTTTACTTAGCAGCAAATGTAATTAATTCCTTTAGCTATTAATGAAAATATCTCTTATGTTATTCCTATGAAAGACTTCAGTCCAAAATGGCATTTGTATTCATCTGATTGCATAGTTACAAATGCTTACATTTCTTGTCTCAATTCATTTCAAGTATAAGGCTGAGGAAAACACAGTGGCATGTAATGCAGGTCAGTCCAGCATATTATCCTATTGTAGTTTGAAACCTTTCATTGCATTTGCCTTCTATGAAATAAATTTTTAGCAAGACTTAACTGTATGCAAGGAAGTAGCAAGGTAGATCACACTATTATTCAAAGTGTATTTTGATGAGAATTTTGTTAAAATGCTTACCCATGGCAACTCGGGCAGAATAGGGGTATAAAATTCAAATATAAAGGCTATGAATCATTTAAACCGGAGAAACAGCCACAGGACATCTAAAGTATGATCTATACCAAAGTGTTTCTGAATTCCTTCTGGTTTTTTTGAGTAAGGACTTGAAATTGCATCTGGTTTGGACATAGTAAGATGGAGAGGTGAATAATCTTTGCAGGTGGACTTTGAAATACAAGATTGGCTTTCCTGAGTGTAAGGTTTTGCTTACCGTTCTCCAATCACTAGTTTCTCTGCATATCTTTCCGTGGCATACTTAGTGCTTGGTTGGATTTTAGTTGAAATAGTCTGGCTTTTATATTACACATCATTTACTAGGAACCTGCTGGGTTACTTTCAGGAAGGGTGCTGTTCTTCAGTTCCTAATTAAATCACAAACAATTACATTGTAGTCATACATTTAATATAATTTGCAAACCTTTGCTGGTTTATTTTCAATGGATAACCAAAATAGTTATTTTTTCAATATATTTCTGCACTATGATGGCTGTTATTTGTGCAAGAGACACTGTTAAACTTGAGTCAGTTCTAATTTAAGTATTATCAAATATTAGTAGTTTATTTTTTTCTCTTATTCACTTTGAAACAATACATTTAAAAATAGATCCAGTCATAGAGCAATTTTCTCTGATATTTTTAGATGTGTTTAATTATGAACATATTCTGCAGAGCTGAGTGTTCTAATCATATTCTAATTGGAATACAAAATTCAGTGGAAAAACCCGTATCAATATTTGATATCTCTGTCTAAATTCAGTTTTACTATCACAGTTTCAGAGTTAAAGTAATGGAATCCCTGACTTGATCCTCATCTACTGCTGCTTGTTACTTTCCACTGTAAACACTGTCCCTCCTCCCAAAGGTCTGGATGCCTTTGTTGCTGATGACTTGGGCAAAGAAAGCAATGAGTACCTCAGTCTGGCTTGTGCCTGCTGTCACTGAAATACCTGCACTATTTAGTAACAGTCCTACATTTTCCTCATTCACCCTTTTGCTATCAACATCATAGTAGAAATTCTTCTTGTTGCCCTTGATATCCATTGCAAGTGTCAGCTTTTGGTGGGGTTTTTCTCTCCTTGACACCAGCCCTTAATGCCCTGGTAGTATTTCTAAATTGCTCCTTTTGTACTTCGCCCTTGCTTCCACCTCTTGTAAATTGACTTTTTTACATTGGAGCAATACATTATTGTACAACTGTATAAAGTTGTGCAATGTTTTGTTATACACATTTCTGATAATAAATATATTTACTTAGAATGGGATTCTGCTGGTAAATTTGCTTCCAACCTAAAGGCAAAACCAAACTTTGATATTTGGTTTTTTTTTGGCTTTACTTCACTTTGGTGCTAAATTCTTCCAAATCATTTTCCAAACAGATACAATACCTATTTTTAAATGTCCTTCAGTGCTATACCATTTTAAATAACACCAGTTATTTTGCATAATGGAATAAAGAAGTTTTTATGGCAACAGGTATAGTTGCAAGTTCAGCAGGTTTAATTGTAAGGAAAATGTGTGGTTTTCTTGTGTAATTCATCCTATTTTTTGTCAGCATATCTTCTTTTCAGCACTGTCCTTCCACCTTTAGGGAAAAACTTGAATGAATGTTGGTTTTAATACAGTCTTAAGTATCTTTCTAGAGTGTGACTTAAGAAACTTGCTACTATAGAAAAAAACTCACTGCCAACAAACACTGAGTTTGTTTCTGTGGACCTAGCAATTCTTGAAATTGGAGTTTCTGTTGGTCTTGTATAGACATACAGATGAACATTCAATGGAAGAAATTTCCCACTGTTATATAAGGAACTTGGAGTAAAGTCTTAACCTATTCCCTCCACTCCATGTTCTTGAAATTCTTTTTACTCAGCAAAAGGCATAAAGAAAGAAATTTCCTGCAAGGCTTTAAAATTTAGAGTATCAGGTTCTTAATGAGGAAGTAGAAATTGGTGGTACTTGAAGCAAATTATAATAAATAAAACCTGGTTTAGTGAGGATAAGTGGTGTAGCCAAGAGAGTGCTAACTCTGGCCTGATGTCTGTTGGTATTTCAAGGTATCCTGCAGCATAAATATAAGACTCCTGACTCCTTAATTATAGCGAACACATTGTATAATAGTTCTATCGATCTTTTGTAAACAATGTCGATCTTGTAGGAAGGGTAGGTGGAGCAACTAAATAATAGCATACACTGCTATTGCTTTCTAACAGGATAGTGGCACCGAAGAGCTTCTTAAACAAAAATATTCAATTATTTGTGTAATTGATGTAGCATGCATTTTCAATATTCTTCAAAGTGAATATCATTCTCAATTTCTTCACTTGGACTGTTATCAGCTTCTGTCATTCACAGGAAATTACATCCTGAAATCTCAATAGATAACATGTAGCTGCTGAAAAAGCTAGTGAGATGAGGTAATGCTATGTAGGGAGTACAGATTGTCCCTGATTGAACACAGATTGTAGCATTTGGAAGAACTTTTGCCAATCACTGAAAATAGTCATTACATAATTAAAATGAAAGAGGTGCTTTCCTGGATTGCATGACTTCTTTATAAGGAAACTAATTAGGGATCTTAAAATAACCGTGATATTTCAAAGTTGGGTAAATTATTGCAGAACAATAGTAACAAGGATCCTAAAATACAATCAAATTCAAGCTAGTCTATTTTTCTTTCAATCACTATTGGCACCTTTTCCCCCACAAGCGCTCAGTTCCGATACTGACAAGATCTCTAAACTAGGTTAGAGAAACTGTTCTGTGTGTTGAGCTATTTTTAATTACTGGTTTGAGATAATAGCTAATCCTGAGATAGAGTACTGTAATTTTTTCCTGGTTTTGCACTGTTTTTGAATCTAATATTTTCTTATTTAAATAAACTTTGGAAACACAAAGTTCTGACTGCAAGTATCTCATTCCAAGAAATGGAGACAAAATCCTTCTTTCATTACCCACAAGGGGTAATTTTGCATAATTTAATGAAACTGCAAAGAATATTTGACAATAAGAATAAAGGTCAGAAGCACAGGAGGAAAAAAATGTCTTCCTTTTCCAAACAAGAAACCTAAGTACATTATGTGCCAAATATCAAATATCATTGGATGAAGGAATGAATTATGTGGGATCTGAAAAGTTTCAGATCTAATGGCATTTTAAAACCCTGTGTTTTATTGTGACTTTGCACAAATACTGTTTGTTATAGTTTAACAGATCCTTCAGAGAAATTGCATACTCTCCAGGAAAATGAGCAGTTAGGCAAGTGTACTTGCTTGTAAGATTGAGGCCTCTGAATTCATCTTGTCTCTTCCACAAGATAGAAAAGCAACAGCATTTCAAAAGAAAACAAGTTCTTGACTTTACAGCAATGTAGAAATAGGAAGGAACAGAACATGTGAGATGCTTGGGTTTATGTAGTCACTTATTCTCTTGGGAATTGGGCAGTCACATTGTGTATTAGCTTAAGAATTGTAACATATAGTGGTGTATATGGTGACTAGCTAAGCTAGATGGATGGTTTTAAAGGCACATACTTTCCTAGAAAACTGGCAGTGAAGACTTCATATAGTCAATATACAGTCATGTAGGATTAGGCAGAACTCTTAACAGAGACTCAATAGTCTAGGACTGAGATTTTATAAACAATTCAGCTTTCCCCAGTAAAATTATAGGATCTTCTGACTTAAGATGTGATTTCTATGGCTTGCTTTGTTTTTTCTGCAGTGAAGCTCATTACTGGTAATCACCTTGAGCTGTGAGTAGCTGACTAGTTTTTCACAATCATTTGGCAGTCAAATTCAGTGCGACTCATCCTAGCAAAGTTGACAGTATTCTTCTCACAACTGTGCTTGAAATCCCTATGTGATAATTTCTTATTTGCAGAAGACTGGAAAAAGACGTTATGAGGTATGTTTCTAGGGAGTCTTGAAGTTTGTGTCACTGACTTTCTCCTTGATCACTTGGAGGGTTCTCTTTTATGTTACCGTTTCCTCATTAAGTTTGTTGCCATTTTCAACCATCTATTTTTTTGTGAGGTTTATGTGTTGGGTGGTTGTTTTTTTAATATCTTCCATGCCCTGTTAATTTATTAATACTGGTTATACAAAACTAAACAAGAGAAAATATTTTATGTTAATACTATGAGGTAAAGTAGTCCTAAAAACACGCTGCAGAAGTATTATTTTTCAGTCAAGCAGTTCACAGTACTGATTAAACTTGGCAACTCTTGATTCCATAGCTAGAAATTTCTTACAGAGGTAGCTTGGTGCTTTTTTGTTTTATTTCTATTTTATCCGACTTCTGGTTTTTGTTTGTGGGGTTATTAATTGTTTTATGGGTTTTTCTTAGTTTAGTAATCTGATTTCTAGAATTCTCTGACAAATGATCACATTACATGATCAACAGTGTATCACAGATATATAGGGTTCACTGTACCTGTCATTGGAGGGATGGAATAGTATTCACTTACACAATAATTCAATAATTTGAAAAAGTTTACTGAGAGTATACAGTTTTCTGGCATGTGCAACATAGACCTTTAATAAGATCTACCAACACTAGCACATTTTCTAGTCNACTGCTTGCTAAAATAAAACCATACAAACACCATACACACACAGTGTAATAACTTAAAGTGTGAATTAGGAACCTTCAAACTGAGTTTGTTGCCTTACAATTCATGGAAATATAAACAGAGAACCTATTTTAATTGATGACAGAATTTTCTTCTTTTACGTAGTTGTTTGCACAGTGAATAAAGGATAAAAAAATGGATTTCCAAGGGGATCAGTCCTACCTGTAATAAAATGTAAGATTTTGTGATAATGATCAGTAAAAATACACATTTCCATTTTCATTTTCTTTCCAACTCAAAGTCATACAGGTTTTTCCATTTAATACACTTTTTGATCTTTTCTTGAGAAATAAAACTGTTACAGGATACTATTTGTTTTGCTGGTATGGTATCTAGGTAATAATAATTATAGATTAAACATTTCATTTTTTTTAATATTGTGTTTGTTATTACTTTGCAGTCAGGAGTGTGTCATTAAAAACCATGCCTCAGAATAAAGCATGAATGGTTATTATTGTTGTTTAATTTTAAAATAATTACTTCCATGAAGGATATTCTTTTTCATTTTTAAAAGAAAACATTGCATTGGTCTTCTGTTTTGTAAAAACATTTAACAAAATCAATTTGGAATAAACCCAAACTTTAATTGTTATTTATCTCAACCAGATAAATAAGGAGTCCGCTTATCGTGATTAATTATCAGCAGTCTGAGTTCCGAATTCCTTTTGAATTCCATCTCCTTGAATTGCTACTCAGAAACACGAGAGATATTTCTCTGGAAAAAAAAAATAAAACTCACCCTATGAGTATAGCCAGTCAAGTAAATGACTGTCTAAATTGATATATGTGGGATACTCCCAGGTTGGGATGAACATTTTGCCGTATCTCAGTTCTCTCAAAGGACACGAGCTCAGCGCACATGTTTTTCCATGAGACCAGCACAAATTTAACTGAGCCTCAACACAGACCGTGAATCTTTCTGTGAGCAAGGATTTGCTCTGTGGCTGAAGGTGGTTAAATCAATTCCTTTCTGTTTGAAGAAATAGGACACACAATTCAGAGGAACTGAAACCATGTCATTATAAACAGAGAAGGAGCTCTATATAAGGTTAAGCACTTATGTAAATGTTTGTCCTAATGGGGCATAATACACGAGTCAAAGTGTGGAGATCATAAAATTAAAAATCCAACATCAAAAGGGTTCAGAATTCATCCTGTGAACTCCACAAGTGTTTTAAATCTTTTTGTAATGTCAGGTGGTCTGCTCTTTATCTAAGAATGTACTTTTAATTAGAAGTCTCATCACTGTATTAACTGGGTGAATCACAAGTATTCAAAAATAGAAATCCTTGCAGATTTATATAATGCTTATTTTCAGGAATCTTGATGGTACGTGAAAGCAAGTGGAAAATTATGTAGTTCACTTTACATCTGGGAACAAATGTAGAACTGGCTGGAAAAGGGGGGAAAAATACTTTTCCACTCCCCTCACATCCTTCAAGTGGGATTTTTCTTTTTCAGTAATGTATTTGTAAAGCTTCCTCCTTTTCCCTTGTTCCCTTTACAGAGGACATTATATATATCTTTATTATTCAACACTCCTCTTTTTGTCAAAACAATTCAATTTTTTGTTTTCCAGTAATTGTCTCTTGGTTCAGCCTGTGTCCTCTGGCAGTTGCCACAACAATATGTATTTTCAGACATTTCAAATACACAGTTGTGGTGCCTCATTCTGCTGAATTTTAAAAGGGAACTTCAGAAATGCAATGAGTAAATGATACACTTCCTCCCATCACAGTTTCTTTTTTTCACTGAAATTATGAATGAGTGAAAATTTATGTTAATTAAAGTAGTTTAATTAATCCCACTACCTGTTTCTTTTGATTAATCTGCATACATAAGATTGCTTCTACTGCACTCTGGGCAAGAGGTGACCTAACCTATTACACAGTCTTCAATAATAAGAAGAAAAACAAAAAAACAACCCCAAAACCTAGAAAATCAGGATAAACATATTGTGTGTGTACCATCTATTTTTATTTGTGTTGCATTTTTTGTTTCTCTGGGTTTTTTTCAGCCTTTGTAATCTGTAGTTTAAGTGCCTGCTGGACAAGGGACTGTACTTCATCTTTGTATTGTGTGGATCTTGATGGACTTCCATTCTGCATTTTTATGTTGAGAAAGACTTTTTTTTTTCTGTGCATTTAGACATACTAAATCTTATTTTACATTTCACTGAATTCAGCTGACAACTGAAGTAAAGTAGTTGTTTCTTTGCTATTTGTATAGTTCTGAATCGTTAATTTTCATCTAGGGGGTAAAATGCATGCACATCATTTGTTTTCTGAGATACTTTTATGAAGCAGCAACTGAGCAGTGTATATAATTGATCATATAGTGAGTTTTTTGACAAAGCTTTCAAATTAGGCTATTTGGTAACTTTTGGAATAGAAGACAAATATAAAATAAAAAATTATCCTGTCCTTTTTAGGCAAACATTTTGAACTAAGAGTGTGAAACATAAAGTTGGGTAAAATATTCCACTTTTCCCAAAAACTGTGATCTTAATTAAAACCCTCCTGGCAGTCAGATTAGGTGTGTCTCAATACAAGTAGCTGTTCCCTGTCATTTGGTGCTTCAGCTGAAGTAGTTTTACCAAGTCATCCAGTGTGCAGTATGTGAGTATCTCTGATAATACTTCTTTGTAGGGATAAAATCCAAAAAGCAATGTCAGATGGAAATCAAAGTTCTGAAAGTTTGAAGGATTGATGGAAAGAGATTTTAATGAGTATGAATGTCAAGCTTTACCTTCATAAATTTGGCAGAAAGGGCAAGCATGAAATGCCTGGGTGCAGATGTCTGGGAGAGATGTTTGAAAATAAGGAGGTTAAAAGAAGTTTAAATAAAAACCCAGAGTAACATTTTGATGGAATGAAAGAAATATTTTTTCCGTATTTTACCTGGAAATGTAACTCGGATTTTGAGGAAATTAAGTATATGTCTGTACCTTTGTGAAACTGGATGATAACCACATTCCAATTACCTCTCAGTAATAAGAAGCATAAAACTTAATTGCTTCTATTCAAGTAGTTATTTCTTCTAATTTAAAATAAATAAAAAAATCCCACCATCCAGAAACAGGGTTACTGAAGACACTGTCAAGTTGACTGATTAAGGCAGAAGACCCAAACAAGGGAAAAAATATTTCTTGGAGATGAGAGTATTTAGCTTACTTTTTCCCCCCATTTTTCTTTTTTATTTCAGCAAGGCACCACACAAAATATTCTGTAAGCTAAGGTTAATTTTGTCAGTGATCAATTATAGCCATATGGAAATAAAACCATTTTAATTGGTAGTACTTCTGCATCCGTATTTTTTAATATAAACCCCTTTTTTTCCTAATAGTTCTATTCAGATTTTTTTTTCCTGTTCAACTCAGTTCAATTTTATTTTGCTCTAAATTGTGTAGTTGTGCCATGCGTTGGATATTGGCACTTAGGGAGCTTGTTTTAAACTATGATGGGCAAATAGTTCAAGTGAAAATAAACGCAGTTGCTCTTTCTTCATGCAACTGTATCGAAAAATGATTAATAAAAACAAAGGCGAGAAATAAACTGGAAGCTTATTCATCATAACAGTGCAGTTCTACAGCTACAAATTCTAAACCTGAGATTTGCCTATTGCAAGTTATTTACTCTGAAACAAAAATGTAATTAGGAAACAAATGGGGGAAAATAGTCTAAAAAAATGATTGCAATGAGAAAAATCCTCTTGGAGGTTATGCTCCACTTAAGTCAGAGCTTGGTCCTTTTGATATTCTGTTGTTTGTTTTTTTTTCCAGTATATATTTCATAAAAAAACACATATCTTTATAATATTTTTCAGAAGTCTGTGATAAAGATGTCCCTCTTGGGCAACAATCATGCTTGTATTTTGTGAAGTATGAAGACTTCACATGTAGTTAGAGCTTGAAAGAACTCTGCATGCCACAGGCATAGTGTTTTCCCAGGTGTAATTTGAGAGAAGAGCCATTTTGTACTCAGCTGCATGAAGCTAAAATTGGCAATGGAGAATCTTCATCCTTGGAGATTGCCAAAACTTGACTAGATAAAGCCCTGAGCAACCTGGATCTGAAGTTAGCCTCTGCTTTGAGCAGTTATACTAGATGATTTCCCAAGTTCCCTTCCAACTTAAATTATTTTACAGTTCTAAACTGCAATGTATTTTAAAATTTGGTATAAAGGCTGTGCTCAGATTGCATCTTACTGATGAGAAGTCACCATGCCCACATTGATGGCCATAATTAAATATTGTGCTTTAGCTCTGACAGCTCAGCTGTCTAAAAACCATTGAAATTAAATATGGCAGCTCCCCATGGGCATCCCAGAACCTTTTGCTCTACAGTGACCTAATCAGAGATTTACCCTCTACCTTTTCATCTTCTTGAAAAAACTCTCCTGCAGTCCAAAGGTTGTCATTTTGACCGGAGTTTTGCTTCAGCTAATTACATGTGTTTGTAGTGTTCTGTGTGTACTTAGTAAGTTTCATTGAGAAAAAAACAACAACACAACAACAAAAAACCCACAACCCAAACCAGAACACATTGTGTGCTCTTTGTGGTTATTTGTTAGAAATACAGTTTTTGGAGGAGATGAACACGTTTAGTGGATAGTTTCCAAAAGCTGTGATCACAAATACAGTGCCATTTACAGGTGTATTACCCTCCATTTCTACAAAAAAATTAGTCTTATCTCACTGTTGAATTTTGTGTCTTGTTTTCTTATAGTTGTGAGTTGTTAGTACAGGAGCTAACTGGAAGAGATGGAGCATATGCACAGAAGGGCTTTAGTAGGTATGAAACACTACTGAACACTGACAGAGCATGACCCTCCGCTTTCCCTCTACTACCCATACTCCACCATCTTTCCGCAGCCATAAAAGAGAGACTTTGCCAGTCCTCCCAAATGAGGAACTGAACGTGACAGCTCAGTTGATGGTGTTGACATTGGCAGAAGACTTGACAGACGGCACCAAACCTTGCCGTGGCCTATCTCCTGCTAATTAGCTGTTCGAAGGAACTCTGTGTGCCACAGGCACAGCCTTATCGGAAAAGGACATCTTTGCCATTCACCCTGACAGCTGTGATGCGCTGCGGCGCGGAGCGAACTGAGCATGGAGGGGGAGGGTGGGAGGCAGAGGAGGAGGATTTAGAACAAGTGACAGCTCCGATATCTTGCACTGAAACCATCCTGAGCTGTAATAAACAACTGGAATGGAGAAGAGAGAAGATAGGAATTGAAATCTATAAAATGGGAACATAGCTTAGGCATGAAAGAGGAAGAGTGAGAAGAAGAGAGCAGGCCTGGCCCAGGATGGGCTCTGTAAGGCAGCCAGGGTTGCATACTCTGATGATTAATGCAGACTGAGGGATTTAATGTACAAACATTCATGATTTTCTATAGGTCCTGCACATATCTATGGATATCAAGGGGGATATGTGCCAGGAAGTCTCAAAACTGAGCAAAATGGGAAGCAGCATGGGCCTGAATAATTTATTCAGGTTTCATAGATCTGATAGCTTTGGAGACAGGCTAAGGGAAGGAGGGTTTTGTCTTTTCGTTTTTGTTTGGGTTGGGTTTGTTTTGTTTATTTTAAAGTGTTTGCTACTTGTTCTGAATGATTATGGGTGGGTAAGGAGAGAGTTTGAGGAATGGCTCCTTCTGCTTTTCAAAGTAAATAGCCTTGCTAATGCAGAAACTCTAAGGGGTAAAACACCCTGTTGTTTTAACTTTCTTACTCAAGCTTAGAATGTGTACTCTGATGACACTTCTGAAGAGAGATGGCTAACTTAGTTAAATGTTGATTAAGTAGTACAGAAGTAAAGGTGTGGAGTTGAGGATGTAGAAAATGCAGTAGAAAAATCTACATTTTCACTGGTGTACTTTTGTTAGTTCCCAATCATTTTTATGTTCTCATGTTTTGGTTTTTAAAGGAGAGAGAGTGAGACCAGACTCTGGTCCTTCTGTGATGGCAAACTATCAGTTTTAAACATAGCAATCATTCTATAATATGACTTGGAAGGGGCAATAGAATGCAAAATTTCACAAAAATTTTTGAATTATAGTGAGTTTGCAATTTATCTCATTTACAAGTAAAAAAAAACAGTTTAGGTTAAATAAGTGAAATAAGGGCGACAGCAGCATTCCCTTCTCCAGAACTCAGACTTCAATGCTTTTAATGTTTTAATACTGAGCATAAAAAAATGAAAATAAAGTTATTACAACATTAATTGATTTTCCTCTGTGTGTTCTAGAAGCAGAAAGATTAAGACAAATATTTTGCTTGCAATATATCTGTCATAGGCAAAGGTAAGAAGTGTTAGATTGCCTAGGAAAGCTTGCCTCTAAAAAGCTTCAGCTATAGTTTTACAACTGAGTTTGCTCGTTTGTGACAGCATTGAGATTTGGAATATTCCTGCAAACTAATTCTTTTTAAGGTTTTCTCTCTTTATTACTGATTACCTGTGGGTTTTACTACACATAACTTCTCTTTTCTATACTGACATATAGACAAAATAGCTAACAGTATGCTGCAGTTAGTAGTAAAAAATGTCCCAAAGCAGATGTTTCTATTGTTATAGCAAAGAAACCATACATATGCTTGTAGACATCACTAACACTTTGTTTTTATATTTACTTCCATGCTTGCTGTTATCTCCTATCTTATACTGCAGAAATCATCTTGAGTTGTCAAAAAAAATAACATATAGACTTAGATAGATATGAAAGATGATTTTCCTTATATATATAAAAACACTCAAAAAAGATTAACTTATACTATAGGGACTTTCTGAATAAAAAAATATACAGATCCTTGCTCTGCTTAACAGTAGGACTGCTCCTGTAATTTTAATTTGTATATCTATAAAGTATCCTGTACCATATTTACAGAGACATGCAATGCCCTATGGTGACATTTTGTTTATTGTCACTCCTGATATGTGAGGTAATCCCAATTATAGTACTGAGAGCTTCAGATACCATTCATAAATATTGATGTGCCCACATAATCTGAGGTTTGTCTTTCAAATTTTATGCCAGTCTAATGGCAAATGTGAAATAAGTTTAGTGAAAATGATTGTGCTCAGGAAAAAAAATGTATTCACTCTAAATGGTTTGTCCATTATTTCTGACTTTGTTTTTAATTTTTAAAGAATTCAGCATACAATTTACAAATTAGTGGCTGTTTACATTTCTCCTTCCAATACGTTTCAAAACTGTACAAGGTCAGTATTTCTGAGTGTTTAGATTTTGACATCTGTTCTGTGTAACTGATCATTCAGCCTGGTAACTTTAATAGTAAATCTTATAACAATATCTGTTCTTAACTGATTTCAGTGTTCGTTGTGCAACTTGAGACTTGGAAAATGTTTAGTCTGATGTATTTTTCAGCTCTAATAGTAAGAAAGCTTTAGAGGTTTGCATATACTGTCATACTATTAATAATCCTGTGTTTGCCGTTGTACAGAAAATTGGTATTTTCATGCTAAGGATTTTTTGTAACCTTATATTACTAGTCTGGTTCACTAAAAGTGGACTAATTTTGCATCTAATTAGTTCTACTATGACTGTATCTCTGTCAGCAAGAAAATTGTTCTGTATTAGTCTATTTTTTGGTGGTGATATAGTGTGATTGTGTGGCTTGTGCATGGATGGCCATAGCTGAAACTATGCAGCCTGTGTTGTATTAACAAAAAATTAGACTTACTGTTCTTAATGATAATTCATGTACAGGAGATAATATTTTTCACCTAGGTAATGTAGAATCCAAGACAGTATTGGTAGGCCCTTAAGAAGTAAACCTTCACTTACCTTGCGTACTGACAATTTTTTTAATATGAACAAACTTACAAGCTGGGAATGTTAACTTTAAAAACAACTAAGCTAGCCTTAAGGTCTAGGCACAGTTGTACTCAGATGATGGACACAACCTGCCAATCAGGAAGAAATAACTTAGGCCTTAAAGAGTTAATGTGTTTAACAGTCCTTCTGTATGAGTATAAGCTAGGTGGCAAAAAGAGGAAGGTGGGAATTTTTAACCTTGTTATACTGTGTAAGTGACAAATCAGTGAGGTGAAAGAAGAACGGCAGTTTCTTTTATTCTGTTTTCACCACTAATATTAGTTGTTTCTTTCCTGCTGATGTGACTGAAGGGTGGCAGCAGAACACCCTTCTAGATACTGGCTATTAGACATTCTTATGAAGTACAGATACATCAGTAAGAAATCTGATTCTTCATTTAGCATTTTTGTGGTAGTGAATTTTGTTATAATCTGAGATCTTTTTATTGGAGATATTATGATAATTCACAAGCTGCTGATGCCTACTTCAGTCAAAATCTATCAGATTTCTTCTCTCTGAAATTAAAGTGGTGCCTCTGGATGCTGCAGATACAATCTGTTTGATGGCATGCCTATGTGTTTATGAGTTTCTAAGAGATGAACACGATGAAGTTGTTCAGAGAAGCAAAGCTTTTCATCTAATGTATCAGATAAAGTCAGTATCCATTTCAAAACCATAAGCATATGTATTTTCAATGTAGTTATAGATATACATTAGGAATGCAGTAACGAGAAGCACTGAAATGCTTTTTTTTTTTTTCCTGAAAATTGTTGCAAGTAATAATAAGCCATAGAGGGCAGTTTCTGTGTCTTTTTTTTTCAGGAATGCCATTTCAGGGCTTTGGATTCTCCTCATTTATCTTCCTTTGTCTTCCTTGTGGTTTTCCTTGCTCTTAGTCTCTTTCATTCACATGTTTCTCTGCACTATTCCTTTCTACACCTGTTGCGTGTGATGTTACACTCACCTGCATGGTCTCTCTATCTCACACTTTCTCAGATGCATTCTCTTTCATGTGCACATACCCTTAGTGTCTTGCTTGCTCATTCTAGCGTCCTCGCTTGCTTTCTGTTGCTCTCCCTTCCTCCTGCTGTCTCACATGCAGTGTCTCAGGTGTGCCTTTGCACTCTCACTTCCTCTGCTGTACTCTGTCTTACGCTCACTCCTTTTCTCACTCACGCCCTTGCACTCTGATTCTAGTTCTCATTCCTGTTCACTGTGTTTCTTTCTCTCTCTCTCTCTGTGTCTGTTTTTTCCCTCACTCCTCTCAAACTTAATGTATCTTATTTTTTCTAGGGAAAATATGTCTTTATTGTTACCCAGCAAGTGGCCAGGAATTAGAGATACAAGACAGTTGATCAGCATGGATAAAGTAGCTCTATGAACCTTCTTAACTGGATTCACAGGACAGATTTTTTTTATTTTATTTTTTTTTTACTTTGTGTCCCCCACTCTTCCTTCCACCCACTCCCCCCTTCAATCACATCATTGCTTCGAGGCAAGAGAGTAAGGGGAGAGGGGAGAGAAGCTCATTTAGCAGCTCTGGTAGACATAGGCATCACAGCACCAATCAATCAACACACATGCTTTCCCACTGAGACTCCCCTGTGACCTTGAGGAGTGTGACAAATGATTTAGGGGACAGAATAGACAGAAGGTTTGTGATAAACCAAAAAATTATGTTCTCTGGGTGATGAAGAAAAATAAAATTGAAGAGTAAGAGTAGATATATACTTGGTTTTAACAAGACTCAATAAATTCTGTAACTACCTTTTACTGTGTTGGCTGTGGTTAGAGGAGTTTACTGTCATGGTAAGCAAGACTTCTTCAATAAACCTCACTGCAGTGTTTACAGTACTTTTTTGTTCAGTACTGCAGTACTTTATGGCTCTGAGCCCTCAACAGTGGCTGGAGGCTGTAGCAGTTATTGATAACAGATTTCAGAGGTAACATATCTCACCAAATTCAGTTTGAAGGAAAATAATCAGCAGAGCAAATCACTTAACCTGGATTGACTTGACTTATTCTGAAACTTGCAGTATGTGAACTCAGTCACGAGGAGGTTATTATTAATCATAAATGTTTGTTACATTAATAAGTGCAGCAACTTACAGTCTGGCTGTGATATACTTTCAGAAAATTTTTAATTTTTTTCTTACATTCATTATGTTTGTTTTTTTAATAGATTGATTGGATTTAGCAATCTTTATGCATTTATTATTTATTTATGTATCTAGTGCACTATGGGAGAAAGGGTCAATTCTCTTGCACTCACCAATACATGTCCAGTCTTAGCAGACAATGTCTCTTAGGAGAAAGGTATCTTTTGCCACATTTTTCATTCTTTATGTATTCTTCACAATGGAATTTCCATTTTCATTACTGATTCCTACCCACTCCATTTTTCTCTAGCTCCCTTGAACCTTGTCAGCATGATTCTCTTTTATTTGTCCCACGTTAAACCCCCAGTAACAGTGATCAGTACGACATATTTCAGCCAGCCAAACCACCAATACTCCTGGTTCTATACTTAGATTCCTCTTTCTGCAGCTCAATAAAAAAAGTAATGACCTTCTTGTTGGAATACAGATTGCCAGATATACATCAGAGGTCAGTAATTCTTGATCTCCATAATTGTCATACATCAGAGGTCAGTAATTCTTGATCTCCATAATTGTCATTACATTCAAATCCATTCAGGTCGTAAAACTGAATTTCTAATCTCTTTGCCAGAGTTTAGGAAACTATTTCTGTTCCAATTTTCTTGTTCTGGGAAAAAGAGGTATATTGTAAATAAATTTGGAGATTACATTTTTTCTAATGACAGGCTACAATTCCCAATGCAGGCAAAGGTACTTTAGTTCATTAAAGCCTAGAAGCAGTGCTAGTAAACCAAAGGCTGGATGAAAGGAGGTGGCATGTGTTTGGGGAAGCAGTCAGTAAAGTGTCATCATCCATCTAATGATATTGAAGCTGGTCAGATTTTCTGGTAAAATGCCCAGATCTCCCTTGTAGCAGCCATAATCCAGTATATGTCTGATGTTTTAGAGTGCCAGAATTGCAAATTAGAAAAAAAATAAAGCTTTACCTTATGGAGACTTGACATAATTTAGAAAAACATAATCCATTTTAAGAGGGAGGGGATGACAATCTCTTTAAGGTCCTAGAAATGAGAGGAGAAAGAAGTCTGTCACTGTTTCAAAAGTCTTGTGTTAAATTTTCCAACAAAGGATGTGTTATTAGAGGGCAAGAGATACACTACAGAAAAAAAATCAGGAAGTTGATTGTCCCTGGGGCTTTTAATGAGGTCAGTAACCCAGGCCTGTAGAACAATTAATTTCTTCAGTACCTTGCTGAAAGTAATTCTGTTTTGAAAGTGTTAGGCTCCTCTGCCTCAGCAGATTTAGCTGCACTTTGCATTCAGGTAAGGCCAAATTTGTACAGTATAACTTTACTGCCTACCCATCCCCTCATTTGCTATAATCAGGGCCTTCAGAGTGGGTCTGACAACAGAAAATAACAAACAAGTGGGATTATTGATAAGTCTGAGGTGAAAAACCATAAAAGGTAGAAAATTGTTTAGGTTCTAAGCCATTAAATATGAACTGTATTTACTGGATGCTATGCTCTATTAATATAAGTAGCTTGCTTTCCAGTAGATGTTTGAAATTTAAGGTATTTTACCAGAGTATACCACAAAGCTATTATGGTTTTCAAGAGCTTCTGCTTTTCCAAGGGTGCTGGTTGTTTACATTAGATATGTTGTCCACTTGGAATTAACTTATTTTAGTTGGATCAAATCTGTGTCTACCAGAAGTACTTAACTTGAAACAAAAACTTTTGAAAGTATCTTCAAGGACAGGGAAACATCAGCATCTGGGTGTTTTTACTAGTTTGGGAACACAAGTCATGTAGCTTTGTGTCTCAATGAGATAAGGAAAATAGAAGAGAGACTTGAACCCGGGTCATTAAAGCCCTAAGATAACACTTTAATCAGTGTACCTATCCATCCTTTAGAAGAAGATTATTAATGCAAGTATTTTCATCTTCTGCTTTTAAAAGTCAGTTTTCTCATAAAATGGCAGTACACCTCAGTGGAGAGTTTCTGCAGCTCCTGTCTGGATTGAACACAAATTAAATAATAGGTTCTTCATGTTATCAATGCCAAAAGCTTTCAGTCTGACTTCCATTTTGGTTTATTCCAAAAAAGAAAGGTTAGGACATTTGAGAATAGAATACATATCCTTTATAAAATTTATCTTCATATGGCAGAAATATGGATCCATTTGGCTCATTCAATTTCCTGTTGAAGGCATGAAATACTAAAGGCCAAATTCTGAGACACCTGTATAGTCTGTTTAATGGGAACACACAGTTTTGTAGCGTGAATGCAAGGTCTGAATTTGGCTTTAAAACTAAGAGTAACTCTGAGAAGTATTAGGTATACTTTTAATGCAAAAGTAAACACAATAATTTTTGTGAGAGAATAAAATAAAGGTTTTGAGGGGAGAGCACAGTATACTCAGAGATAAACAGACTAATCATCTTAGTGCTATTAAACAAAACTCTATGGAGATCAGTTTACACAGCTAAACCTTGCTGTAGCAAGATTTACTTTATAGGAACATTTTCACTCATAGTGCTGTAATGTTTCTTAGAATGTGGTATTTTAGGTGTAGTCTGATTTTGTGTGTCAGTTTTCCTTCTCTATAGCACTAGAACTGGAAAACGTGATGTGTGTGGCAACATAAAACCAAAGCAAACAAACATTCTTATGTTGTGGTACCAGAAGTCAGATTTTGGGTTTTCCTTTTTTTTTTTCCTCTTCTTTGAAGTCCAGTGTTTTGTAACCTTTAAATGACTGTTAAGTTAGAATCACCATGGCTGGGTTAAGTAAATGAGGAAGGAACTGAGGAAGAAGAAGCCAATATATTACCCAATCAATGGTGGCATTGACTCTGAATAGAATTTCTTAAAATAGGTGCTCAGAAGTCATGAGACCATAGCTAGGTTTAAGGGAAGGATGTACTGGAGTCATTTCCAGTAAAGTTAAATTTAAGATATCGGTTATTCTTTTAGTAACAGATAAAAAACAGATGTTTTGTTTTAACAATAAAAAAGGGGGAAAAAAGAAGAATCCTATAAAGGTTTGTGATCCCAGTCCAGCCTTTAAGAAAGAAAAGAAAAAGAAAGCCTCTAAAACTGTAATGAAATGAGTTTTATTTTGCAGGCACTGGGCCCATGCCATTTCATTTCATTAACAGGATACGCTGAGCGGGCTGGAATCAGCAAGAACTGCAGGCAGTGCAAGCTGATGATAAGCATTTCATCATGGCCCTAAACATATTAAATTTTTAGCTATAAATTTTATCAACAGCATCTACATGTCTGGATAGCATTCCTCCCCCCACCCCCCATTGTCTTTGCTCTGCAAATACAACTTGTACTTGACTGTTCTGAAAAATAAAATTTTTCAAAAATCAATAAGTTAAAATACATCTGCAATTTAACTTGTCCAGTAATTATCATTCAGGCTATCTTCTATGCTTACTGAAAATAGGAAAACAAAGGTACAGCATGAGCAAAGGTAACAATAAACAAACCTCATTAGATTTTGTGACAGTCTAGGGAAGAATTCCTCCTTAAAAATAATAACATCTCCCAGTGGAATATTTTTCAGTTGAAGACCTCACTCACAGATATTTGGTCTTTATGGAATACTGATAGAGAAATAAAAGATATACATCCAAAATAAAAGGCTGTAGATTTGATATTTCTAATAACATAGTAAATTTTCACCAATTTCAGATGGCTCTAATGGTTAAATGGCCAAAATCAGATATGTACTGGAGTCTATAATAACATTTTTAATTAAATGTTCCTGAGGATCAGGACCAGGAGAAAACTTAATCCTGTAAATTACCAGGTGATATCCCAGTAATCAATGGTAGACAAAAAGGGAATATAGAACTGTGAAACAGAAGGAGCAGGTGATCATTTTGGTTTAGCCTAAAAAAGGGCTTGTCTCTCTGAGCAGTGCTCTGGGTAGCTGTAGCAGCATCTTTAGTGATAATAGAAAGAAAAGGTGTGTATTTGAGAACTCTCAAGGCATAACAACCCTGGGGCTGGTTAGGGGCTAATTAGTTTCAGACCTGAATACTCTAGAGTAGCTGAGGGAAATCCCAATTGTATTAAGAATGAATTCTGTTCTTACATAGTGCTGTAGTATGGTTCATCATTGAAAATGTGGTTTTAAACAAATATCTTCTCTAAGTTTTGCCTGACGCTTAATACTGACTGAGTGGTCTGCTAGGGAAGAAGACCATACTCACAGATATGTTGACTGCTAAACCAGCATGTCCAATACCCTGACCAGGGAAACTTGAAAACTCAAAATATTGCTCCCACACTAAGCTGTATAAGCTCTTTTGAAGCTTGTAGTGCAAGAATCTAGAGGGTAAGAAATAGGTAATAATGATAATTATATCTTTATTGATGACCTGGATTAGGGGATCAAGTGCCCTCAGATCAAATTAACCGCCAGTTAATTTGCAGGTGATGCCAACTTGATCTGCTCAAGGCATTGTCTACAATGCCTGAGGCCATTGTATGAGGTTCAACAAGGACAAGTGCTATGTTCTGTACTTGGGCTACAACAACCCCATTCAACACTACAGGGTTGGGGCAGAGTGACTGGAAAGCTGCCTAATGAAAAAGGACCTGGGGTGCTGGTCGACAACTGGCTGAGCATAAGCCAGGAGCGTGCCTAGCTGGCCAAGAAGATTAATAGCATCCTGGCTTGCATTGCATTTAGTGAGGCCAGCAGGACTAGGGAAGAAGTCATGCCACTGTACAGCCTCTGGTGAGGCTGCACATTGAATGCTGGGTTCAGTTTTGGGCCCCTCACTATAAGAAAGACATTGAGTTGCTGGAGTGTGTCCAGAAGAGCAACAAAGCTGGTGGAGGGTTTAGAGCAGAAGCATTACAAGGAGTGGTTTGCGGAACTGGGATTGTTTAGTCTGGAGAAGAAGAGCCTCAAGGGAGACCTCCTTACTCTCTACAACTACCTGAAAGAAGGTTGTAGTGAGGTGGAGGTTGGTCTCTTCTTTCAGGTCACTAGAGGTAGGACAAGAGGAAACGGCCTCAAGTTGCACCAGGAAAGGTTCAGGTTTGATATTAGGAAAACTTTCTTCATTGAAAGAGTGATTAAGCATTGGTACAGGCTTCCCAGGGAAGTAGTGAAATCACCATTCCTGGAAGGTGTTCAAAAAACATGTAGACTTGACCCTTCATGACATGATTTAGCGGGCATGGTGGTGTTGGGTCAGTGGTTGGACTTTGTGGTCTTTAACAAACTAAATGATTCTATGAGTCTGAGATCCTAAAGAAGTTTGTAACAAGTGTGTGCAGTTTCTCCTTTTTACATTGTTTTTGGATGATTTCAGAAAATAGCAGCTGCCATTGCAATTCTTGGAAGTGGGCAAATTGAAAGAAAGTAGGGAAACTATCTAACTTCTAATACGGTTTTCATCACTGCAATATCCGAGTGTTTCATACATGTAAAGATAATATTTTCCTCCTTCTTCCTTTTCTGCTGAGAAAAATACAGCAATGACTCTGTGGGAAATCTGGTGCAACATGTAAAAATTATTACTGTCTGTGCAGTGAGTTTATCAGGCCTTATGTGGCTGAGTCACATTTGTCTCTGTGCTGGAAGTTTAGCATGGAAAAGGCTATTGTAAATAGGGAAGGGATAATCTGTTCTCTGTGTAGTGTCCATGGTGGATACAAGAAGTAATTAGCTCAAACTGCAGCACTGAAAACTCAGGTTAAAAATTTCTTCCTGTAATAGAGTCAAACATCATCATCTGAAAATAGATTACCTGGAGAGACAGAAGACTTGTCATCACTGGAGGTTTATTAAGGGCAGAGTCAATAAATATCAGTTAAGAAAACCATTGACAGAGTTCGTTGTGTCCTGGAGTAGGAAACAAGAGAATAATACTCTGCATTTCATTCTAGCCTTTTAATTTCAGGACTCAAAAAAAACCCAAACCCTAATGGTTTTTCTTTCTTTAGATATGCAGTTAGAATTTCAGTTATAGGTGTTTGCATGTTTCTCCAAATGGAAATCTTACTGGCTTATAACTCCCTCTCAACTGTGTTGCAAACACAAAGCTTATTCATTTGTATTAGGTTGGGGTTTTTTGCTTTTTGGTTTGTTTTGTTTTTTTCTTCCTGTTCAGTCAATAAATTCAAGAGCAGTAACCATTAGGCTGCTCAGAAGTACTACCCCTCAGCATCCTAGAGATTTCTGCTTCATGGCCAACCCACCTCGAAAGAAGAGGCAGCAAAATCTGAAAGAGTTTCTTTCATAAAATTGTTCTGTTTTTTTCTTTTCACCTATGGAATGTTAATAAACATTAATATTCCTAACCTTTCAAGCATCTACAGAGAAAATTTTCTTCCAGTAGAACCCAAGACAGGAGGGAAGCTTTATAAAAAAGTAGGTGAAAGTTTCAGGCAAATAGAAGGTCACTAAATTTAGAGAGTGGCAAGAGCAATATGAAAAATTATGTAACTCTATCTCATAATTTATTTGTTATTCTTGATTCAGAGCCAAATAAGATCTTTATTTTATATGCCCTTTGATTTTACTGGAATTCTTTTCAGTTAAGATAGAGATGAAGACTTGTGTGTTCATCATCTTGTATTGAACTCTTGACATACATAAACATACTTTTAGAAATAAAGAAAGCATAAAATTAAAAAAAATACTTTTTAATGAAAATAATAAAATGAAAACAATTATTTGATTCAAGAATATTTAAGAAAATTAACTACATAAGAAAGTAGTTTCACATTCTGAGTTGTGAAAACTACCTTTGCCTGGGGCTTGTATGATTTTTATTATTCATTCAGTCTTTTCCTAAACTCGCCTGTCCTCGTTTCTTTCTTTTTGTTTTATACTATATACTGGCCTAGCATTTGTTTCTCCTTTCTGTTATTTCTGTAATTTTCACAAGGGCAAATTAAATCTGTTGCATGACAGCATTATTCAACAGTTCAGTAGTTTCACAATTCCTACAAATATTCCAAGTCTATTGCTGTCATAAGTGATGCTCTTCAGTGTGACACTTAGAGAGCAAAAGCCTTTTATAGGCAGCTGTGCTAGTTGTCCCATTCTCAGTTCTTCAACTGAGCCCAGTGGAAAAATTCTATTCTGCTAAGCCAAAACTCCCTGAGAAATCATCTCATGCCCATCACGGATTGTACACCTGCTGATGTTATGCAATCCAAAGTGCCTTTCCCATTTCTGCATGCCTCTCCTGTGCCTTTCATCTCAGAAATTTTTTGGTTTTATTTGCTCTGAATGGTCTTCAAACTGAGGCACCTAAATGTATCTGCAATTGCATGAATTTCTTTATCATGATTATCCTACATTTTCATCTGTTTTCTTAGCAACATCTTTTGTTCTTGTTGTTGACTTTACCATTCTAATAAGTATACATTTTTAAATAAACAACTAGAATTAGATTTTTGAGGACAATTTCACTTTCCCCTATTTGTATCGCTTTGTAGTGATATAATTTTCTATATGCAATTTTTAAATATTTAAAACTACCTGGCAAATAATTGCTCATTGCTACTCTTTATCAGTGTCATTTGATAATTTATAAGGAATTTCTTTTTCATGGAGTGATACAATGTTAAGCAAATGAAGGTATTTTGCCATTCTCCAAATGCTGTTCTTGTTCACTTCCAAAGAAAGTGCTTTGAGTTGCGGAAAAGAAGTAGTTGTGGAAACAAAGTGTAATGGATGGTGGCAAACCAAATCACCATCTTGTAGACTGTCAACCATACATATTTTATCTGAAAATTTATGAGAGGATGGCTTCTCTCTCTCTGTATTTATGCGAAACTCATTTTTGGATTAAAATAACTATTTTTATGTCAAAGATATAAACCAGTTGTTGTCAACCTTCACTGATATTTTAGTAATTCTGCTGCCCTTCTGCACTCCCCTGAGATGCATATTCCACCTGACATCAGCCATAAATTTCAGACCCCATTTAGCAGGGCTGTTATTCAACCAACCACTTTTCTGTCTCCATGGGGCCATTTCTTAGAACTTTGCATTTTTCTTTGTCAAGTCTCGTAAGTTTTCTGTTGGACCAGTCCTCAAGTTTATCCAGGTTCTTCTGGATTGAGTGTCTTCCATTTGTTGTGTCAAACACTTTCCCAGCATTACTGCCATGTTCGAACTAGTTGAGGATACGATCTGTATCATAGTCCAGCTTGTAAATTGTTATTGAACAGTACAGGACCACTGGGATAGTCTGCTTGTTACCTGCTACTAGCCGTATGTCCAGCCTTTGGCTTCACAGCAATGCATCCAATTTCCATCTCACCTAACAATTTTTTTCTTAGCTTATGCCTCTTCAGTTCTCCTATAAGGAAACTTTGGGATGTATAGGCTTACTAAAGTCAAGATGGATTACATCTGCTGCTCTTTGCAGCCAGACATGTCGTCAGAGGTATCAGGCTGGTCAAATATGACTTACTACTGATAAATCCATGCTGTACATTCCTGATTACTTTCTTGTTCTCAAGTGCTTGAAAAAGGATTCCAAGGAGATACATCCCATGATATTTCTATAGTCAGAGACCAAGCTGAGGCTCCTATCATTATTCTCTGGGTCATTTTTATTGCATGTTTAAGGATGAGTGTAATGATAGCATTTTTACTGCCATCAGGGACCTTATCTAATTGCCATGCCAGTTACAGACAGAGGACTACAGCCACATCAGACAGCCCTTACTGCATTCTCAGGAGTCCTGTCAGGTGTTATGGATTTGGGTACATCTGACTTGTCAATATTGTCCATAAGCTTTTGTAAGTTTTTCTTTTGGTGTGAATAATGCATCATTTCTTGCCTATTAATTATGTCACAACTTCCCTTTCTTTTGAACTTGATACAACTGATTTTTTTTCTCTTGTGTTGAGGTAAATTGATCTTAGCAATTCATTTTTCACAATAAAACTGTTGTTTTGAATAATATGGTAGCTAATGCTCTAGATTCAAGAAACTGACTCTACAACACAGTTTTGCATGTAGAAATAATATAATTGTGATGTCTTCATATGTAGGTTCTCCTTCTGTTATATTACTTCTCTTTTGTTTTTCTTTTTTCCCTTCTCCCTCCACCAGGGCTGTTCTCTGTTGTCACCCTGCTTGAGACACTGGAACTTCAATCTAGGCTGAGATTTCAAGGTTCTGCAGTAACCCAAACACTGTTAATAGATTAAATGACTTGACATGTTCTCAAATCACCTATTTTTTCCGAAAACCCAACTTTTATCCTCTCTTATTTTTTTTCTGAATGTTGGTTACTATGAAGTAGTAGCAATGTACTCTTTCCCCTACTCCATTACAATTAATAATTTGCTAAGACAGGCTTGCTAGAAATTACATCTTTTGCTTCACAGATATGAAAACATACAGCAGTACACTTAAAAATACACTTCTAAACATTTCTCAGAAAAATCTGATTTAAGACATTTTTACATCTGAACTTTGAACCTTTTCAGTGATGTTGTTCAAAGTGTACCAAGCACTGCATTGTATGTAAAATTTGATTAGCACAGTTGATAGTGTTTGAAAAGTTCTCTCTTCTAGATGGCTTTCCAAGATTTGCTGTGGTTTGCAATAAGGCATTTTGTAAATACTATCAAACCTGGGAGGTTTTGCCTCTCACATTTCTGTTGAAGTACAGATATCTGCCTTTATAGTTAGAGGGAAAAAAAATACTTTTACCATCATGACTTTTACCATCTTATCTATGGTATGTGCTTGCTTCTCTTTATCTGAAAATATAGACAGACTACAGGACTCTGGTTGCAAATGGCCCACAACATAGGTATGGCTAGAAACCAGATAAATGCAATCCATATAAATTTAATTAAATGGTCACAGTATTAGTATCTTTTTAAATTCTCTTTGTTTTTATAGTTCAGCAATCCAGTGTGTACAGATCAAATTTAAGGTGCTGAGTTTGGATTAGGTGTTACTCTGGGTTGCTGTTCTTACAGCAAGCAAAATAGAACTGATTGATTTGCAAGGCAAGGCAGTAAGATTTCATGTGTCTAGCATAGGAGCTATAAGCAGATTTCCAAGATTTCTGAAAAGATGGAACATAATATGATGAGAAACTGAAAAGTGAAAAATAGTTTCATTTCACTGGGACAAGAAGGGAATTGATACACTGCAGGCATGGTAAAAGTTAGAACCCAAAATTATTAGAAGAAATTCAGTGCATAATACTATCAATTAAAAATTCACCCTGAAAATCTCATTATTTTATCCTTTCTTTGCCATCCACCTCCAATATCCTTTATAGAAACCCTTGACAGTCATGGCAAAACTTTCACTCTGGCCAACTTGGACATTTTCACTGTATTCCAGCTTTCCTGGCATCTTTCCTAAAAGTGAAAACTGTGACATATTTATAACAAGACAAAATAAAAGAGGAAAAAAGTGTCCTATTCACCCATTTCTCTGTATGAAGGTTTCACATTTGTGGTTTTAATGCAATTAATCAAAGACTAAATGCATTTGTATTCTCTGAACAGTTTGGGAATAGTTTCTTATTTTCTCAGTGTAACTGTGTGAAATGGTGTAGGCTGCCAATGGATAATAGTTCTGGGAAAGATATCTTTCATGCTAGGACAGTTCTTATGGGTTTTGTTTTAGATGATGGATTGCAAGTTCTCAGTCATTTGTAAGCCACAGGCTTTACATGTGCTGTCTGCTTTATCAAATTTCTTACCCAGTTTGAAAACCGCAACGTTTTAGTTGAAAGCAATGATAGACCTTCCTGCTGTATCAATGGGGGAAGGTTCTTAGACTCTGAAAAAAATAACCTTCCTATTTCAGAAAAATTAACAAATACTTTACAAGTATTTTTGCCTTAATAACCAGTGGGGCTCAAAGATGAGTTGGCACACATTCAAGTGCAAAATATCACAGTGAGTCCTGTGCTACAAGAAACTCTTTTTAAATACAGTGACTTGGAAGAGTTTGAATATCTGAGGGTATGGTAATATCTAACAATGGCATCAGTCTCCCCCAGAAAAGCCATAGAAAATGCTTTCTTCTTCGAGGCTGGTTTAGTGTATGACAGAGATTACTGGACCTGTTTTGGTAAGAGATGAGATCAGAGCAAGAGAGTTGGGCATTTGCAAGGCAGAAGCTCTAAGATCAGCTTGGTGCAGCTCATCAAATGGTGGAATTTAATTTAGCTCAGATCTCACTCAGTAAAACAAACCTCAATAAGAAGTGAATGCTTTGGGGCCTTAACACTGGGAAATGTTTCAGGAAAAGCAGGATGCTGGTTTTAGAAATAAAATAGGGACTCTATTTACATCCATACTGCCTTTTTCAGTGGTTGAAAATATCGCCTTTTCCAGTGGTTGGGAAGTTACTTTTATAATGGCAACATATATATAGTTTACACAATATTTAGGCATAACTGCTGATGTATGGGTTCTGTAGGTAATGAATTTAACTTCACAGTCTGCTGATGCTCCAGCTACTCTCCTCTAATCTCTATTCTGAGGCCCTGCCTTTGACAAGTTATTTTCACAGTCGCTTTTGGAAAAGCCAAAAGCTTATTTTAGTTGAGAGAGAAGACCTCTATGGGTTTCTGGAAATGTGAAAATATTCTTGAAATGGTTTATTTTTCAGATACATTTATTATCTGAGTATACATTAATGTTTCTAGGGTATATTCAAAGTTTATTATGGCATATATAAAGACATCAATTTAATAACTATCTGTAGATAATAAAGCTAGCACTGAATTAGGGAGAATGACTAACAGTGAGATTGAAATAGCTCTGGAAGAGTATCAGGTTTTGGATCTTCACCTAAATAATCCCTAGAATTTTACACTCTGAGTTTTTAATTTAAAAGAAAAAACATTAAAGGTCTAAATCAGAAGTTTTTACTGCTGTTTTCAGGGGCAATCTGAAGTTTTGTAAGACTTGCAGACATGTACTTACTCTAAAAGTTCAGTTGTAAGCTTGTTTTGTTGCAAATTGCTCTTTCAGGAAAGAAAGACCATGGTATGTCTCCAAGTCCAGGCACATTAGAAGTTTTTACTGATACTGTTCAAGGCAGACAGTTTAAATCTGCAGTGTTTCTTTTAAGTAAATTTACTAGAAGTACACTTCCAATAATTGTCAGGTATGCAACACTGATAGGAAAAATCATTAGTTTTTATTCCTGCAGCTTCCTTGCCATGCTTTGTTTGAATCAAGATTAGTATCAAATGCCTTGTCCATTTTCTTGATAAGGACATATTTTCTTTTTTTGTGATTTCTGTCCAATTAGTGTGAAATTAGAAGAACAAGCAGTTATAGTTTACTACAAGCACTTTGTTTTGCCTCTTTTTCCTTCTTTAAATGCAATATAGGTACCTTTAATGGGTTTTACAGTGGTAGATATCTGATGAACTTTTTCTGTTCCAAAGGAACACCAAAGCGACTACTTTGGCAGGTGCTTCTGACCAAATCCTTTGGTTCTGTGGCTACTTGAAGAACTTGTTTTCTTAAGTTTTAAAAAGTCAAGATCCTGCTGTATGTGCCCCTTGTGGAATTATAGCCTAGCTTCCAAGACCATAAATAATCAGATCATCGTTCCAGATAGTGAAAAAGTATTGGTGTTAGCTGGCTGTATAATAAAGCTAGTTCTAATGGGAATTCATGTTCATCTCATGCTCTTCCAGTTCGGGAGAGGAATACGGAATGAGATACAGCTCCTGTCATATAATATTCTAGTTTCCTCTTTGATCTCTCAGCATCAGTTTTGACCATACTACTGCCAAAAAGGCAAGTTGTGCTCTTTTCCCTGCCTCCAGCTGTCTGTTCCTGCCACCTCTCTTGTGTCAGCACTAGTGATTGTTCAGCTGTCCTGGCAAAAATAATAATATGGGGAGGCAGGTCTAGATTTTAGTCAGTTGAATGAACTGACATAACTGGTGAGCTACGTGATTTAAGTACTGACATAGGAAAGGATGTGCCCAGCAAAAGGAAAAAAAAAGTGAGGGCTGTCTTTCTGGTGGCAGCACAGTCTGAGATCACATAAACCTCAACAAAAGTTTACAGAAAGAAATTCTCTTAAACAAGCTTTGGCTGTAATTTGTGAATGTTTGCTAAACTCTGGAGTTTAGCAAATGGTAACTGCTTCATTTTGTTAGTATTTGCCCTTGTACCCTGCTCTGTTACTTGCGTTTTCAATTTTAGTGATATTTGAAGATCACTATTAGAACATGTGAATTAGGTAGTCAAGTTTGTTTATCAATGTATGCTGGTGCAATTGTTGATTCACTTGTATGTGGGAATTTGCAAGAGAAAACTAGGATTTTGCATTTAGTTCTGAAAGTGGTTAAGATCAATTTTTCTGGTGAGGTCAACAGAAGGAAGAATAGAAAATCTTTCTGTTACTCTTGACGCCTTCTGGTGGTACAGTTTGTTTTCAGAGGAGCCTGGTTGTCATGGGAGACACAGTGGGAAATATAGCTTTCTGAGCTAAAGACATTTTGTAGTATCTTTCTGTTGAACTCTGTAATAGTGAAAATATCACTGTATGAACAGAATATAAAATTAATACGTTGCTACTATTTGTATCAACTGGACTTCTTAAAATTATGTGGTGATTTGGGGCTTTTTTTCCCCTATTACTAGATGTTGAAAGAGTAATACTGAAGAGTCCAAAATACGTGCAGTTTGAGTCACTAAGTAGTAGCTATTATTAAAGACAGAATTAGAAACAGATAAATCAAAGCCATGCTGTAAACCCTCACAGATGTATAGGCCAGTTCACATTAGCTGATTTCTTTCTACTCATATCAGTTTTATCACTTCTATCAGTTCTTGAAGAAATTATCCTGAATAAGTATGACTTATTGAGAAAAGTTGTGGGTTTCTAAATAGCTATCAGGCTGATTTTCAAATAATCAGAAGCTGGGAGAAAGCTTGAGGAATTATTGCTTATCTCTTGCTTTTCCTAGAACCAGCATAAATTGTTCGTTGCAAATTGTGGTTTGAGGTCTGTTTTCTGAAATTAAGAACTGCTTGTTCTTTTTTTCTCTAGAATAATGACCAATCCTGCATAGCGTATGCACACCACAGGAAATTACACATTTATTTTAGACCTCTGAAAGAATACGTCCACTGTAGATCTATGAATGTTCTTGAGTTTGTACTGGAGTAGTTTCACAAAAGTTGTTAGGATGGTTGGAGACAGGATAATGAGCCAGGCAGATCCTTGAGCCGAACCAGTACGGCTGTACCTCTGGATGTCATCTGATCCCACAACCCACTACATGTCACGTGGCACATGTAAATATTTATGGCCATTTGGGTTTTGTTTGCTTGTTTAAGGTTTTTTTGGTTTTTTCTTCTATTTGGAGTTACTCTCTGTTAGGTAGAAATGTGATAAAACAGGGTTATCTTAGTCATAGCACCCAGTTATGTTGTACATGCCTGGACCTGAAAGCTAGGTAATTCTCCTAATTTCTGCAGTTCTGAAAAAGTCTGACTGAATCTGTTTTAATTAGGATCATAGTACTTACTATAGATTATGTACTTTTATGCTGAAGAGTAGTTAAGTGATGTTGCTTGAAAACCACACTAGAAAATTTCAGAAGTGAGGTCTCTCTCCTTAGTACCTAATTTTCACAGTGGATTTTAAAGTCTCAGGCAGCTTAATGTGAATGTTTAGCTCAAATTTTAAAGTCTTTTGCTTTCAACTCTCGAGCTTTTCATCCAATCCCCAGTAAAATCGAGACCAGGAATTTGATTTTTTTTTTTCCCCTCTTACTTATCCCAATACAAATAAATAAGTAATATAAGTATATAAAAGTGAGAGAACATAGGGTGACCTGCATTATATAACATTTCAAATCAAAGTTATGTGAGGTAAAATATTTGTGATAAACTTGGTGATTAAAATTTGTTTGGGGAGTAAAAATAATTAGTTGAATGATACAGATAATTAATTTGAAGAACTTTGTGCAATATTACTGCAGTAAATGCTTTTTAGTAAGACATACCGGACAAAATTTATGAAGTTAAAATATTGATACATTTTCATGCTGTCTTTAACTTCTGATGTAATTTTTGCAGTTTCTTTCAGACATTATAAAATTCTTTTCTTTTGCTACCAACCTGATGTTTGTAAGTTGAGGATTTAAAAAAATCTTTTCCTAAATTCAGAATTTATTAGATTCTGTTTAATTAAACATAAAAATTGTGTCATAGCACTAACTTCAGTCTACCTTTGCAAAAATATGATGTAAGTAGTGTCACGGTAAAATGAATTTAAAATTCATCCTTATGTTAATAATTTCTTAAGATAACATTGAATTCTATAAAAATGATGAGAAAGTTATGTTGGATTTCAGAGTTAAAAGCTCCAACTATTTTGCTATGTTATCAGCTGCTGTGCTACATCAGAGAATTCTAGATCACATGAGGGAATATTGGATTTGCAATAGGACACTAAATGCCAATGTAATAAGAAACTTGCACAACTGATATTTTCAAAGTTGTTAATATAGTAGACTAATTGAGTGAATGATTTTTATATTTTATCAGTAAATTAAGACTAATGAAGAGGCTCATCTTGCCTGCTTAAACTGAAATTGTACAGAACAGTATGATCCTGGTCCTAATTCTATGTGATTGTCTTAGGCAGAGGGAGGGAAAGGAAGAATCCTAATTTGTTTCTCTGTGTTTTCATGCCGACTGCCATAGAAATCAAAGATGTGATAGATCTTTAATTTTCATAGTCTAAGCATTATATCTTTATCTATCTATTATATCATTGCTTGGAGTAACTAAACTGTAAAAATTTGGACTGAAATCTTCCACAAAATATGTTGAATATAGACACTAAAACTTCTGAAGGAAACTGAGTTAAAATGGTTCCACTGCTTAAAAATAAAAAAAATAAAAAAATAAAGAGATTATTTTGGGATCTGTTTACCATCTCTGTATAATTTAACCTGACAAAACAGACTTTGCTCTAACCTCATATGCATCTTATCATAGTGTTAAGGATACCTACTGGCATTCTGAATGTCTTATTAAGCTAATAGTTCTGTACAAAATGCAAAGTGAATCAAATCAGCCACTGTCTGACAGTATGGGAAACATCTTTGAACAATGATGATAAGATTCCTCTTGCTGAACTTTTCAACAGTAAAATGATAGACATGTAAGTTCAAACACCTACACTGGGCTCCATCCATAGTAATAGGAGTGGCACTTCCAGAGGGCAGATCAGCATCATACAAGTTAGAAACTTGAATTATAGACTGTGTTTCTTCCTTTGCCAATTATGTAACTTTTGACTGTAGGGAGCTGGTTGGATATCCAGCAAAAATACATGAATTTTGGTGTTGGTTTTGGTGTTTTTTTGGGGGGGGGGGGTTGTTGGTTAGTTGTTTGGTTTTGGTTGTTTTTTGTTGGTTTTGGTTTGGGGGGTTGTGTTGTTAGGACACCATCCAAATTCTGCTGGATTTCAAAGACTGTGGATCAGACCTATGTTGTCTGCTCCACATATCTGTTAATCTACTCTGTTTTCCTTCCAACATTCTATATTGAAATACTGTCAAAATGATTTTTGGTTTTTTTTTTCCATTCAAAGGTTTTCCTCTTTGAAAAAGCAAAGCATTCACTGTCCTGCTAGACATCTTCTAAAGAAGAAATTCCTTTGATGCTGTGGTACCTACAACCTATCGCAGCCAGCAATAAATACAGGCTCTTGAACATATGCTTTCCTGGCTAGCAGTCAGACTTCTTTAGCAGAGATTCTTTTATGCATACGCTCCCTTTTGAGCTAATGGAATAGTGACAACATGTTTTCTAAAGAAAACCTGTGTATGAGAAAATTGCTTAGACATGCATAATCTTTTTTCAAGAAGCTGTCAAGGATTTGTATTGACGCTTGATGCTATGTTATTAACATGCTTATAAAACTAATTTAAAAGCAGTAGAGCAGGGCTGTTTATACTACTTGTGGTAATACTACCATTACTAATTACATTATATTGTAATACTCACTGATATAAATCAACTGCTGGCAATGTCAGGATTAGTGTGGGATGGTAAAACAAGACAAGATTTTAGACCTTTGAGTTCAGTTTTGCATTATCTTCTTGAAAAATACCTTTTACCTCATAATTTAACATGAGCAGAACAGGTTTGCTATCTGAATTACTGCAAAGACAGCATTTATTTATTGACTTCTGTTTTCACAAAAAGCTTGGCTTTTATAGAATTAGTAAAAATTCTTAATTTTTTAATTAAAAAACAAAAAACATTATTTATTTTTAAAGATAGTAATGTTCATGAAGAAGCACAATAGGGAAGGTGTTGTCTCTTTTTTTCTTCTTGTGGAGATAATGGATGACAATGGAATAAATACAGATCATTTAAGATATCTTAGGGTATGAATCAGCCCTTGACTGATTAGATATTGTATTACTAAGTATGTAATGGGTTAAACCTCAGTGAACCCCTTCCTCTCCTACTATTAATATCACTGTAAGAACTGGGATAAAAATTTTGACATTCAGGCAGAAGAGAAAATAAGATTAGACTTACTAGAAACAAGGTATATGAATAATTGAATAGGAATGTCTGTAATAAAGTAGGCTTTTTATGTAAATCTTGACAAAATTTTTTTTTCAGTTTGTGAAAGGGAAAAGTTACTAACAGTGGGCTCAGTCAATCATATCCTAGGCACTGTAATCAGAGTAAATTCTGAAGTTTCTTTCAAGCATTGCTTTGTTTCTTTGATATCCTAATGGTCTTCATTAGGATTACTTTATTGCTGTTCTTTTTAGTGAGAAAAATAAACTAATCATGATAAACTTCTTACGATTTTCTTCTTACTGTTTTCAGAAGTTCACATTTATTTTCTTTGAGTGGCAACAATAATTAACTGTACCCTTCCTCTTCAACCAGAAGGCTGCTGCTCCCTTCATAATTTGTTTTTCATAACAGAAAATTGCTGTTCTACCTGTGCAAATCATTACCAGAAACTCTCACTGTATATGTTTATTCCCAGCATGGATTTGAGCTTATAGAATTCACAGAATTGGAGTCAAAGCATTAAATTGGGGGGGGAGGGGGGAAGTACATTGAATCATAGGGCCTATTTCAAAGCTGAATCACATCTACCTTTGGGATTTTAGCAAAATGTAGCTTTGCATGAGTAAGAGTCTTGCCACCAGATTAGAGTCCTCTTTTGAGGTGTGAAGGATTGTCCTTCGCAACGTAATATTCTGCCTTTGAGAAAAAGAGAAAGTGAGAGAGAGATTTTATTGCTTCTAAAGAGAGATTGTATTTCACTTTTTTTTTTGTCTTTTTTCCTAGCATACTGTCACTTACCATTTAGAAATACCTGCAGGTACAAACATGAGCTACTTTTTCTTTTTCCCATTGCATATTGTTTGCTAACTTAATGCTACAGCTACTGAAGCAGTTTATCCCCTGGATGTTGTTGTGCTTTCATATAATTGACCCTTCTGTAGTTTCACCTGGAAAACCTTTATCATCCACTTTTGTCACGGCATATCCACAGAATAGGTGCAGTGTGATGAACAGCAGTGCAAAGAGCTAGTCACTATTGGTCAGGTAGTGGTTTGAATCTTTGATCTTTTTGACCTTACAGTTATCAGTAAGTAGTCTACTCATGTTTTTTCATAGATAAATCACATCTACTTCGAGCTAAATTCAAACCACCAGTTTATTTCATGTAGAAGTAACCCACACAAGCATAGTGGTTGTCTGTTCTCAAGAACCACACATTATTCTTTGTCTTATTTGACCATGTCTTTCTTTTAGCCTTGGGATAACTATGGAAGACTTCACAGATCATAATTTAGGCAATATTGAAGAAGGAAAGAACACAAAATAATTTGATATTTTGGTGTTAAGAAAAGTGATTAGACGTTGAAATAGGCTACAGAGGGCAGTGGTGGAGTCACCATCCCTGGAGGTGTTCAAAAAACACACAACCATGACACTTGGCAACACGTTTTACTGACATGGGAGTGTTGGGTCGACAGCTGGACTTGGTAATCATAGATATCTTTTCCAACCTTAGTGATTCTGTGATTCTATGGTCATTAACAGTCAGTCCAGATCCATTTTAGCCATAAAGAACTGCCATAAAACCTTTTAAGGTTTTACTTCGTCCTTTAGAAAGCACTATACTTTTGTTGTCCTTATGTATGGATTGCGTCTAGATGACTATGTTCAAAATAAGTTGATGTTATATATTCAGTATGTTATATGTGATAAAGTTTTATATCTGCCAAATGGTCTCACATTAGGAGATGTGTTAATTAGACATTACATAGACAGTAAATAGATGAGAGCAATGAATTCTCTGTAGAATATAAAAGGTGAACTTGTTGTGTGCGCTGTCTTTACAGTGTTAGTTCCTCATAGAATCATGATTGAAAAAGACCTCTAAGATCATCAAGTCCAACCATCAACTTATCACCACGATGCCACTAAACCGCGTCACTAAAGTGCCACATCTACACTTTTTTTTAACACCTCTAGAGACACCATTTTTCTGGGCAGCCTGTTCCAATGCTTAATAACTCTTCCTGTGAAGTAATTTTCCTAATATCCAATCTAAAAGTCCCCTGATACAACTTGAGGCTATTTCCTCTTTTCCTATTGCTAGTAACACAGGAGAACAGACCGACCCCCACCTCGCTACAACTTCCTTTCAAGTAATTTTAGAGAGCAAGAAAGTCCCCCCGAGCCTTCTCTTCTTCAGATTAAACAATCTCAGTTCCATCAGCTGCTCCTCATAAGACCTATTCTCCATACCCTTCACAAGCTTAGTTGCCCATCTCTAGATATGCTCCAGTGCCCCAGTATCTTATAGTGAGGAACCCAAAACTGAACACACTGTTTGTGGTGTAGCCTCACCAGTGCTGAGTACAGGGGGACGGTAATTTCCCTAGTCTTGCTGGCCACGCTATTTGTGATACAAGCCAGGACGCTGTTGGCCTCCTTGGCCACCTGGGCACACACACTGCTGGCTCATGTTCAGACAGTTGTTGATGAGTACCCCCAGGTCCTTTTCTGCCAGGCAGCTCTCCAGCCACTCTCTCCCAAGCCCGTTAATAATCATCTTCCAGAAACTTATTTAACAGAGGAGTTTGGGACAAAAGCAGGGAATATAAGTATGTGAGGTAATAGTGACTAAGAGACATGACTCGAACAGTAACATTTTGATAGCATAGAGTATTATGCTGCAAGTACAGAAGCTGCATGGGGGAATGCACATGCTTTGAGAATCAAAAATGAATTACAAAGTTTCTTCTTTCTTTCTCCTGATGGGGTAGAATTTCTCTGTGATGTCTAAGACATTTCTCTTATAAGATTTTTTTGTGTTCTGTATTTACTGCTAACACTAGTATAGGTAAATTCTAGAGTGGGGTTTTGTTGTTTTTTTAAAAAAAACAGTGAAAATACATGTAGTTTCTTTATCTAACAAAATGTTCATTTGTCTTTCTAAAATAATACATAATTGTTCACATTGGAAAATAATTGCATGTCATGAACCTTACAGTTCTAACACTGACATGATATTCTCAGATTCATTCTTTTTTATAAGTTACAATTTGCCTTTTAAGGTTTTATTTCATCCTTTAGAAAGCGACTGTGCATTCATGGGGTTTTTTTGTTGGTTTTGTTTTTGAAAACAAGCAAAATTGCTTATCTCTAACTGCTGTAGCTGCTGCTTTTAGTTTCTGGTGGGGTTTTTTCTTCTTCCATGGAGAGAAACCATCACCAGTAGATGTTATTTATTTAATATTTTTATGTGTGTTTTCAAACCTTGTAAATTACAGCATTTAAAAATAAAGGCAAGCTGTAAGCAAAATAATACTGAAGTCAATTTAAACCATTCCAGCTGGCAAAGAGGAGAATGCAGTGACTTGGCAAGGACTTCTCTGGTGCTGCTTCTTCAACTGAATGTTCACTGTAGAGGTGTTTTGGTGTCTGTCTGTATTAATGTGTCAAAGTGCAAATCAGTTCATCATCCTTATTTCTCCTCCTTTCTGTCACCTGCTGGATCTTTTATTCCTTCACTGCAATTACAAGATCAGTAGTCCATTATGTTTGAATTCTTCATAAATGAAGGCAATGTTACAGAATCTTCACAGATACTGCAACATCTTCACAGGAAGGTATAGTCCTCTGTAAGAGTATGCAGAACTATCTTATTTCTAGACTGTAAGGTGGTACAGTCCAGCCTCTTACAGGCTCTCTAAATGAGCAATTAAATAGTGTGCTATCCTGTCAGTTCTCACATATATATACACACTACTGTGCTGTGTACAAAGGAAATTATCCTTGCTAAGGCCTATTAATGATTGCCATAAACAAGTCTTATAGGACACCATTGTTAGTACTACTTGATTTGACAGGTTACAGTGTATTTTATTTTTATTTCTATGCAAGAGCCTCCTATACATTTCAGTGGGAGAAAATTGAGGATTATGGTAGGGTAAAGATGCTACTGTATTACAGCCAAAAAGACAGTAAATTCTTCTGAATAAAGAAACGTCTTACTAAATTTTGGGGTGCTGTTTTGGGTTTGGTTTGGGTTTTTTAATAACTGCATAAAAATTGACATTTTCCTGAAATGAGTGACCAACAGGCTGCAAATCAAAGGGACTTATTGAGGCATACAAATAAGGATTTAATTTTGTTCCTTTTAGGCACTGAAATGTCAGACATATGTTGCAGATTGTGTGAGTCTAGATGGGAGAAACGAGCATGGAACCTCACTCCCTTAACTTCTTATTTTCTGTGAGTGAGAAATAAGGCTATTCAGAGCCCGTTACGTTTTGATGTATTAGTTTCAGAGAGGTTTGCCTGATCAGAACGTTTGTGTGATTGAGAAAGCACAGGCTCTGTGCAACAACATCTGTATAAATACTGTGAAGAGGCCAAGATTAAGTAATTGGTCTCCAGGTAACCAAGGTTCATTCAGAATTAGGGTCTTACTCGCAAAATTGAGCTAAACTTTTGAGGATAACAAAGTACAGCAGGCTTTCTTCTTCAGACAAGGTTATGATTTCTGGTGTCTGTATTTTTTATATATGATCCTGGTGGAAATGGAAAGGAAAAAACTAAGAAGTTTGATTAATGGAAGAAGCTTAGAAAGAGCTAAGTTTGAGGACTGATCTCAGAGCTCTTAGGCTGGAAAAAAACCTCCCATTAATTTTAGTGGGAGTTTTGACTGCACAAGGACTTTCAAGATCAAGTGCTTTCTTGTTCATTAAAGGATAGAAGGTAATTAGAAATAAAGCACAGAAAAGATTTTATATAGTATTGCTTTTGTCAGCTGAAAAAAATCCATATTATTGTAGGAGTTTTAGGCTAATCTTCTCACTCCCTCTCTTGCATAAAATGATGACACAGTAGGTTGTTTTCATTACTCTTAGAGGTCTGTAGTTCTGTTCATTTTATTGGGAAAAAGCAATTGGCAAGGTTTTTTTCTGTGTTATCTTCCTTGCCGTTGTATTGCAATCTCATCTGTGATGCCGAATTTGTCATTTCCCTCCTCCATCCAAACTGTTCAGCTCAAGATATTACCACAACATTTTGGTTTGTAAATGATGGATGATAAATGAAATAAAAAGCCAGTGTGCACTTTGATTGAAGGATTTTGCTGCTACCAGTTCATGAAATAGAGGAGCAGTTGGAAAGAAAAACATAAAACTGTACTAAATTTCACAGAAACAAATCTTGCATGTTTTATAATACCTTAAACTATGTTGACTTTAGAACAACTTTTAGGGAAGAAACTATATATACTTAAGACCTCTTGAATCCAACCTTGAATTTTAAATGTATGTCAGTCATGAGTCATTTCAGGAATCGTGAATTTAGGTCATCAACTGATGGGAGTACTTTCTACACTGACTTGAGGGACAAGGGACTCATCTCATGTTAGAACTTCAAACCATTCTTTGTAATACTTTAAAATATGTTTCATGTTGCTTACTCCTTTCAGCTACATTGTTTTTTCTCTCTGCCACCTAATCCCATATCAAAATCTTTTGTCTCCTCAGCCTCTAGCTGCAATTTGTTTGGGTAAAGTGTACGGCACAAAATTAATTCCAGTTGGAATTGCCACTGGTTGTAAGACTGAGAGCAGGAGACTCTTTCTTCACAGCTTTCTGCTCTGTGCTGGTGGGCACAGGGAAGCTGAAGGAGGATGGGGAGCTAAAGAAGCTGTTGCAGAGCTGACAGTTCGCTGGCCCTGCAGTATCTAATGAGATTAACCATTCCCCAAAGTGAGAAAAGACATATTTCACCTCTGATGTAGCAGTAGTCTGCTTTTTGGGAAAGTAGATATGTAGAAAAAAGGTAACACGTTTAGTGACGCCATGCATTTGTCTTTTCAATCTACAATTGTTATATGAATGAGATTTCATTCCTGCTCATTCCTGTTTTAGTCTGATGGTCTCCCTAAGCTTTCAACTAGCAAAGCGGATGAGGGAAGCATTCATTATTTGTTCTTAGTGAAATTACTCTTGTGATTCCTTTCCAATTATTTTCAGGAAATAATACTTATTATCTCTGCAAAGGTGACTTATTTCTGTAAAGGTGACATTCTAACAAGTAAGAAGGTATTTGGTAATATGGACTCTGCCTTCAAAAACTCATCACTTTATCAAAGTGGATAAAAATGTGCAATACACATTCTAAAAAGAGCTTGATACACAAGGACCCCTTCTTTGCTTTTTTACCAGCCAAATTGCATTGCATTTGGGTGAATTGTTCTTCATCTGTACTCATGTAAATGAGGAAAACAATCATATTTAAAATATCAGAGGACATACAGGCAGATTTTAAAATGAGGCATTCTTTTACCTTTCTGTTAAGCTATGCTTATCAATCTCCATGGATGATATAAGTGCCTTTTCATTCAGACTGTAAGACTAAACAAAATTTGTGCTCATGTAAAACATTTTGATTTTTCTTTTTTATTCAAATGAAATTTTGGATGACAAAGAAAGGTCTTCCTGAAGTTTGTTGGAAATGTGACTTCAGATATCAGAGCAGAATATTTTTGGTAGATAAACTTAAGATGACTTTCTACTTTCAAGTGGATTTATTGAAAAAGCTTTCAGAAGTGTGATACAATTCTCCCAGAACAGAGAACTTGTGTGAGATACCTGAGGTACCTGTTGGGAGTACCTTGGAAGAGGCATGTGCTTTCCATTGTGAGTAAAAGTACTATTTGATGTAAGGTTTTCTGAGGATTTTCCTCTCTATACAACAGCAAAGGAGTGGATAAACCATTCTGTACAGAATACTAATATCTTTTTTGAATATGGTGCACAGAGTGCTTGTTGGAAATTTGGGCATATTAGTCTACATAGAATGGATTTGAAATTGTCCAGCTTTCCAGAAATAGTACTCTTAATGTACTGTTCCCTCTCTAGGAAGTTGTTTTTTTGTCAAATAAAGACACAAAGAGTACAAAGGCCTGGTCCTGGGTTGATACCTGAGTTTCTGACTGTTCTTCCAAATGCATGTATTGCTCTGGCTTAGATTGTTCACAATTATTGCAATAATGTTTGCTGTCAGATTGGATAACCAAATCAGTTCCTCTAGGAATAGGCAGTTTTGAAGGATCTGCAAACTTTGTAACCTACTGAACTTTCCTTCCACAGTTCTGTTAGTAACATACACACAGAGTCCTTGGAGATGTGATATTTTGGGGTGTCTGAGTATTATATACTCAGGAGGGAACCTGAAGTACATAGTGCTATTTATATTCAGCAGTTAGTAACAGAGCATGAACATCCATTAATGCTCCCACATTAAACACAGCTTTAATTGCAGTTTTAAAGATCTGCTGGTTTTGCATTTTAGAGTCTCAGGGTTGATTAATAATATCTTAATAAAAAGCTTAATAGTGCATTAAACTGAAAAAAAAAAGTTTCTTATTATGAGACAGCAATTTCACTTGGTAGTTCACTAAACAGAAAAATAAAACCTCATCTGAAAAATCCATTGCCTGGCTGTAGCAAAATATTATGTAGTCAGCCTTCAGAAGCCACGGTGTCATGCAATGTAGCATTTTAAATGTTAGCACATGTATGTTTGTTAACACTAGGCTATGGCCCCTGAAGTCTATTTATCCTTATCAAAAGGTATTCGTCTATCTTCAGTAGGTATTTGCTCACATTTTGCTTTCTCTGTCACCACTATCGGGCCATTGGGGAGGTGGGTTATCTGAAGATCTGTAGTAAGAATGACACACCTTTTTTATTTAAATATTGTTGCTTTTTAGGCACTGAATTTTGGAGATATGCCGAAGTACTTGTGGGAGATTTGGGTACCTGACAAACCATGGGTGGTAAGATATCAGATCCACTGAAATAAATAAAACAAACCTTTAATTTTAAGATAGGAGTTTTGGGCCCAGCTGTCACCGAATGCAGTGGGCAAAACCCCTGCAGGGCTCATAAGAAGTGCCTTACTTCATATTTATGCAAGTGTGTTACCATTCTTTTCAATATTGTCACAGTGCTGTGAGTTGAAGTAATGCCTGTAGTGAACTAGAACTGTGTAGTAGCATCTGACAGGGGGAAAGAGAGAATTGCTCAGCTGAAAGTTATAATAAAACCTTTTTTCTTAGCTTTACTCAGAAAAGCAAGCAGTTAGCACTTGCTTTAAGCTACATCAGAAAAGGAGAATTTCCTACAAACTGTAGTTTCCATCATCAGATGTTAAATTTAAAACTATATTTTCTAACTACCTACTGAGCATTTGACTTTTTAGCCTTAATAGTAGGCTATGTTAGCCTTAATAGTAGGCTTTGTAGTAGTTGTTTCCTTTATAATATAGGCCTCTTTCCCCAAAACTAAGCACTCTGTGGCTCTTGCTTTACACTACACCAGAAGACAATTTCCTATAAACTGGAGTTTCCGGTTTCAGACATTAAATTTAAAAGTATATTTTCTAACTACCTACTAGGTATTTGTCTTTTTAACCTTTATAGTAGGCCATTTTAGCCTCTATATAGGGATTTCAGAGATAGTGAATTGCTTTCATTTTTTATTGTAAAACATTTTGAGTAAACTTTTTGAATCTCTGTAAGTGAAGTATAAAATTAATATGGATACATAAATCTAGATATCTAACTTATCCATCATCTCTCTAACAATAGAGGATTCTGTGGTTACATATTAGTTTAGCAACACAAGACTTTTGAAGGACATTTTTAATTAATAAAAGCCATTGTACACAGTTAGGACAAAGAGATATAAAGTGAACACAATAATAAGTGAGATTTGCAGTTGGACTAGATAGTGATTGTAGGTCTCTTCCAGTTGAAATATTCTCTTCTGCTCCAGTTATAAGAAATTTAGGTGCCTTTATCTATATATAAATTTTATTGAGCTGATGAAGAATGGTTAGACCACCCTGACATGGATTTGGACAGTGAAGTGGTATATGAGACTGAAGATGCACTTTAGCTTTTAGCTCAGTTTTGTGATGTCTTGTTTTGTATCAGCACTAGAGTGTAATATTTTAGCATCTGTCACTTCAAATATTTTGAGTTCTGATGAATTTGGATTTGGAGTTCTGATGGACTGGTTTATTTCAAGATCTAAGAACAGTATGTATAATGCTTCATGCTCAAGTCCATTTTTTGGAGGGAAAGTATATTATGCTTTACATTACATTGTAAAAGCTAATCTTTCAAGAGTTACAGGTGGTTGGTAAATATTTTTCATGGAAGTTGGATGTTAATTACCAGAAAGTTCTAAAGTAACTAAACAAGAAGAAAATTCTAAGCTTTTGAGCTAATTTCTGGAAGATTTTATGGAACTCTCAGTCTATCCTTAAAAATTGTTGCTGTCAGACAAATATTTTTTTCTAGCTAGATTCTATACTTCAAAAGAGTTAAATGTGTAAACTGTTTCTCATGGCTGCTTTAGGTTTTAAAAAATCTGAAAAATTACTCTCCATTCTCTACCAGCTGATATTTGGCATTGAAAACTTAGGGCTTTTTATTTTTTTAGCTGACAAAAGCAGCCTGGCTAATCAGTTTGTTAAAACTTCTTTCCCATCCATGTGAATGTTATGCTTTGAAAAAATCCTTTAACTCTTAATTTATGGAAAGCATTTTCAGTACTTTAATATATTTATATAATTTTAGTGTTGATAGAACTTCACACTCTGAGCCATAACTAAGGTCTATACAGTGAATGAGGATTGCTCATTTTGCAATGCATTATTAAGTATGAATAAATATGTATTTTATTCTTGCTTTTTAAAAAACAGTTGAATTACCTGTGAGTACTTCACTCATCTAAATAGCAATTACATAGTCTTTTTATAAAGGATTCTTGGCAAAGCAAATCTCCATCAACATTGGAGGGAACAGAATATAAAAAACTCTCTTACAACAAGTTTCAAACCTAATGGATTTTCTATTTCTTGAAGTTTAATTTTCAGTTATTACCTTTAATGTTGGTGCTAGTTGGACTTAAACATGAGATACAGTTTCCTATATAAGTGTTGGGTGTACCCAATTAATCAGCAGTTCAAACAGCACAATTTTGTGGGGGAACTGGGCTGGGATGGATGCAGGAATGGAAATACAACACAACACTTGGTGATGAAAAATCTGAAGTATGTCTAGCATGTGTGAGAGATGATAGCATGTGGATAGCAATTTGTCTTTTAAGAAACCTATTCTACTACACACACCCATGCATGCACACACACACACATAGGCACCAGCCAAAGCTGCATTTCCTCCACTCTTAAAAACTTTCTCTCCCCAACCCTTCCCTTTTCCTGGGCATATCTCTGCTCCTGATTGTCTACCTCCTCCCCACCATCAGTGCAGGGGGAATGGGAGCTGCAGTCCATTTGTCCCATCTTGTTTCTCCTGCTCCTTCCTCCTTGAGGGAAAACTCACAGTCCTTCCCTTGCTGCAATGTAGCCTCCCTCCCACAGAAGACAGTCCTCCACGAACTTCTGCCACTAGCATGAGTCTCTTCCATGGGCTGTAATGCTCCCAGTGATGGATGGCTCTAGTGTGGGCCTTCTTCAGAGTCGCAGTTCCCTGCTCCAACATGGGGTCCTCCATGGGCTGCAGGCAGGATTTTTCTCCACCACTGATCTCTATAAGGGCTGCAAGGGCTTAGCCTGCCAACTCATCATGGTTCAAAGGGGAATAGCTGCTCTAGCATATATTTCCCCTCCTCCTTCCTCACATATATTGACTTCTACATGCATTTCTCTTCTATCTCCCACTCCTCTCCAAAATAAAAGAACTCTTGAAACAAAGGAAGTATCCTAACAGGTTTCTCCCTTCTTAAACATGTTCTTGCAGAGGTTCTCATTGGCTCAGTCTTGGCCAGAGGTGGGTCCAACTTTGAGCTGGGAGAGCTTCTCCAAGCTTCTTTACAGAAGCCATGCCACTAGCCCCCTTCCTGACTACCAAAACCGTGCCAGACACAAACCCAACACATGTCCACTCATGAGGAGTTATGATCTTAACTGTTTATTGCTTATAGATCCTGCTGTTGGCATAAGCCACTATAAGCTAAGCTAGTGAGCCATGTGGCCTCACTAGTCATGTAGCCTCAGGCTGATCTCTTTGACATCAACCATATGTAAGCTATCTAGCAGTTGTCACTGAAGTTTCTATCACTCTGATCTCCCAACCAAAATGTTTTACAGAAGTGTGAAGTCAGCAACAATTATATGATGGAGTTCAACTACAGCAGCTTTGTTTTATGTCTAATAATTTTTTTGTTTGCAGGTGGGCAGATGTAGTTGTGGTTCCATTTATCTGAGCAACACTTTGGGGTAGACTCTATCTTGTGATGTGTGATCAAAATGATCCCTTCTAGGAATATAATGGTACTGTTGCACTGACAGTATAAACATCTGTTTGTTTAGGCAAATAAACAAGTGGCAATACCCACTCCAACCCACAAAAACACAAATGTTGGAGTATGCATGTGTAAGAGGTAGAAAAGCTTTATAGCATAAAGCAGAAGACTGATTTGTGAAGGAAATGACCTTATGACTGAGTTTGCCCTAACATAACAGACTTTCTTTGAGAAAGAGATGAAGAGCTGTAGGAAATGGACTAAGGTTAAAGGAAGAGAATCTGAGGCTGGTCAAATATCTCATTTGAGTATGTTCCATATAAATTACTTGGTTTCCAAACAGTAGATTATGCAGGGTTTTTTTTTCCTGTTGAAGGAAAAAGAAATGACAATATATCTTTTTCTCTGGTGTTCAAGCTAGATGATAATAATTGAATCAGCGTTCTGAGAAAAGGAATGCTCAGTACATTTAATTTTTTGGAGACTCTATATACAGATATTGTCATTAAACCTGTCTCTTAACTTGAATGTAACTCAGGGGTGTTGGACAAACACTGATCTACTTTGTAATTAGATTTTATTATGACTTTGTTTTCAGAAGTATGCTGCTTTTTAGTTTAGAACCGTCACTAAAATCACTTGTGAAGTAACTGTTCCAAATGAATCAAAATAGATGCTGGTCAATAATATCCTACTCTTCTGTCTCAAATGTGATTGAAATGAAACTATTCAACCTCAGGTTTACATAAAAATAAATGTTTACATATATATCTTGACTTCATTTTTCTCCCTAATTAGTAGTAGGCAATGTACCATTCTGATTTTTGATTCATCCCCTTGGTGCTTTTGCCTCCCCTTAGGGATCCCAGCTGTTTCCCACTCCTGCTATAATTGAAATCAAACTTGTTCCAGCCTGTAATTGATAGTGAATCTAACTATCTAATGTTTTTTATGAGACAGATGCACAGCAGAATCACATGAAGCAACATATGGAAAACCAAGTGCCCTACTGGGGCAAAGATAGATCCATTCTTGTTTTGTTATACAATATTCCAATACTTTCATCACCTAGCCTTAGTAAGTTAAAAGTGTGATATATGTAGAAAACTTGGAGTATATGTGGTGTATTGATTTAAATTATTAGGCCAAGTCTCTCTGTCCTTATGAAGACCTGTGCCTTCAAGTCTGCTCTTACATGTTATCCTCTCTGCCTGCGCTTTTCTCTGGTGATGTTAAGGAAAACTATTCTAGCAACTGTCTGAGTGTTGTTATGACAGGTCTAATGGCTCATATGGGAATGTAAATCTAGATGTTCTCTCTCACCCTTGTTTTGGCATCTCCTGCAAATCGTAATCTTATGTAAAAACTGCATCTTTTTGTCTCTGGGTGAAGACACTTGCTAGAAATCTACCACTGGAAGCAGAATGCTGCTGTCTGACAGGACTTCAATATATTCCTGTTTTTCTCTCTCTCTTTAACAATATAATGCTTCCATTCTTGGTAAATAAAATAATAAGATCTTCCTTTATCCTGTATCTCTCCTTCTCCTCTCTCTCTTAATATAGTGTATAAGAAAAAAGAGCATCACTTATGTTTCTTTATGTTTAAGTAGTATTTTAGTATTTTAAAACATACAGGGTTTTGGCTGGGGTTTTTTCCCCAATATGTAAGGATCTACTTTTCTTCCCACACTAGAAGGGTTATATAATTTTAATAGCATTCTTCTACCTCTAGCTTCTCTTCATGACACAATATACAGTAATTAAATATAGAACTAAAGAGAAGTCATAGGTTAATAATAACTACTTTGCTGGATTTCTAGAGACACTTTTAACGCATATTTTCTTAGCAGAAATAATGTAATAATCCCAGTGTGGATTTCCTTATGTCTGATTTTGAAAGGCGTCTCATGTTCCTTTCAGTGCTACTGATAACAAGGTGTTATCAGTACATCTGAGTCAGGCAAACTAAGCCTTTCAGTATAACTAAGATGGAAGATCTAGCTTAAGTTAGAAATCACACTCATTCTGTACTGTTTCTTACTCTAAATATGGTTGCCTTGTGTAAAGTTCAGCAGGATTTCTCCTGGGGTAGCGAAGTTCCTTTAGGTATTTCTAAATAAATATTAGCTTTCTGGTGAATGCTTATAAAGAGATTTGGAGGAAAGCTAGTTATTCTGCAACTCCTCAGATTATACCTGGTTTCTCAGGGACCAGAATAAAAATAGAGGAGAAATTAGCTTCTTTATGCTGTTGACAATCAAAGTGGAGATTATTCTCATTAAATATTTATCCATCATGGAGGAGGAAAAGAGTTGAGTAATCAAACAGTTGGTGTTAATTTAAATGTCATAACTACAATTATAAAAAAAACATACTTGCAGTCAAATGTTATTGTGGTTTCCCAATCTGTGTTCTGAAAATATCCTTCACTCGAGGTTTTCTACTCTGAACGAAAAGTGGAGGGTAAAATATGAGTTTGACGCAAATTTCCTGAAGTTTTTCCTCTTTCGCAAAATTCCATAAAATTTCTGTGACTCAGTGATCACTTTGTAAGACATACTAGGTTCATTTGGAGTTGTCAATTGTGTCGTGCCGATAGATTTACCTCCAACTTTTCACTCTCTACCCCTGAAAGAATATTCCAAAGCTACCAGCTGTACTTTCTGTGTGACTTTAGTGAAACCAATACAAGTGACAGAGAGATAAGTTATTGTGGTTTTTTGATTGATTGTGGTTGTTGCTAGTTAATTTGTTAGGGTTTTTTTGTTTTCTAACATCTCCTGTTTGTTTGTAAGTGAGGTTTTTTGATGTTATTGCAACTCATTTCATGCTGCCTCTGTCAGATTGCTACCATTTCTAATAGCATCATCAGAAAAATTTAAGTAGTTAAAAATAGTTGTAATATTAGAATGTGATTTTTAAACACATTAGCTTTGTATGATTAGCTTTTTCTGTGTATTACACATTAAAAATATTTCTTATCCTTTGAGATATTACATAAAAATGAAAAGTACTAAATACATTAAAGCTAGGCATGCGATTATTCTTAACAGTCATGCATGGAGTACTGTTCTATTATCACAGAGTAATCTAAGTTGGAAGAGACCTTCAGAGGTCATTTGATGCAATGTACTACCCAAAGAGGGCTAATTTAGATCAGTTTGTTCAGGCCCTTGCCAAATCAAGTTTTGAATGTCTCCAAGGCTGTCTTTAAGGCTTGCCTTGCCACAGCCTCACTAGGCAGCCTGTTCCAGATCATCCTTGTGAAAATTTTTTCCTTCATATAAAATTAGGATTTTACTTGTTGCAACTTGTCTCTGTTGCTTCTTCTCCGATCCATATGCATAAAGAGTCTGGCTCCATATTCTCCAGGCATTCCCATTAAATGACTAAAACTACAATAACTTTTGCATCCTGAGGTTGAGCACATGCAGCTCTGAAGCCTTCTTTATACTTTCTAGCCTCCTGATAAACTTCACAACCCTTTGTTGAGCTTACTTCAGTGTTTTTTCCTGTACTGAAGAGCTCAAACCTGGACACATCATTCCACATGCAGTCTCACACATAGACTTGAAGAATCATTTCGACTTTTGAGATCATCAAGTCCAACTGTAAATTTTACACTGTCAAGTCAGCAGTGTCCCAAAGTGCCTTGTATCTGTCACATCTACAAGGTTTTTTAAATACCTCCAGGGATGGTGACTCAACCACTTCCCTGGGCAGCCTCTTCCAATGCTTGACAGCCCTTTCAGTGAAGAAATTTTTCATAATATCCAATCTAAACATCCCATGGTGCAACTTGAGTCCATTTCCTCTTGTTATATGGCTGGTTATTTAGGAAAAGAGACCAACATGCTGAACAGAAAGAAAAAATTGCCTCCCTGAACTTTCTGGCTACATTTTTACTGCTGCAGTTTGTCCTGTGTTTAAGGACACACTGCTGACTCATGCTGAAATAGTTGTCCACCAGGACAAAGCTGCTTTCTGTCCGGTTCACTCCCAGCCTGCATTGCTGCATGGGGTTATTCCTGCCTGAGGCAGGACACTGAATTTGCTATTGCTGCCATTCTTGAGTTGCCCATTTTTCCAGCCTGTTAAAGATCCCTCTGAATAGGAACCCAGTCCTCCAGCATGTAGAGCACTTGCCCCCAGCTCAGTGTCATTTGCCTCACGATACAGCATTAGTCAAGAGATCAGATGCAAAGGCAGTATTGGCTCCATTATCCAACCCTATTAACCAGTTGCCCATTGGACTGTACACCTCTAATAACAACCCTTTGAACCTGACAGTCCAAGCAGTTTTTCCAGGCACTTGATAGTCCCCCATCCAAACTATATTTTCACCAAGTTATTAATATGGACAAAAAACCCCACAAGCTATTGCTGGCATCGCTGTACATCTTTTTCACCAAGGCAGCCATCTCACCACAGAAAGGAATCAGGTTGGTCAAGCTCATTTTTCCATTGGTAAATGCATACAGGCTGTTTCCAGTCTTCTCCTACTACTGTATATGCCTGCATGTGGCTTCCAGAAGGATTTGTTAAGAAGTGATCCTTCTCCGTTTCATCAAAAATGGGCAATTTTTCCTGTCATCAGAAACCTACTTTGATCTCCCAGACCTTTGTAAGACCATAGGAAGTGGCCTTGCAATGACATTGTCTATTCCTCAGCACTGTTGGAGGCATCCCATCTTGTTCTATGTCCAATTTACTTAATTGGTTTATACCTCAGTTTTCTATCGTGGGTAACTCTTCAATCTCCAAGTTCCTGGCATGGAATCAAAGGACACAGGAGGCTTGAAGCTTTCCTTTACCAGTAGAACCCGAGCCAAAGAAGGCACCTAATAATTCAACTATTTCTGTGTCCTTTGCTAGTAGGTTTCTTATTGTTTTGAGTGGCAGCCCCACGTATTTCCTATGTCTTCCTTTTGCTGATAGCGTAACTTGCTTTTTATGCTTCACAGTCTTTACTAGTATCAAGACTAAGAGAGTATTGGCTTTTGTAATTCAGCTGAGCTCAGTCAGGATTTCTCCATTATCCAAGCTGACCTTGTGCTGTGCTTGGTTGACTTCCTGGGCATCACACTGGACTTCTCCTGTGCTTTGAGGAAGTCATCACTGATGAACAATCAGCTCTCCTGTACTCCTTTACCCTCCAGGGCAGTCTCTCATTAGCCCTCACCAAGCATGCTTAAATCTGCTTTTTCTAAAGTCTATGTTTGTAGGTTTGGGGAGTTTTGTTTTTATTTGGGGTTTTTTTTGATTGGGTGGGTGAGGATTGGGAGGATGGGGTGGGTAATAGGTTCAACTGAGTGTCTCCTCTGGTCGGTTTGTCAGGCATCTGTATACCTTTATCAAGAAAACAGTTCTCAATGCTTGCCAGAAATCCCTTGAATTTTGTTGTTCTACAGCATTTTGCCCTTTCAGAAGATTTTAGGGTTGTTCATATCCCTTCTGAGAACAACTTGTGATTGTGTGGCTTTCTTCAGGCTTTCTAAAGGAGGCTTCATTTCCTCTTCTTGATCAATCAATCTTTATCCCATCACTGCACCCACCCTGTTCTTGACCCATCAGCTCTGGACTATTTAGTCACCTGCTCCAGTGCAAATCTCCATGAATTCAAACTGCCCTTTTCCACAGAGCATATCCTCTTCTCCTCACTTGTCTTGAGGAGCCTGTGTGGGTTCCCTGTGATTTGTTTTCCACGTTGCATATTTGTGTCCAGGCGTAGGGGTAAGCCCCAAGCTGCACTGTGTTCCCAGGGAATGTTCACAATCCTCATGTGCCATGCTTGCACCTGAGAACTTTCTTACTTTCTTCTCTCTCTCCTCTAAGTGTCAGTTCTTTTTTTCCCCATCTCTAGATGTTTTAAGCCCCTTTCACTAGATTAGGAAACTCTTCTCTGTAAGGCTGGGTCTTGCCTCACTTTATTAAGCATACCATGGCATAGAAGTATTAGATATTTACATTTAACATGCACATAGAATATATCCATGCATGTATCTAGTGTCTGCCAGTACTTAAATACTGTGTGCAAGTTCATGAAGAGAACACACACTTTGTATATATAGTTATGTGTTTGTGCACAGCAAGAGAAGAATGTTAAAAAACTTCTTAAAGTACTGAATAATTATCTTTTTGTTTGCGAGTATTGTCTTCAGCTTTTTGTCTACAACATGCATTACTGGCATTCTTATCTTTCAGTCTGATTTTTTCAAATGGTACAATGTGTTTTTGTTTTTTTGAACATCACTGAAGTGTGAAACAGAAAGCAGTCATACATATGCCTGGCCAATTTGATGGGGATGGTTTTATTCTTCTTTGTAAACAAGGTGTTTAAATGTTTTGGAAAGGCTGGTCCTGTATAGGGATTGAAAACAGGAGTTAAAGAGATACAACAACTTTCATGTTCTTTTCTTCCAGAACTATAATCATACATCAAATAAATTTCAAAAATCATCAGCATATAGTGTTATAAACACATTTGAACTGTAGTACTGAATTGTACTATCAAAAAAAAAGACATTTAAAAATACTCCCACAGATTTATTTTGTTTAAAAGCTGGGGTTTTCTTTGTAGGGGAAAAAAAAAGGATAATTTTCATTAATCTGAATATTTCAAGGAAGATATATTCATTATTTAATGTTGCTAAGATGCCAGACTTTTGGGGGAAGGAGGGTGCCACAGAGGTTATCCAAGTGGTTTTGTTTGATAATATATTTGTATGAGAAGTCTGTTTGACATTCCTGTCTCTATACCATTGTTTATGCTATTTTGTTTTCTTAAACCAAGAATTATCATTGTAGGCAGAATAGACAAGGAAGAATTCATGAGAACAGTTCTTCACAAGTTTTCTTCATCTAAACTATACTTACTGAAATAAATTTACAGTCCATACTGAAAGAAACACTTCCCGTTGCGTTTTCCCTTGGAGGAGGAGAGAATTAAAAAGAACATTACGGTCCATAACTCAAAGTTTTTATGATCTGGAGTTAAATGCAAAGGTGGGAGGATGTCCATTTCCTTTGACTGAAGATCACAGTGTAAACAAAAGATATTCTTTTTTCTGTCAGTGTTTATCTAAGATCTTATTTCTTACATATCCTCTCTGGTATGCTTCTAAATGAATAGGCAACTGTACCAGAGAGTATGCAACATACTTTGTAGTATCTCAAATGTTAGCAGACTCCATGTTTAGACAACTGAATGAGGTCTTAGTACTTCACTGCCTGTAACTGGAGCTTAAAGACTTGTATTGTGGATTCCTAACTTTGGATGTCTGAGCCTAGAGCTGAAACACAGCCTTCAAGTTCATCCTGGTTTGGTTTTTGTTTGGCTGGTTGCTTTGCGATGAGTTTTTTTGTTTGTTTGGACTTTTGTTTTTTCCAAATTATATCCAGTGACTTTGGTAAAGAAACTTGGGAAAACTCAGCTTACAGAGATTGAAGTGGTGTGTGGATGCCTAATATTTTTGTCCATCTCTTTCATGCCATGTGACATGAAATTATGTCCTCAGTAAGACCTGGAAATAAACAGGTCACATGGTTGTCTCTGAGCACAGAATTTCATAAGCTTTCAAACGCAGAAATTGAATAAGGACAGGAAATGTTAGTACAGGCCAGCAAAAGTGTCTTGTGAAAATAAACAGAAGTGATACATAAAATGTAATTTGGCACCATCTTTGTCAGTGACTGAAGAAACACAGATAAGGATACCTTTATCCTGATTAAAGTCAGCAGACATTTGCTACTGACCTTCATCATGCTTCTGGATTTTACCCACATTATTTGACTGAAGTGGAAGTTGGCCAAGTATGTGCTGGTAATTCCTCTTATCTGCAGAAATTTAGTCTTTTCTGACTAAAAGCTTTCTAACTATTCCCTTCATCGGGAAGGGAATCTGTTCATACACAGACATTACTTAACACCTTTAAAAAGTTTTTCTCATTTGTGATGGTTCACCTGATTTTAGCAGAGCAGGATCAAACGCTGGTAGTGAATTTAGTAGCCTCTGAAGATACAAAATATGAATAAGAAAAAGGTTTCAATTTTTTGCAGTGCATCAATGTATCAGAATGTTTCTGATTTAGGATTAATGAGGCTTCATGGATAGGGATAGAGTGGATAAGCAGTCAGTGATCTTTGTAGGAATGGAATGGAAAGTATTTTATTCTGAAATGTTTCAATGGTGCTGATTATTTTAAATCAGTTTCTGGGTTTAATACAGTGCAGGTTTGAGCTGTCATATTTCTTATATATTGCAGCACTGTAAACGCTCATAGCCTGGACCTTCCTCTAGAAGATTAGGAATATACGCTTCAGTACGTGAATGTAGCAATCAGGAAATAGCACAAAGTGAAATGGCTGTTACTGCACGTTCTTCAGCATGACAATGTACTGCAGATCTCAGGGATTTATTACAAAAGACTTTCTTCTCTTTTTTTTTTTTCCTTCTCCAGATGATCTCCACTGTGCTTTTTTCCTTCAGTCCATTGTGAGAAACAGTAAATCCATTACTAAATACTTCCTTAATACAGAGTAAAATAAATCATTACATTTTGCTTCATGCGTTTCCTGTTTCCCTTCCTCCCAAAAAACAACCTGACCTCTACCAACTTTTGCTAGGTTCAGAATCAGAGGCTTTATAAAGATGAAAACTGCCAAATATATTTGCTAGCAATTCATTTGTACACTTTTCAACTTACAGAACTGGTTCTCAGTCTCAGTTTTTAATTTGGTGCTTTAGATGAAATCCTGCTTGGGGAAATCAATGAGAGGTTAACCAAAGCCTAGGCAGCTGCAGTGGTTAGAAGTCAACAGCTTTGATTGCATGCCAAACTGACATCTAGGTTCAGTTTTTCTGTTTTGCCTGTTCCTCATTCTCCAGCCTTTTGCCACATCACATGACATTATTCTATCAAGCTTTGATACTGTGAAGGAAGAGTTAATATGCTTAACAGACCATTGCTTGTTATCTTTGACTGTAATTTTACAAAGTAGGAAATATGAAATGAAAAAAATATGCAGCAAAAAGAGATATCTAACACAGACTTTCTGACAAGGTTCCAGATGCTATGGCTATTGCTGTGGCACTCTTCATTGCTGCTGATTTTAATCAGGCTAGTGATTAAATTCTATAATTGGTGGAAAGTAAAAGACCAAACATGAATTTGTACAACACAAAATGATACATACAAAAATACATTATTCATACTCAATGCATACAAAATTAACATGGGCCAGTTCGTGGTTTCCACAAAATTTCTTTACCTTTTTGGTGTTAAAAAAAAATAAAATATTCTTGATGAATTAATATGGCAGTTAGACTGAATGCTAGCAATTAAATTAAGACAGTTAATGTAACATGATGTAAATTTCCCTATCTGATCTTACTAATGGATATAAATGAGGGGAAAGAAAAAACCTAAAGCAAATACAGTTATCAGCTATAATGTTATCTACATATAACCATGTGTATAGGTTATTATTGTATGGATTATTTTTTATGGAAAAGCTAGTATTCAAAACTCAGTTAAGAAAGTGAGAAAAGTGTCCTAGGAAGTCACCTGTAGGCCTGATTACAGAACCCAGATTTTCTGTGAGCCGTACAGTGCCCATATCCATTTTATCACATAAATCCAGCTTCCTGGTGTTTGTGGTACTGAAACCAGACCCTATAAACAGTGTGTAAGAGAACAGCTTTTGGCAATATTACAGTGAGAGAAAGCAAAGGTTAGAGGCATGAAAATTAGAGACCATGGTGCTGGGAGAAGGTGGGAATGGCAGGTGCCTGCCCGTAGCAAAGATCCTTCTCTATGTGCATGAAGGCCCCTGACAGATGTGCTGCACCATGCTCATTGCAGCCATCAATTATGAGATGTAGCTTTGTGTCAAAGGCAAACATCTTTTGATAACACTGTTCCATTACAGGTATGACTAACATTGAAAGCTCTTTCGGGGAACCTCTTATGTCATGCTTTCATTTTATTCCAGTTGGCTGTATTTTTCCTGCTGGAAGTAGGTCTGAAGGAAAAGTAGGTGTTTGATCTTGCTTTGATTAAAGTCAATGCAAAATTGGTTTTGAGTTTAACAGCACAAATTCAGTCTGTAGAGGGAAACCATTTAAGCCCTTCCAGCACATTTAGAATATTTCAAACGTGAAATGGGAACTCAGAAAGTGAAAGTTTACTAGGTTTTACCTAAACCTCCTTTTTGCTAGGCATTCATTAAGCAACCGGAGATTGCTTTGACATGTGATTATTCACTGTAAGTTTGGAGTTTAATTGAATGAAAAGCCAGGAGCAGTAAATTAGATCAGTTTTCTGTATTTCTTAGTGCACTTTAAATATTACCTCAATATTAATCCCAGAACATAAAGCCATAGTGTGATTTTTTTCAAATTGTGACCTGTAAACGGCTAATGACCCACTGTTTCCAAAAAAAAACCCTATACAAAGCATAACTACAAAACCCCTAAGAGGTTAAGTTAATTACATTAATGTGGAAATTATTCATCATTTTCTGTGATTACAGCTGGCCAACTCTTTTCCATATTGTTGTCAAAGGAGGGAACAACTGAAATTCAGTGCAGTATCAGCAAGAAATGTTTATTTGGGTTTGGAGGAAGGTTTTGTTGGTTATTTTTTCATGAACGTAACAAATCTCGTATTGACCTATGGAATTTCTTCCCTAAATATCCTTCAGGTTGTCTTCTTCAGCTAGCTGGAGTAATTATTTTTTTTATCTTTTTTTTAAAATCACATAGTAATTTGAAGTTATTATGCACTTTTTTTTTTCTTTTAAACAGAATGTATATTCCTGTAAGGAGAGATATGGTTATATTTATCAAAGTAATAGGTGCTTGGCATGGAAATTTGGCTTTTATATAAGATTGGAAGTACAACTAAAAATTCCAAAGACAGAAACAGTGAAAACAAATTCCCAGACATAGATTGCTGTTTAAAGAAGTTAGAATCTAAGCTGCAGAAGGCAATTCAAAGCAAAATCAAAACAAATTACTTTATAGCTTTGATGCTGAAGGGCCTGTAAGTACTTAAGGATTTTCAGATAAAGTTTATTTATCTAAAAATATGCCAACGTGCATGCACAAAAGCAACACCCAAACTGGCTGAACTAAACATTTTGTTGTCAGACCTGTGAATTCCAAATGTTTAGGCATAAAGTGATCACCCCAGTGAATGATTCCTATGAGAGGATATATCATCCAGGATGTGTATTTCACAGAAGAATAGCATGTGCTGACCACACTGGGTACAGCAGGAAGCACCAGGCATCACCATTTTTACTTGCAGCTAGATGAAGGCAGAGCCAACCTGCAATACAGGACTCCAGCACAGCAGCTTGCAGTGTTCTACTGGGACAGAGCAGAGCACTGTCCAGAGACAATCATGTGTCATGATCTGTCACATAATGATCATGGTGCACAACCATTTACTTTGCATGTGCAGAATTAAAGTTTTGAACCTATTGTATTTATTCAGTGAAATCACATTGGGTAATGAATCTGGAATCTTAGGGTGCACAGCTTCAGCTCTGCATATATTTTGTTATATTGTGTTATCAAGTGATACTTCATGATTCTTTCCCTTGGAACCAGCTGCTTCCTTTTTCTATTTATACAGGTCATGCTGTGTAATCCACAAAGAGTCTATTGCCTTTGCCTATATGAGGAAAATTAAAATTAGCTTATTGTGAAACCAAACTACAGCTCAGCACCCCACGTAAGATACATTCTGAATTGCAAGTGTTAATGATATTATGCTTCCAAACACTGGCAGGATATGTCAAAAGAAGGACTTCTGCCTGAGCTTTCTGGAACAAGTTATTTAACCCCAGAATGCTAGCATGAAACCCACAGAAGCTTTACCATGATTTTTGTCAAATGTCAAATTATGCCTGAAGAAAGATGGACAGCTGTAACTCATAAGCACAGTAGGAACAGATGAATTGCAAGGTCAAATTTCATTCTGAAGTACCGCTCTAAGATTGATTTTTATTTCATTTTTAACTCCACCTGAAGACTAAAATATAATGAAATTAGGTTTCAAAATTATGCATGAGTGTCTGTAGATCGGAAGAGCCTTCTCAGAAGTCCTTTTTTTTTGTTATTATTTATTTACCTAAAAGGTATTTGTGTATTCTAAGTTATTTAACAGAGGCTTTCTCTACATAGTAGATGCAAATTTCCAGACAATGTTTCTTCTCTTCTTCAGTAAGTTCCCACAAGTAACTGAAATCAAATGCTCCAGGGGTGTACTCAGTTTCAGCAAAAGTCCAGTTTTTGAATTATTAAGGTCAGCTGAATCTCAGACTGAAAATTTAACTTAAAACCATAAACAGTGTAGCTGATTTTAATCTAGAGTTGCTTTGTCACTAAGAAGTGAGAGCTAGATATGGAAGTAGCAGAAAAATTGAACCAAGTCAAGTACTAGCCTGTAAGCCTATTTTAAAATAACACAAACATATGGTCTACTGCAACATCTGGCACATATAAAGAGGTATCTTCTAAGGAAGATAAGATCAAAGCTATAAAGTCCCTCAAATACTACAATCCAAAACTTCAATCGCTCTTCGCACTGGTCCAGAGTTAAAGTGTAGTTTAATCCTTGTAAACCACTTCCCTCAAAAAGTGAGTCTGTGTTTTGTATCACATGAAAGCTATGAATATTCTTACATATAGCCTGAAATTGAAGCAGTAATATAAATCCAGTCCAACTGGAGAACAGTATAACTGATTTTTTTCCTTGAATTAGTGCACAACAATTTTGCATGATTTCAGGAAAAAATAAAGTTATGCTCAATAAAAATAAATTATTTTATTTGCTTTTCTTTAAGTTTAGAAATATTTTTAAACATATTTTGCATGCCTGTATTGTTATTTGAAAGAGTATAGCATGGTCAGCTCTTTGGCTCTGATACTGAGGGGTTCATGTCAACAGCACTCATGCCTAAATCCTTCTGTGGCAAAACTGCTTGTAGAGAGATTGTTAAAACTATCTGGAACACACTCAGAAGATGATATAGCAAGTGAATGATCAGGGGTCTAGTATTTAAGGCTACTAATAATATACAGTAAAATAATTAATAGCAATTAAACATGGTTAAGCCTTTGATAATTTACATTTCATAGTTTTGGTTGGTTGTTGGAACTTTTTTGGATTTGTTTGTTTGTTTGGGGTTTTTCATTATTGGAGTTCTTTTTTTTTTACCTTTTTTTCTCAGGGATGAATATAGTACTCAGTATCCACGTACATTTGATTTCTTTTCCATGTTCAGCCTTCCAGAGGCACTTACACCTGGCCATTGACTGAAAAGGAGACTTAGGCAACTAGTCTCCTACCTCAAATAAGAAAGGCTGAATGCAGAAACTAGTATTTTTGGTTTATTCCCTTTCAGAGTGTTCTCTCATAATTCAGACCATTTTGTTATTTGGGGAACTGTAACTCACTTTCTTGACAATACAGAGAAAGTAATTTTTGCAGAAGCTAGCAGTGGGATGGCACCTGTTCAGTAATGTGTTCGGCATCTTATAAGAAAACCTCATTCCAACAACTAGTTAACAACCAGATCATGTAAAATATATTTGTCTGATTTCCTTACTATAGCTGTGAACTGTAGTCCCCTCTCTAAGCAGTTCACACTGGCCTAATATATTGGCAGATGGCATTGTAGTTCTTTTGCAGTAATCTGCCAGCTCACATGACTACCTCCCACTCCCTTCCTCTTTCCCCAACCTTGCACCTCCTGTATCTTTTGAGTACCCTTGCATCTCCCCAGAGCTCTTCTAAGGTGATACATTTAGAAAAAGGACAATCACATGTTCCAGGAGATTTTAAAACTGTAGCTAGCTATTGCTTAGCTGGCATGATGGAGTTTGCAAGAGCATCTGTCTATAAAATATTCTGATTCTACTTCTGACTGATCTGTTGGAGGCTTTGAGGGGAAGCTTACAGTTCTTGTTCTACAAATCAAAAATAAAAACCCTTTAAGGAAAAAAACCCTTCAAAGTATTTGAAACTTAATAGGAAAAATATTTTGGTATTACCAAGACAACTGCAAGGCTACTATTCTATCTTTTCTCTCCTGCTCACCATGATTCATTAAGGACTTGTGCCCTCAACAGAAAATTTGGAACAGACTCTTTTCTATCAAAAATAAGAGTAACAATTTTAGTATCCAAAAGTGAATTGGATTAAAGAATATGAATGTTAAAGTAATAAGCATCACACAAAAAAATACATTTTCTTATTAAATAATGCTCTTATATAGCATTATAGAAAAGTCTACAGTTCTAAGCAAGATCAGATTACCCACAGCAAACAATTGGCTATACCATTTACAAAGAAAATGTGGGCAAGTATTGGGTGTCAGGATGTTTTGTTATTCTCAGTTTAAAACCATAAAAGAATTTTTAAAATAGTCTTTATTTTCAGTATTTACCAGATGTTAAAAAACCTTTTGGGCATCTCTATCAAATATAATGGCATAATTTTTATAGGCAGAGCAGGTTTGGTGCTTTTATGTTTTAGCTTATGGTGAACCTAAACCTCATCCACTATTTGCATGAAAAATGTATCATTACATGAAGGTAATTAGGTATCTGTCATTGCCAGATGCTGTTCCCTTTTAAAGATGGTGACATTTCAACACTGAATTATGACTGGGTTTGAATAAGCAGTTACAACAGACCTTCTCTACACTACTGCCTTATCATAAAGGACATTGTACCTAAGTAATTGTAGTTTTCTTCCTGCCATTTGCAAGGAGTGCTGGTTAGGGTGGCAAACAGGACTCAGAATTTGTGAGGAAAGCTGGTAATTCAAAGCTGGCACAAAATTATAGCTGTAGTTATGACTGAAAGTTGGCAGAGGTAGGCTACGCAGTAGTTTGCTCCAGCATGTCTATTCCTGCATGACTGGCTTCATTATTGGCCAGCAAGTAAAGGAATGAAAGGAAGGAGTAGTAATCAGAGCAATAATCTTATCTTTCTTTTCTCTGAAGTTTTTAGTGAATAAAACCAAGAAATAACAGGAAAAATGTGATGATCACTGAATTGCTGAATTCCTGTATTCAAATGCATGTTGCCTGACCAGGTGGGTTTTTTTTCATAGAGCAGAGCTTCTGACTTGCTCTTTTGCACTTCAGTGAAACCCAAGATCTTGAAAGCTTGTTATGTTTTCTGTGTCTTTGGAAGCAGAGATCAAAGAAATCTTCTCCATCACCTCTATGCTCCATTTGAAAAGTTGATGAGCTATAAAACATCTTTTTGCTTTGTTTGGTCTCCACAGCAGTTCCTTAGCTGGGTATTTACTTCATGTGACATTAACAATTCCTATAGGCAATGTATTAAATCCCAGAGACTTTCTTTGAAATAAGATACTCAGAATACAAGGAACCTAGTTTTTTTCTGAATATAGAGAGTGGGGTTCTTTTGGTTGGTTGACTGGTTGATTTTTTGTTTGGTTGGGGTGATTTTGTGATTTATTTTGTTTTGTAACTGAATAAAATGTGGCAGACTGAAGACTGGAATGAGTCACTGATATATCTATTGACTTAGTATTTCCATTTTCATATATTGAATACAGAAGGTGCTTGGTTCTGTTTCTGTCTCTTTGTTATGTTCTGACAATTTCCACTGTTGTAAAATTGTTAGAGATGTGCAGGGTTGATACAGTTATATTTTCAAAAATAATTTAGGGGTTTCATTTTAGTTGTTTTTTTGCTTTTTCAGCCTGATTCTTTTTTTTGAGTGGCTGTGATGTAGTATAGTACTGTATTTTCACAAGTGCATGGACAATAAAGGTAATACCTAAAGGGGAAAAAGTCCTTTAAACTGTAAGCAGTTACCTGCACAGTGCACCCTTTTGTCTCATGGTGACTACAAAATCTTTGGGTTTCTAACCCCTTTGTATTCGCAGCTACCTTGCTGAACAGCTTTGTCTCTTTGTGATGCAGGTGAAATTCAAACCTTCATCCTGATTCCAAACTGTGTCTTTTTTTTGGGCCAGTTGTTGAATTTAAGAGAGAATTCTTGCTTATTACTACAATTCTGAGTTATGGTACCCCAGTAATAGATTTTCAGGTACTGCTGAAAAAGAATTTAATGCATGAATTTGGGTTTAGCTCTGTCTCTTCTAACACAACAACCAAAGAAGAGTGTAGTGAGTACAGCAACACACACTTACAAGATACAGTTTCAGCAGATCTGTCACAGGATGTTAAGCAAGTTTATTGTTTGACATACCTTTATTAAAATGCAAATTCTGGCATTTTCCCAAGATGGTAAATCTTTTCCACTCAACAGTGTGAAGCAATAAAACCCACACAACTGTATTCCGAGAGAATGTAATATTGCCAGGGCAATTTGCTACAAACAGTAAAAATTCTGAACTTGGATAAAGAAAAATTATCAGAAGATTCTAAAGGGAAAAAAACAAAATCATAATCTGACTTTCAGTGTTGTCATTCTCCTACCTTTCTTACTCATCAACCAGTATTTTCTCAGTAGTTTTACTCTTCAGGACTGTCCTGCATGTTTTGCATTCATAGTTCAGGATAAAATTACTCAGTGTCCTGAACATTTTTGACAACAGCTTATCAAGATATATATTCTAACTCATATATATTTGAATATGATTTTTATATATTGAAAGAAATTGTATGGTTACATTGTGAACTACATTAAGATAAAAGGGGAGACATTTCAATAAAAAGGAACTGTGTCTGACTAACGGGGTGAGTATTCTCCATGCTGTAAGGAAGGGACTAAAGGAATTGCATTCCCTTTGAACAATTAATATCTCTATTAGCAAGCCCTTTATTTATTTATTTTTAATTTAACAGAACTGGCTTAATAGCATCTAATAAGCAGTTTCATATTCAAAGAAATTTACTCTTGTTAAATAACTACACAAGCCAGACTGTGATGCCAGTGTGAAAAGTTATACAAGTTAGAGAATATCTAGTGAGTATTGAAGAAATGAAATTGTATTTAGAGTAAGTAGAGACAAAAGAAGACTGGTCAGAAGGTCTCTGTTTTTTAAAGACATGAAAAAAATCTAAAGGGAAGTACATCATGCTTCTTAACTTGTGCATGCAGGGGTATATGAATGAGAAGAAAATTAGTCCTCACTCCTGGCAGGAGTATAAGATCTAAAGTACTGCTAATTAATTATAGGCAAGACTGGGCTAAATTGGTTGGTATGCACTACTGAAATTTATATAGAGAACTCAAAATATTAGTATAATTGTAGACTCAACCAGAGACACTAAAATCTTTTAACAATAAATCAGAAATATTAGAGCTCTTTTGTGGGATATTTTCATTACATGTCATGCTGAATTGTTTATAAAAGATTATGGACCTGCTCTCCCTTTCTTTCTGATTGGTTTAGAACCAGATAGTACTGGGATTAACAGTTACCAACATGGGAACTGTTGGATTCTCAGCAAGCTATTCTGAAAAGGGAGGCTGAGTGGAAGAACTACCTTTTCTCCTTAAGATAAAGGGAATTAAATGTGTCAAGTATTGGCTTTGTCTCTTTTGGCAAAAAGCCACACAGGATTCTGAAAGAGTTTGGATTACACAAGGTAAAAAAGAAGTAAAGTTTTAACTAAACATGTAATATTCAAAAGTGATTTCCCTATATCTCCAGTGCCTGCTTTAACATTTTCACAGCCATAGAAAACAGAGAAAGAGGCTAATTATGATTTAGCCCTTTATTTTATCCAGAAAAAAAGGGAATTTCACTTTAGTGGATGGGCTAAACTTTCATAAACCTCATGAGCTTCAACAAGACCAAGTGCAGGGTCCTACACCTGGGTCGGAACAATCCCCACTATCAATACAGGCTAGGGGATGAGATGATGGAGAGCAGCCCTGCAGAAAAGGACTTGGGAGTGCTGGTGGACAAGAAGCTGGCCATGAGCAAACAGTGCACACTGGCAGCCCANTCTATGAAACAATATCCTACTATTGAGGGTGAAGTAAATAACTGCAATTTTAATAATTGAAAACAGGTAGATGAAAAGAATTGTTGCAGTCTTCACCTAATAAAGAAAAGAATTCCCTAATCATTTCCATTTAGAGTCCAAAAAATTTAACAGACATTGAAATTCTCAACTCAATAGATTCTTATAAATTGGGTTGTATGAGTAGTAGAGACTATATCTCATGCTCATTCCCACGTTCAGGAAGACACAGCATATACACTTGAATAAACATGCTTTTAAAATCTTGGAATAATGCAGCATTAAGACGATCTGATAAAGCAGTCTGATGGTTTGATAATGGAATTTATTTCCATTTTCAGGACAGAGTTTGTCAATATAGTCTAGATGTAAATACATTTGAAGTATAAAGTAATCTTTGACGAGGTAGGCTCAGTGTTTGAAGATCTCTCAAATACAAATGATACACAGAAATCTAAGACATTTGCATTATGAGACAAAGCCAAATGGTATCAGTGGCAGGTTAATCTGCCTCGTCATGGTCGATCATGCTTAGCATGCTTAGTGACTGGATTTCTATAACCAGAACAAAAACATATCTGAAAACTCATTTGTGTAAAATGTGAAGTCTAATTACCACATGATAAGTCTGCAAAACACAATGCCTAATCATGTATGCAGATTTATGTTGTTAGGAAAAGAAATAAGCCATTGCCTAGAGAATGGATGAGACAACCAAAGGGAAAAATAATACATTTAATCTCTAATTGGCATTATTGACATCAGATCCTAAGAAATTTTTAAGGTATTTAAAGTCGAAATATAAACCCAGTAACTAATTTCAAGTCTTTCTCTGCTGGCAGATAAAACTGAGCGTTCATTCTCTCTCCCTTTCATCAAGACTCCAGATTTCTCATTCCAAGCTGCATCTTTCTAAAATGCAAGCATCTTTCAAAAGTTGACAGAACAGGAGAATTAATCAAGACTGATGTGCCTTCATTTCATCTAGTTCCTTGTAATCCATCAAATATAATTCTGTAAAGATTGAATTAGCCTAGAGAGCATTCTAAAAAGTTACAATTGATAATGACCATGTGCTTGATCTCCCAAAGTATAAAAAAATTATGCATATGTATGCCCAAGCATACACAGACTTGATGGTTAAAAAAACCCTCCATTTTTTGGAAGCATCATTATACTTCCAGTATTTTTATTAAATCTCTTCTAATTTTATTAATCTATTACAGTTCTTTAAAGTTATTCCTAAGTGGTAGTCCTTTGTATTTATTGGTTTATGACATGAACAAAACAAACTTCAGTTTTGAGTGTTGTAGTTCTGTTTTGAAGTCCACTCTCATATTTGTTATTTGGTCTCTTACTCAGTTCCAGTTTTCTCTTCACCATAATCTTAGGTTTCAACACAAGAGAAGTTGCTCCTTAATGCTACAATTTTAGGGACATAAAAAAAGATAAGATGTGTGTTCTGAAGAACTTTTTCTTTTTTCTAGAACATAATATTAAATAGTTTGTGAACAAGTAGTTATCATACTTCTTTTTAAGAGCCATATATGCAGTAATTTTATTTTGTTTATATCAACTTTTCAAGCATATTTCACAAAATTATGTCAGTAGGAGATTCACTATCAGTTTCTGTCATCACTGATATTCGACAATCAGATTTTTTTTTCTTATTCCCTCTCTGTAGCCATCCAAATAGCTACTGCCTATTCCTATGACTCCTTTTTCTTTCTTTCTTTTCTTTCCTAATTACACTTTTGTTCAATTTACTTTAAATTATTTTATTATTTTTAATTCTCATTTCCTTCTTCTTTTTTGTTTGTTCATGTCAAAGATACTAAGACTTGTGTAATGAAAAAATATTTTACTATTTCTCATTTTACTCATTGCTTTGCATTCATAAGGATATTTTCAGGTGTTTCTCATGCCTCCCTTTCTATAACCCAGCAGAAAGTATGTGGATTGGTATTGTAAAGTACATATTAGTCTCAAGAAACTGAGAAAAGTCAGTAGGAAGTATGGAACATTTTAATGTTTTAGTTTGGAACATTTTAGCTGTACAGGAAGGTAATGTGCGTTATTATGAAGGTTAAACAAGAATAAAGCTTTAATAAGAAACCCTCTCTTAATCAGTATTTTTCGAGATGATAAAAAGAAAGCCAAAGAGATGAAATTGACAAATGTAGCATATAATGGTCCTTCTTGGAGCAGTACTACAGGGGCCTCATTAGTAGACATTTTAGTACAATCATTTTTACCCCTGTGGCTGTCACTTCAGTCTACTCAGAAAAGGTGGCTGTAGGAGCTAATCACAGTGATGCCTTTCTCAATTTTATTTTCCTTGTAAAAATGAGGCACAAGAGAGCTAGTAAGTTCTAATTGAAATCAGAATTATCATTGCCATGGATGCATGCTGTGTCTGTAGGGTATGTTTGTGCCAGTGGTAAATTTTCTTTTTCCCATAGTAGGTTTGGGAGCTTTAGACTTAAATGTAAAGTTGTGCTGAAATCAGTAGCAGCAGACATTTTATTCTGTTATTTTCAATAGCATTTCCATCATGCTCAATACAAGTACCATTGTCCATTTATGTTTAACATTACTAACTGTGGTTGATAAAAGGAGGGGCAGACTTCAAGCAGATGTACCATTTACATCACACTTTAAAGTTTAAATGGGCTCTCTCTTGCATGTAATTCCTTTTCCTTCAATATTCCTCTATTTCACTTACAAAAATAATTATAAGTACCATTTGCTGCTTGCAGTTTAATTACAACTTTGAAATACTTGGCAAGATCTCCATTGTTCAAAAAATCGTGCAAGACCAAAAGAAAAGTATTACAACAGTATTTTAAAGTGGGGGGAAATGTCCATTTTATTCAGCTTCAGAGAAGTATCCTACTGTAATGATCCAAATGACACAGATACCAAAAAAAAGGAAAAAAGAGAGAAGACGTTCCTGAAATTCCATTCCTCCCACCATTGAGTTTATAGGATAATGATGGAGTAATAATCAGTTGCTGTAGCAGTGTTCAAAATTATCCTCCTCATTTTTCTCTTGGAAAGTAGGAATTTGTTAGAAAGCTAAAAAATTATTTAGGAAGTTTTGAACTCCATTGAAGATGTCTTTTCATTTCTATTCATGTCCTAGAACTTTCTAGTTCTGAAGAACTTTGTTTGAAGGACTGACATGTCTACATCCTATAAGGAAGGTAAAATGAAGAACCCATCTTACTGTATGAGTAGCTGATGAAATAAAATCTTCAGGAGTTTCTCTGAAAGAGGAGGATACCACGGCAAAAAAGAGATGAGTCTCTGTGAAAACATAGGTTAGATGAATTGAACCTTGCTTTGGTTTCAGTATAGCATTTTCATCATGAGAAAATGGAGGCTAGACCTCAAATACATTTCCACCCAACATTTTGTGTGCATGTGTGTTTAATCCAGTTCCACCTATTTTCTTAGGTCTGCAAATGTGATTTAGAAGTTGCAAAGCTTTTATACTATGTTGTTATTACTTCTGCAATGAGTTGTTAAATTTTGCCATAACTAAACATCTGAAAGTAAACAGAAAGTACATGATTGTTCTTTAAGTCACCAGAAAAACATTCAGTAAGTTAATGAACTGTGTTTTTCTGATACAAGGGTAAAGAACCCAATATGACACAGCAGTTAAGTGTCATTGCTATCAAGCAAAGAAAGGCATGCTTAAAAACTGAGAAAACTTGAAGAACAGAAATTCTGACAGTATGCCATCCACAAAACAGATACTCACTGCAGGTGGTTCTTGCCAAGGCTGACAGTTGAAGAGAAAGGGTGAAGCTGTTCACTGGTGAAAGTCACTATCAGAATTATACCTAAACATAGACATTTTAGACACAACCTATAACCTGGCTACTTTATCTATGATCTCCCCATCTTTGGCCAAGGAAACAAACCTGTGTTATGGAGTAGTAACTGGGATACTGCAGAGTTTCTAATTATCCAGAGTGCTATTGAGGCAACAATAAGCATGGAGTGTGGAAACTGGTGGCTATAATGGAAACTATTTTTCAACTTTAACTGAAGCAGGTGCTATCACATACTTTTTGTGATACTGACTTCTGTGGAGGTGAGCATCAGGAGTTATTAACCCAAGAGGTTATATTGACTGAGGTGAAATTAAGGTCAACAGAAGTACAATAAATCTTTGTTTCATGAACATCTAAGCCCAAGCACAGATATTGAGTGGTTTTATCTGTGACCAGCAGAAATATTTTTTAATTGTTGGGTTTTTTTTTTAGGAAGAAAGAGAATTGTGGTAATTATTTCATAAGGTTTTACAGGTTTTGGTTTGCTGAGAGACCTAATCTTAAAGCTGATATCTATAGGGATAAACATAGTGTCCAGAACAACTGTTGTAATTGAGAAGTAATTGTGTGTCTAATCTAACTGGACAAAATACCTTAGGTAACTGACAGGAAATCGCATAAATTAAATTTGTTTATGAATTGTGGACTTCTTAACCAATCTGCTGTGTTATTTTATAACTGCTACATAAGTAGAAATATTCTCTCCTAAAAACACTTGTATAAGTGTCTAACTACTTAATTATGCACGAAGATATCTCAAAAAGTCTAAAGGCAAAACTGATTACTTAAAAATTATATAAAGGCATATGCATGGTGTCAACTATATCAACAGCAATTTTTTATCAAAGCATTACGAATGGAAAATTCATTTTTAAGGCATGGGAGGAACAAGAGGGAGTGCTTTTGTTACTATTAAACTTTGATGATTTTAATCATTTTAAGCAAGATTTAAGTCAAAGAGAGAAACAGGAAAAGATACTGTAAGCAAGAGATAAGTTAGTACTTTAGGAGGTAGAAATGAGAGTCAGAAAGAATTCTTGATTGCTTTTCACATCAATATAAGACAAGTATCAGAAAATGATCCAAAAGATGTAGGAATAGTCCATGGGTTGAGGGAGCTTTGGAGGTCATAGAAGGAGATGGAATGAAGCAACACAGAAGCCTGGTAATACAGTTTCACTTTTATTAATAGTATGGATGATAATGTCAGTGTTGAACTGACTTTCTAGTCAGTTGTCTGTGTTTTGCACTTGAAAAACTAAATAGCCTTCAGACTAATTGGGTTCATTTATCTGGCTAAACAACTGTCTAGTTCCTTCACTTAGTGCTAGGAAAGTGGCTTTTGTATTTTTTTCTATTAGAGATCTCAACCTTGTATCATGGAACACACTTATTATACTTTCATCCTCTGTTCTTCTATGAAGATGGACATGGTGAGACAGGTGTTTGAAGCAGTTCTGTTATAGATAATAAATGACCTTTCCCACTGCCTCTTTCCCCCAAATCCTATTGCCCATGTGCTATCATGAAAGCATGAGTACTAAGATACTGGTAAGAACTGATTACAAAATTATTTTAGAGAAAGAAACTACATCATTAACAGATGAAAATCTTCAAAATTGTAATATATTTCTCTCTACTTTTCTTTTGGTTTTCATATTAAAATCTTCTTTACAGAATGACAGAAACTTCTGACATGTCAGCATTTTAGTTCTGTGTTGAATTTTCAAAAGATAATCTTGTACTGTCATAGAAAGTTATACTTACATATAGCAGTGTCATGTTAAAGGTATGGGGCACAGATATCATGACCATTGCATTGGAGGAGCCACAGATTCTTGCCACATTCTTGTTCCCAAGTTGCATTCAGTGTTTCTCTGTGTGTTTGCTTTTTGCATGCTTAAACATTTTTGCAGGTCAGACAGACCTCAGTGTGGGCAAACATAAAAGATGTTAATGATTTTTTGCCCCCCTCTTATAATTTCTCACTGGAAGAATGGTTACTGAGCAATTCTGGAATAATCTTTATTAAAAAAAAAACCCCAAAACTAAACCCAGATATTTTCTTTCTTTCTTTTCTTTAGTTTTAAGGCAAATAATGTGAATAAATTATACTTGTATGACACCCTCATGCATATCAGGAAGGGCTTTGTAGTTCATAGCAATTCCATTTTGTTTCAGAGACTAAGTTTCCAGAGTCATTCCCCAGCCTTTGGATAAACAACCATTTATTTTAAACCACAGTGTATAATGTGTATTATTGATGATGCTCTCATAGAGCTGTCTCTTAAAAAAAAATAAAAAATAAAAAATTCTCCATTGTCAGAATCACATTCAGAGTGAAGGAAGCGAGGGCAGCAAAGGACAAAGAGCCAGACTTTACACTACAACTCAATATTCTGTTAATGCAGATGTTGTAATTCATCTTTCAAGTTGATTACCCTGCTGCTGGCTTATGGAGAGAGCACAGACATTAATATTTCCAATAAACCTGATTGTAGTCAGATGAAATTTCAAACAGTTTTCAACCAGGAAAGGAAATTAGGTCAGGAGAAATAGCCACTACAAATTAACAAGCCCACTGATAGCCTCACCAGTAGCACCACTATTTCCATAAACTATTCCAATGATGTAGAATTAAATATGAGCACTATTTCACTCAATAAGGAGAAAATATAGTCATTATGTCCATTTCATTTTCCTTTCTTTCTTTTAATACAGTAAAAAATTTGCTGCTGGAGCAAGTGGAGTATAGATTTTTAAAACAATTACATATGGGAGGGTAGGTTTGGTTTCTTTTTCTTCTTGTATGCTTTTCTGTACGATAAACCATTTATTATACAAAGAATTAATTGCATGTCTGTCTCATAGAAGTGCTACTATATGGTATCAGAGTGTCCAGAAAGAAGAGACAACCAAGGGGAGGGGAGAGGAGCTTTAACTCTGTATATATAAATCTATCTATCCCATAAAAGGATAAATTAACCTAGTTAATTTATTTTAGAATGACAGAGATATGAGAACCATTTTCTCTGTTTCTTTCTCTCTTTCACTCTATTAGAAAGCATTTAATTATCTACAAAACTGATAATGTGTGTGCATATGTGTGTGTACACACATGCAGTGACTTCAAGATGCCACAGGTGATTGTTCACATACTGAGAAGTCTCTGAAATTTCTACATACTAGAAAGTTAAGAGAACAGTATAATGGGAATTTGGTAGAAGACTCTGAAACCAGACAGCTTCAAGCTTCAGAATGACTCTTGACTGGACTGACTGGATGTGTTAACAATGCACATTGCCAGTAGTTAGTACTTAATCACTATCAATCATCCATAACAAGCTTATCTTAAATTAGTTGCAAGTGTACAGTGCAACTGAAGTCATGACATTTTAGTTCTTCCTGTTAGCTGTAATCCATCAATCCAGAAAACAACGAGAAAGTCTGCCACCTTCTTACCTCCCCATCCTTCCCCATAAAACACCAGGGATGTTGTGTGCTCCTCTGCCTCCTCGCCAGAATAAAACTGGGTGATCTCAGCTTCTCTTGACATTTATTTTTGGGTTGAGGGCTTGTTCTGGTTTTGCATATTCCGCAGGATTATTCTAGTTCCATCAGACACCCTGCCTGCCTGCTCTGCAGGATTATTTTGGTTTTACCAGATATTGTTCTTGCCTACTCTGCATCCTCAGTTTTATCTTGCAGAGTTTAATACTCGCACATTTTTTTTATGCATGCTGTTTGTGCTTCTATATCACAACTCCATCTGCTCCTTTGCAATTAAGGCTATTATTTATATATCAAAGCTGAGCTGAATTGCAAGATGTTATTAATGTTTTTTCTATGTTAAAATAAGCTTATATACTGTACCTTGTTATGCTACTTTAGTGTGCTTATGTCTATGTTCCAGGCAAGTAAATACTGATTTTCGTGCTTAGTAGGCATCTAATTACTGCACATAATAGGCCTCATTTTTGGCTGCAGTAAAACCAAATCATGGTTTGGAGGCAAGAATATTTTAACACAGGTTGAAACTCACTCCCATACACGCATCAAATAAAGGTTAATTCTTTACTAAAGTTCTAATTAAACTCAATTAGTATTAAAAAGGAGGGTCTCATTAAAACTTACTCAAGTTTAAATAGGACCTAGGTGGTATATTTAGCAGACATAGACTGAACTGCTCCTACAGGAGACTACTCAGATATTAATGTTCTGAAAACTTAGGCAGATATGAACTTTTTTCACCTTGTTAGCACATAAAGTCTAGATGGCAATCACTGAGTTTCAAACAGGACCCTGGGCAACAATTCAAAATCATGACAGTCTGCCTTAATCGCAAAGGAGGAGGAATTTTGACAATCAGAAAACCACAGATTCATTCAAGTTGGAAAATACCTCTAAGGTCATCAAGTCCAACCACCATGCTGCTAAACCATGTCCCTAAATACCACATCTCTATGTTTTTTAAACACCTCCAGGGACAGTGACTCCACCACTTCCCTGGGCAGCCAAAGCTATTCTGAATTTGCCTACAAAAACGGTGTTAACACTTTTTTTAAATGTAGTTTTTGTTTTAATATCTATTTATCTAAAGGAGCAAATTTCAATTTTTCACATAATTTACTTGAAATAATTGAGGGAGAGGCTGGGAAAAATATTGTCATGGGAAGAGATGGGGAAACTGCTGCTAACAGGAAGCACCTTGTGGTATTGAACATGCTGAATCTCCTGTAGCATTTTGGAAAACCTTACAGAAATTGTGTACATAAATTAACTGTGAGTGCTTAGGAGACAATTTTACTTAGAATCACTGGAGGCAGCTAGGCAGCAGATCCCCTTTGGCTGTTACTATGTTTGGCTATATTAGCATGTCATATCTACATACAGATATTCAAGCTGATTTTTTTTTTAAACACAATTTAGCATTGAGCACATGCAGGCTCTCTTTCTCATTTCCCTTCCTCTTGCCTCCCTTTCTTCTTCTCTCTGTTTTTTTTTTCCTTTTTCGCTTTCTTATTAGGATACTGTGAATAACTTGTAAGGTCCCTGACAGGAACTCAGTCAGGTTCAAGTGACCAGCTAACAGTGCTGTACCTCCTGATTCAGAAGAGAAAATTAAATTGTTGATTTCAGATTATGCAAATTGAAATTGGGAAGTCAGATGCAAATCAGGTTACAAAAACTAGGGGTATTTTAGAAAAATGTTCACGTTTTTGCTGCATGTTTTGTGTCCAAAGTGGAGCCTGCTCAATATACAATAAATACTTGGATTGCCAGCCACCTCCTGATCTGTGATATTCTGCTGCTTGTTGTAAAAGGACATCCATTACTGATGGTATTACTTGTTAGGGGTAGCCCAGTCCAAGCTACTCACATTCATAGAGGTGTTTTTTACACTTTTTTTTCACACCCAAGTAAGTGACAGTAACCCTTAGAGGATTCTCCTGCTTTTCTTTTTCACTGTTTCAGGCTACAAATAATTAAACATCTTTGGATGTCAGTTTGCAGATTTGTAAAATAAAAGCTTAAAGCTGAGATACCCATACAGGAGAGTATGGGAAAATTTTGGAAAATAAGTGTGTCAATCAGGGCTTGGAATTATATATGTTTTTTTATAAAGTTCCCAAGGCCATTTGAGAAGAAAAGGAATACTGGCCTTCCCAATATGCCAAGTGGCATGGGGAACATGAAAGAACTATCTGCTTGACTAGCATACTACAGGAGACTTACAGTTCCATAGCCAAGTAAACACAAAAATACTTACAACTGTTATTCTTATAGCACATATATACTATAGGGAAATATAAATATCCTTGTATTATAGAAGTCTGTTACATACTGGAGAACTGGCTTCACTGGAGTAAAGGCCAAAATTTCTATTTACTGCACTGGAATCAAGAATTTATGAAAGATTATCAGCTTTATGTTGTAAATGATATTTCAAGGAAAAAGAAATTCTTGCTGTGACCAGATGATTTGTCCTTTTCTTTAACCAACATATTGGGATTGTACATGCTGTGGGCAAATCTCCATGCTCTGCAAGGTGTAAAGTGAAAAATGGAAAGATACAAGAAATAATAATAACAGAATAAGAAACATTTAACTTGGGGCATTTTCCTAGCTTTAGTGACATAGAAATTTAGAGACATATTCTTTTTCTCCAGAAGTAACTTCAGTTTTAAAGAGAGCAAAGTTGTTTATTCTCACTGTGCTGTCAGTCTATCCAGAAAACATAGTTTTGTTACCTAGAAAGTGTTTTCATGAATAAAAAGTACATTCACTGGCAACACATTTTTTCAACTAATTTCACAAATGTTTTTAATTATTTGTGTGAGATGTAACTTTTTATGGAAGGCTTTCCTAGAAAAATATGGTTGTATCATGTAGGAAGGTTTCATCAGTTGGACTTGATGATCTCGAAGGTCCTTTCCAGCTGTGATGATTCTATGAGGAACATGTGAAATTAGCAGAAAATCTTTCTGGTTCAGATTTAAGAGCTCACATTTGACAAATCACACTTTATGTACTCTGTTTTAGTAAAACAATTTGATATCTGCATTGAAATGCATTTTCAGTTAATCTCTGTCTGGAAGCCAGTGGAATGCTGTGAAAGTCAAATGTTCTTTGGCTAAAACACAGAGCACACACCACAGCCACTCCTGCTGTGTTGGAGACCAGCTGGGAAAAAGATACATGCTCTAAAGTTAAAATAGTCAGAACAGGTCCCCTACTTGATAACAGCTGAGTGCTGTAGTCAAATACAGCTATTGCAGCAGCATTCTATTGATTTATACTGGACAAAACTGGTGTTTTTATCAAACAGTTTTGTGGCTACTCAGCAGTCTGTGTCAAGCCATAGGCAAAGATTTTCAGGAAGTTTCTGGCATCCAGTGAGACAGTGAAAACTGGTTATTATACCAGGAAAATCGCTCAAATCACTTAACAGCATGCCTGCCTCAGTCAGATGGAAAGCACATTCGCATTACTCGGATTATGCTGCAAGCTAGCACAGCAGAAAGATTAGGCCTCACAATTTTCCAGGTAGTGTTTAAAATCTTTTCCCTAGCTAAAGGATATAGTTGACAGTTCACACACCAGAGTCAAGTTAATCTGTAACATTATCCGCCCATTTTGCACTGAGCAGTCCCCAAAGCAGTTTGTAATATGCATATGAACTGAACCATTGTTGTGATCAAATTTTAAATACCCTTGTGAAATGGGAAAAAAGGAAAGATAAAATAAAACCCTGCTGCTCTGTTGCTGAAGATTGACAGCAAAAGGAAAAGTATTGCTTCACTGAGTTCATGGCTCTGGCTACAGTGGCTGCATTAAGTTGCTGGTGGGACTTCCAGTCCCTCCTCTAATGCATGGCTAATAGCTCAGCATTAACTCTGTAGAGTTGGGAGATGAAGCTTTCCTATTTCAGAATATTATGAAGTTGCAGTGGTGTGAAATTAGAGTGATAGTTATCGTAAATTTATTTTGGACAAGGATACTTGGTTAATACAGCCCATGAATGAATTTTTTGTGGTAGGTGTTTCACAGTAGCTAACCACTGCAGCAGCATCAGTGCAGGGCGATGCCAATATATGTTACTTTTTCTGAATTTGATGGCTTTTAAAATAATTTCTTGAAGGATCACACGTCTGTTTGAAAGTGAGAGGAGAAATGGAGCACAAAGAAACAATTGTCATTATGGTAGAAGGTAGAAAACAACACATCCTCGTTTGGTCTTCTGCTGGCATGATGCCCTCTCGTAGAGTAGTTGACACCATAATTAATTATATCCATTTGTTTCATAGTAGTGAAATTCACTCCTGACTTTACTGTGTACTCAGAATTGATCCCATTTGTAAAACTATATAATTCACCTTAATAACCTCAACACTATCAGTATGCCATGAGATTAGTAAAAGCTGCTATACTTTATGACTATCTTGTTAAATTAAAGGGCTCTCTGTTAATGTAGTCTCCACAATGTGGGGTGAATTAAAAAAAAAAAGGAACTTGTGTTCTTGCTAATAATATTTTAGTTCCTTCTCTGACTTCTTAGCTATTACTTATTTTCTTTATCATTGCTTTATGGCTTATTCTTGCAGAAAGAAATTTAGAAGACAATTGTCTGTCTACCTCACATGGGCTTGGCAAAACACAAGTATTTAATCCAGGTTTTCTCACAGAGCAACAGAGAAACCTGAGACATATTTCCCCCCACCTTTCATAAACTGTATTTATAGTATTATGGGAAATTATGCTGAGCATGTTGAAACAATCTTGCAATTCAAGTGGAGACAACTGATATCCAGTATGATTTTTGTAGAACTAATACCGATTATTCAATACTGAGATGATTTTATAGCAGTTTATTTTCTCTTAAGGCTGCACTGGAAGTACAAAGACATTCAGATTTTGGTCCTGCAAGCTATTTCTATAAGCATCCCATAAACAATTAACAAAGGCTCCATCATTGTGGGGGAAGGATGCAAGCAGTGATGTAGCTTCCACCTACTATTATGTGATCTTAGACTTGATGATATAAGAAGTATGCTTTGGTGGGTCGACCTTGGCCNATGCTTAAGTAAAAAAAAAATAAAAATCAGTATCCATTTGCTTTGAACTGAGAAGTTAGAATAATGTAAGGTGTAACTTAGATGAATTGTGTTTGATTCCAAATTCAAATGTAGTTTATATAGGTAAAACTCTAGGATTCTGCTTCGTTTTAATTATCATTAGAAATTAGTGTGAAAAAATACTTTTACCTCGTTGTGCAAAATCAGCAACAAAACCATTAGTTTAATAATACTGTGGCACATGTCTTGATTGATTTAATCATTTTGTTATGGAAGTCTTTTTTTAATGGTAATATTCATGTATTTTGTCTTGAAATATACGTAATTATAAATTCTGACACAAGTATTATTTGCATAGCAATTGGTCACAAAGAGTAATTCATTAATATTCAATGAAGTGTTAATTTGCCCAGAGCCTAGAGAGATTGTAAACTTCATTTTGCCTTTAGATGGAAATTTGTTGCAGTGCAAATATAACTGTGTATAATTGTATTAATCAGTCCCAAAGAGTATTTGACATTGAAACATATATTTTTCTTTTACTTTTGACCTACAGTGGTGCAATATGAAATTACCATGACAGAGAATGGGTTTTCTAATACTCTTAACATCCTGATCTACAAATACAGTTAGAAGCAACTGGGTTATTTTATGAAAACTTCGTTATCTTTGTTATTTTTTAGCTGAGTTGCAAGCTCAGAAGGATTTTCCCTTCTATTTTCTGTTAGAAATTTGAGACGAGAGAGGGAGAAAGGCATAAAAAAGTTACTTTTGAGAGAGCCATTTTCAGTGCAACACTTGCTCTCTCTGATTTTTGGGGGTCTTTATTGGATTATGAATATAAAATTTACTTTTTTTTGCTTTAAAGACATGATAAAGTAATTCTTTTTTATGCACATATACAGCTAAAATGAACGGAGTTGCACACTGGTAGCTGAGAACATCTATTAGGCTTAAATTAATACACTTTGTATCTTGTGTTAATATGTATTTCTTGACATTTCATAGATAGTAGTTCAGTGGAAAATAAGCAATGTGAAGCTAACATAAGCTAACATAAATCAAACATGATACAAAAAATGATTCTTCTCCTAACAAGCTCTTAATGACTTGTATTATATGATTACAAACATGCAAAAATAATACTGAACATGCTGCATATTGAGGGTGCATAGAACTTTGCAACTGCAGCTAGCATTGACCTTTCTCTCAGACCTTATAATCTTCTCATGCTATATTGCTTCTGGATTGTCAGGCAAATTAAGAGAGAGCAAAAGGTACATACACTGCAGAAATGCCTGTATCACCCAAAACAATTTGGGAGATCAGCAAGTAGGGATACTGGCAGTTCTCAGCAGTTCTTCCTGGAAGATTACTACTACCTGCTGAGAAGAAGAAAAGCTTGTATCACTGTAGGAGGACATCCTGGAAGTAGGTCAAATGCCCCCAGGTGACTGACCAATATGGGTGTGTTAATACATGGATATTGCTTATACATTTTCTTTCTGTCTGTTAGGGGGTTTGGTGTTTTGGGGGGGTTTTTTTGTGGGGGTTTTTTTTTTTCCTTTTTTTTTTTTTACAAGGGTCTTAATAATGGGCTTCTTACAGCTTGCCAGCCATCTGTCATTTAGAAGGTTTTTTGATAGAAGACTACTTGCAGTATGTTGATCCCTTCTTGTTATTCAATCCAAGTGCTCTATTACCTGGCCTTTGGCAGCAAAAACTGCATATGGTATTTTACAGGAAAGGATAACCTAAAGAAGTCTTGTCTGAAAATGGTATGTCATGTTAGAGCAGTTAACTGCATTGTCAGACTTGGCAAACTAGATTTTTTTTTTCTGAAGCTGTAAAGAAATGCAATGATAGGTTCAAACTTTACTTTAATTATGTAAAGATATCTTGGAAAGGTAACTTCATTCACTGAACAAAGTGTAACAGTTCAATAGCTTGTATAAATTTCAGAACTCCAGTCAAAATTAGCAGCAGTAGCTTATTTAGAAAGAACTGACCAAAATAATGTAGGGTTTATTTGATAGAATGAACAATGGAAGCAGTGATGGAATTTATGTAAACTCAAGTGTTTAACAGACATAAGCTTTTGGTTTCTTGTGGAAAAAACAAACCAGAAAAATAATTACAGCACAAATACAGATAAAAATCATGTTTTCATAGCTAAAGTATACAGATTATGTTAAGATTTTACTGTTATATGGCTTCTAGTTTTTTGATTCTGTATTCAAGATGGTAGAAATGCAATTCTGAGTCATTTTGAACACTCAAAAGTTTATCGTATTTTTTAGGACTAAAATCTCATGTTGATTTAATACATAGGAAAACTTTGATCTTGTCTGATCACATCTCAGTAGTAGCTGTTTTGGGGATCTCCTGTACAGATATAGCAGCCATATCTCTTTTTCTATCAATAAATGAGATTCCATTCAACATCAGTTAGGCTAAGCTCATTTATTTTGGTAGACTATTTGCCCACAGGATTTAGCAGAAGAACTTCAGTTTTGCCCTTTCGTTATCACTCAAGCTAGAGAATACTCTTTTCTACTGATCTGAATTGGATTTCAAGTGCATAAGACAGAACTGATTTTTACAGCTGACCTTTCAAATGTGTTCTAATATGTCCAGCTGAACAAAATAAATTCTCATAATAATAGTCTTTGATTCAAGACTGTCACATTGTATGTAACACCCCTGAAAACAAACAAACAAACAAAAAAGAAATAAGATAAAAGGAAGTCTGTGATATGGCACTCCAGAAGTTGTGTTGTATAAGCCCTGTGTCATCTGTATATTATGAGGATCTTCTCAAACTTTTCCAGCGCCATTTACCTACCTGTAAACTTCAAACAAGTTGATGCCCTTGTCCTCTTTTCCTTTTCACAGCCAAAGAGTGTGACTGGTGAACAGTAGGTTTCCACCGTTTACCTTCCAAATGGGAGACAAGTTTGACTTGGCAATGCTGCCAACAGCTAAAGCAGGCTGGGGGCACAGCTTAACTGACTGTTACTAATTGAAGGGAGAAGACTAATAGCTACATGTAATATTTCCACAGTAATGAAAGCACTGTGCTGACACTGCTGTGTTGCTCTGTGAGAGACTAAAATGTTTTACAGGGAATGGCAAGGCAGTACCACTCTCAACCCTCTCCACCCACACAGCTGAAATGTCATAACGTAGCGAACAAGCTGACTTGGCTGAGGAATTTCAGGCAGCTTCTTTTTCAATTCAAAATGGGAAGAAAATTGGGCCTAGTGGAAAAACACTAGCCAGCTACAACTCAATGCCAGGAACACTGCTTAACCAAAAAAAAAAGGTCCACATGCAGACCACAGTAATTACAGAGCCCTAGTGATGCCGCTTTAACATCATTGCTTAAATTACTTCTGAAGGTATGCTACATTGGTGAGAGAGACTTGGTTTCACCAATAACCAACTAATGCAGCAAATTTAGTGTGATGAGGAAGAGAGGAAGAACTCTCCCCAGTGGGTTCAGTGTACAAGGGAAAGGCTGGACAGCATCTGCCATCTCTTATCAGAGAAATGAACAGGGTTCATTCAGGATGTTGAAACAAATTGCTGCAAGTTAGCACATGGAGAGTGCAGAATTGTCTTTTTAGAGTCTCTAAAATATGCTGTTTAATAGCTCCAGTCTACAGTAAGATTTAGTATAAAATATTTTTTCTCAGTTTTACAGTATTCTCTGGCTTAGAAATTAATTTTGTCAACATGAGCATGTTTACCATTGCTTTCAAGCTCTCTAGCTATCTGGCTTGGCAGACAGGTAGCTCAGCTATGGAGAAATGTAAGAGAGCAGCTACATCTGTTTGCCTGCTTTATAAAAGGAGAGGAGGAGGCTTCATCTGAAACTTTATAGCCACTCAGAGCAGTCTCACTGACAATTGTCCACCCTTACACATGTCCTATTCTAAGGAAAGTAATGAAGAGGATAAGGTATGAATGGTATATTATGATGCATGAGAGAGGAAAAAAGAGGAGGTTGTTTTATTCCAGGTAATTTGGACAGGGTTATACATTTACGTATCTATCAGGCAGATATTCAGCTAGCAGAAAATTTACCTTTGTAATCTGTTCTCATTGTATTCCTTTAGACCTGAGGACATTAAGCTTTTAACAACCAAAACATTACCATTAGAAAGCCCTTGCTGGGATTTTAACATAGAAATGTATTTGTAATGTTCATTTGGCCCTCCCTGGTAATAGAACTTACAAAGTGCTACTTCCAGGCCAAGGACAAGTCATAGGTAATATTAATGCTTCTTAATTAATACCTTAACATCAGAAAAAGTATAAAACAAAGTTTATGTGCCAAAGAAATTCTCAAAGTCACATTGTTTCTGGAAGAATTTAGAGATCAAATCACACAAGGGGTACTTGCTTGGTATTTTCTCTTCCATTTGGTCCTACTGTAAGACTTGAACTTGTCCCCTATTCTGAACATTTGAACATGCTTTAAATGCTATTCTAAAGGAAAACATTTTCTCTCTGCTACTCCAACTTAAAGGCCACTAGCTTATACCTTTTCTTCCAGCAGTATCGAGATGTCACTTCTGTATCAAAACCTGTGTCTCTTCAGACTTTGGTCCTGCATGTCTGTAAAATATTCTTACCTGCATTGATACATAAAAGGCATGTAATGTAGTCCATAGCACTGTTTATTTATGTATTTTAATGAGAAAGAAGGTTTAATAAATTGTACTTCCAGGGGGGGACACAACGACGACAAACACAAACCCCACAAAAACAAAGAGCAACATTGCAACATCATTAAAGTAACAACTTTCTTGTTCCCTAATAGATAAAATAAGCCTGGATTTTCAAAGTATACTTATTTATTATTAATACATTTGCCAAATTATCTGATTAACAACTTTATCAATGAAATGTAATTTAGGATTAGTGATGATGTTACTCCTATCTCTTGAAATTAGAAGTAAAGCTGCCTGTGGGGTAGGTTTGGACATGGTGCAAGGGCTGGTGTTTATATGCATGCAGTTTTCTCTCAGTGTACAACATGCAGACATTTGTTTGACAATTATTTGCTGTAACACTTCAAAGAAGTGGTAGGATGCTGCTGACATAAAATTTTGCATGAAGGATAGTTACTGAATTCATGTAGGATGAGGTGTTCACAGAGTTAAGGTTAAAGGACATGTAGAATGAGCTGGAAGTGGTGGGATACCCCTAGCTGTTCTTCACTGTAGATCTCTACCCTAAACCACAAAGATTGATAGAGACTCTGAAGGGTCTAGGTGATAGTGGTGACTGTTATCCTAAAAAACAGATGGTAAAGTGAGTGACACCTATAAATGTGCAGGCTGTGTTACTTCACTGACAAGATGCTAAGCCCTTCTGGCACTAAAGTAAAAAGACAGGTGTTTTTGACACAAAAAAGTAGCATTGAAACTATGCCTCAAGCCATGTGAGGAGTCGGAGCCAATTTTTCAAGTAAAAGTAACTAAAAATCTAAATTGGGGTATACATGTAAAAGCACGACAGCTTCAGACCTTTCCCATCAATAAATTTTTGACGAGTTCTAGTGCCTGTCTCATGCCTGTAGAATTAGCCAATTGCCTTTCAAATAAAACTGTAATTTTCAAGGCTTGAAGAGATGGTAGCTTTGCTCTGGAAATCTTGGGCAGCTCATTCCCAAGTGAATGAAATGGCAAGCAGTATTTTGGGGCTTATGTGATAACACCCTTTAAGATTGGTGGTAGAATTCTTTAATTACCTTTGTGTTTGCCTTAAATATAGTATGAAGTTAATCAAGTGTTCATATACCACATATTATAATTGTAATTAACAATGTCAAGTTTAGAGATTCATGAGGCCAACAGGGAAACCACAATGGTGTAAAAGGGATGTAATGAGTATACTTACTTTAAAGTCCATTATCACTTCAATAGATTACTTTGTTTAAAAAGGTATTAAAGTTAATAGCATTTCCTCTACTTCCTTAAGCGTAGTTGTGTTTTTCAAGAACCAATGAAAATAAAACTTCAATAATCGAGCACTACCAGATGGTAAAATCTCCAGTGCAATTCTTTCTCAGAGAAATTAGGTTTCTATCTTTTTTTCTGCTTTCAAATTTAAAACACCTATTTATGTGAAAGGAAGCTGTTAAGCAATAAAAACTGCCTCAGGTGTTCACCAAATAAAATTCAATGGAAAACACTTTAAAAAGGAACAGAAAAAAAATGGATAAAAAATAAAGGGAAATGTGCCTTCTGTTTGTTGCCATGAAGTGAAATTAATTACCTCCAATAGTTCAAAACTTTGTACACATTAGTATGACAAGGCTTTTATGTATCCAGTAGTCTGCTTCTGGGTTTCAAGTACAATGTCCAGTAGGGTATACTAAAATAATCAGTGCCAGAATATCCTGTTCTACTTCCCTCTTGTCTGTCTCCTTCATTTAGTCAGCGTAGTCGTCTCCTTGGCAAATAGTCTCCTTGCACATTTAGATTTGTTTCAGCTGGACAATTTATTATCACAGTTCTGGAGAAAACCATGTGTCCAGCCATTATGTGTTACTGATAGCAGAGACACTTCAGCAATGTATTATATTATGCTCTGAGCTTTAAACAAAAATGTGGTTAGAAGTTATAGCTATTCCAGTGGAAGCTACAGAACACATGTAGTGAATAATATGCTGATGACCATTTGCACATTAAAATAAATAATAAGACAATTAAAAAAAATATTTCTCATGTTCTCATCCAATGCCAGTATGATGGAAGAGTGACATTTATCACTTTTCAGTCACTTAACCAAAAAAATGACGGCACAGGTGAAAGCATGACTCTGTTGTCTTCTGTTGGGTATTCTAACCTAGAAGGAGGAAATGAATTCAATAATTTTTTATTATTATTATTTTTACTTTTTTTTTTTCCTTTTTCCATCTGAACAGCATTGGGAGCAGGAACTGGAGCCAGTGACTTCCCTCTCCTAAGTCTGTGCTTGTACTGTTAGGCTGGCTCATTTGCTTTACTTTCATGACTAAAAAATTCTGAATTTTCGATTTTACAAGGTATTTCCATAGGAAAAGTAGACAATACTGATATTCTATCCTGGTGATCAAGACACACTCTAGGGCTTCAGTATAGACTGAAAGGATCAGGTTTCCTGTTTCTTGAGTAACTGTCAGAGCTACATAATTACAGTGCTAAAGTTAGCCATCAGAAACACCTCAGTTTTCTGATAGCCATGTTTAAAAAGAAACTTGAATGTTGCTAGGCATGACTGTAATTTACTGCATTAAATCTACCGAAATTCAAATGAATGCCTATTCTAAGAAAGCTTTATTTTAACAGACAGAAGTTTGTCTATGGTGAAACTAACCTGCTTTTCTTTTTTGATGTGTTTAATAGATCACTATTCTTCTTCTAACCCTCAGATAGTATGTTTATTTCCTAATAGTTCCCCAGCCAACAGATGTCAAAAATTTAGTAATTCTCATGAGAAATCATTTTCATTTCATGTCTTATAATTTTTGCTAAAAACAACATGGAACAAGAGACTTGTTTCTCAGCCATCATATCCTGTAAGACTGAGATGTACATATGGATGTCTTTTGGATTAATGTCAAATTTGAAGTATTCTTTGATGCTAGTCTGCTAGTTGCAGACTTTCATCCATATTATCATTCATGGTATTCCAAGACTAACTAGAGAGAAATTCAGCTCTTCAAAATGTGAGTTTTTTATTTGACCTGAAAGAACACTGGAGTGCTGCTTCATCCGTCTTCTTTACTTCATCCACTTTGGCTTGATAGTCCTAGCTCTCAGTAAATGTACTTGTTACCTGCATGACAAGACTTCAAGTGAAATCAACTCCTTCACTGTGTGAAAAACCACACTGCCTATTGGACTACAAGTTTCTAAGACTTCAAACAAGTATGTAAGCATTAATGTATAAAATTCTCTCTGATTTCAGGCTGGATGGGATCTCTGGAGGTCCAAAGCCCAGATCAAAACAAAGAGGCCAAAACCAAACCCGTTATTCTAGATACAGCCTCACAGGTGCTGAAAAGAGGGAAAGAATCACTGCCCTCTTGACACTGATTACATTTTTGCCGACAGAGTCCAGTATGCAGGTGGCTTTCCATGTCACAAGGCCACACTGCCAAGCTGTATTCAGTAAGTTTTCCATGAGCATGACTCAGTCCTCTTTTTGCCAAGCATCTTTCTATCCAGTTGGCCTCCAGCCTGCATTGCTGCATGAGGTTATTCCTGCCTGGGGGGAGACTCCGTGTTTGCCATTGCTGCACTTCTTGAAGTACCTGTTGTCATTTATCCAGACTGTCAAAGATCCCTCTGTATAGGAGTTCAGCCTTCCAGCATACAGAGCACTTGCCACCAGCTTGGTGTCATCTGCACACTTGCAGAGCTTGTTAGTCAAGAGACCAGGTGCAAAGGCAGTATTGTCTCCCTTATCCACCCCTATTAACCTATTATACTGTACAGCTTTGATGATAACCTTTAAACCTGGCAGTCCAAGCAATTTTTCCAGGCACTGGATAGTCCAAACCATATTTTCAAGTTGTTAGTAAGGGAAAAAAAACCCACCATGACTAGCACCACTGTACACACCTTTTTCACCAAGGCAGCCATCTCATCACAGAAGCCAATCAGGTTGGTCAAACACATTTTACCATGCCTGGATGTGGCTTCCAGAAGGATTTGTTGAGTAGTGAGGCTAAGCTGATTGGCTATTGGCTGACAGTCATTTAAGCTTCCTCTGTAGTTGTGGTAGTAATGCAAGTGTATCTGAGGACAAATTCTAACAGGTTAAGTGGTGGTTTATTTCTGGAACTGTGGCACTGTATGCTTTTTTTCTTCAAAGTCTAGCTAAGGAGATTATCTAAGTAGTTTACACTAGGTGACTTAAGTTGTGACATCTAAAATCAGTTTAAACAAAGACTATGTTTGAAGTGTATTACATGTTACTGACTTCTTTCCCCTCTATATTCTAAAGACATTAAACTACATTTTTCTGTTTTTCCTGTAGGAAGCAGCAATGCTTCAGTAAGGGTGGGAAGTTTATAGAAATTATTCATTTTTAAAATTAATTTGTAGCTTTTATGGCAATGGACAGTCTATAGAGCAATGAATTGTGTTATCAAATAGATGTAAGTTTGGAGATGTCTGACTTGGGCAAAAGTTCATTACCCAAAATAAAGTTTGCAAAGTTCACTAAGATAGCACTCTTTATATGGCAAAATAGTTTGTGAGATTTTAAGCATTCCCCAGTGATCTGGATCTTGATTTTGTTCTTATTTGAAAGATGTCACATTAGCATTACACTCTGCTACTGCCATTCCATACCAAGCACATAATTACCTTGTAATTTTATTTTAAACAAAGAGTTATATACTGATGAAATTTCAGTTCCTGAAATGCTGATATTGCCATTGACAGTTGTCCATCCTAGTATTTGGTGATATTCATGGTTAACATCTGATTCTCTATGCAGATATAATATATTCTCTTTAAAAGCTCTACTTTGAATCTATTGGTGATAAGACTATTAACCTACATTTGTCCTACTTAATGAGGAACTAATGTATTTTTATAAATTTAATAATTTCATAATAGTCATAGACTATAAATTATTTACCAATAAGTTTATGCTGAAATCAACCTCAGACACTAAAAACTATAATTACATTTCATTAGATTACTCTGTAGAGTACTATGAAGCCTACATTGACTAAAATGCTAACTTCAATTTCTTTAAACAATGAACTGACATATATGCCAATATTACCTCTTAAGGAATGTAGATTCTGGCATGTGCACAGACATTATGTAGGCTTTATCTAGTTTATTTCACAAAATAATTTTACTGACGTATCTACGAAATGATTTCATATTGTTTCTTAAGACAAGAGGGGCCATGTGATAGTCTAACATGCATTTCTCTGTTACAAAGGCTATTGGTTGTTCCTTTAATTTTAATTGGTCTTTTAGAAGAAAATAGTTTTGCTCTAAAAACATTCAATAACAATGAATCTCCTAGAACTTTTACTTTATTTTTTATAATTAAATATTGTTTCACAAGTCACATAATGACAGAATGGTAGGTGTTGGAAGGGGCCTCTGGAGATTGCCAAGTCCAACCACCCTGCTAAAGCTTGTAAATGGCTTTTATTCAGAGTATGTTGAATTTTACTTCTTAGTCATTTAATCTTGCTGTACTTGTGTGTGCCAGTTTAAAGCATCTCCTATTGGCAAATTCTTAATACAGTTAAAAGCTATTATTTGGTTTGTTGAGATCCTCACAGGTGCAGTGAGCCTTGAGCCTAGAAACTGTCTTTTATATCTCTCTGAACACTCTCACTCTATTAGTGGCAAACATATTCTAGTAATGGCCGCACCTGCACAACATAAAAAAACCCTAATGCATTGGTCATATTTAAATATGAAAATCTGCAATAACTACATGAGTCTTTTAAATATAATGTATGTAAGAACCATGCTAGTCTTCTTGCTTGCTGGTTTGTATTTGGAGCTCATGTTCAGCTGATTACCCGTAACGGCCCTGAAATCCTCTTGGATGTAATTACTTCCCCAGCTGTGTAAACATGGTCTGCAAGGTTTTCTGGTTTATCATAGCTCACCACCACTCCCATCCCACATTTATGTTTTTTTTTCACATCTGGTCATGTCAAAATACATAGTTTGCTTGGTCCCAGTTCCCAATGTGATCCAAAATTCCTCCTAAAATTCAAAAGTCACTTGCTTTATTTATTTACTTTTCCCTAATCTTTACGTTATCTGCAAATTTCATCCCTAGTTTCTTTGTTTCATCCATTCATGATGATCTTGAATCACAGTACCAAAATTTAGGGCCTGAAGGATACCAGTAGAAATCAACCTGTTTGATAATAATTCTATGCTTACATTTACATTTTTACACTTAATTAGCCATTATTTATGTATTTATTTAATGTATAAAGACTTGGTTTTAATGTCTAGTTTCACTAGTAAAATGTTGTAGAGAGAGATGTTATTTATTTTTTCTTATATAGAAACTGATGGAAATAACTACGATTTTATTTGCCATACACAAATTCATCTTGTTAAAAAGAATTCTATTAGTTTGGCTGAATTTGTTTCTCATGAACCTTTTATCTTATTTCCTTCCTACTTCCATATTTTATTTATCTAAAACCCTACAGACATGTATTAATTTGCTTAGAATCAGAATGAAGTTGATTTCTACAACCTTTTATATCTTTTTGGTTATTTTCTGTGAAAAGCCCCAAACTATTCGTGGAATAATTTTGACTTTGTGTTGTCTTTGACAATTTCATCATGCCAGTCACACCATGATTCTTCTGAATTTAATGTCCACTTCTTAAAGATATTTTCCCTTCTATTCTAAGCTACATTTTAAAATGAATACTGCTGTCTTTTGTAGTCATTTATCCTTTGGGATCTTGTAAAACATTTTTACCCTTATCTGAATCTGATCTATTTAAAGATTTCTATCTATCTACTCTCTATATAGTGTCACCTATACACATTTATGTAGTGTGCTTATCACAAAAAAGAGTCCTTAGCATGGAAGACAAACTAGAGTTTTGGACAAAAACATCTCTCACTCATAGTACTGAAAGATCAGAGATCTTCATAAAAGCATATTATGAATAAAATATTCAGCACAAAGCTCTCCATAAAATTACGGTGCAGCTTCCAGTGCAATAGAAGAGTCTGCTTCTGATTCAGCCATACACAACTGTCCCCAACTCAGTGTATATGAAGACATTGAAGAGGTACTTTCAATAGCTTATTTCTTCCCCAAATGACCCCAACTTACCACATTAAAGATGGAGAAAAGATTAGTGCTCTTAGCTTAAACATAGCACATCAAGATAGCATTGTGTCTGCATCCCTCCACTCTCGCAAATATGAGCAAAGGAATCTGTAATGATCACAGTTCTTCATGACCTCTTTTATTATTGTGTTATTTCCAAAACATGGCTTAGAACATTTGGCACATTGATAGTAAATTGGCATAGTATTCCATGAGGTGATGAACACTGTATCCTGCTCAGTCATGTATGATAATTCAGTTAACTTTTTTAGGCATAAAATCCGTGAGTTTATAATAAAACTACTCAAAAGCATAATACTATTAAGCATGTATAAAGCTATTTTTCCCCACTGATATCTGCAGGATTTTTTTGTAACTGCTGCTCAGTATCCCACTGAGTATAAATTGCTGCTCTATTTGTTCTGTCTTTGGATGGTCACAAATATGATATCATGCTTCTCTCTGGTTTCAGTGAGTGTTATATCAGGTATAGCAGTTGAGTTAGATATTTGTAAGACTGTGTGTGTTCTTAAAGGATAGAAAACAGTCATCATAGCTAATCTAATCCATGTTCCCCTTGCAAACCATCTTTCACACACCAAGGACAAAATTCAAGTTCTGAACTAATAAGCCCTTAAGAGAGAGAGTCCCTACTAATTATAATTTCCAGTGGTGCTTTTTTATTCCTTTGTAATCTTGGTAACCATTTTAACACCTTGTCAGGCATTCAGGAACTTCCATCTGTGCAGCCTAGTGCATTTGTGAAATAAACCCATCTGTACAGCTGATTAAAAGTTGGATGAAGTCCATGTTTTGTCTTTATCCTGAAAGAAACAGTATTGCTACAGCAGTTGTTGATGTAGGGCCTGAATACAGAGTGGAAGGCACAAGGCTAATGGAGCAAAATAGCTTTTAGTGTTTTCATTTGTATTTAATAATTGTTTAAAATAAAATCAGAACAAATTGACTGTGACAAGCAAGATCAATTAGAAGGCTGCAGAGTTCACATCTGCAGTTAGATGCAGGAAGCAACTCTAGAATGACTGTCATTTTAAACGTGTGCCAAACAGCAAGGTGAATCCAAGCAGATAGCAACTTCATGTATTCTTCTTACTCTTTTACAAACACACTTAAATTTATTCTGAGAGTACAAATGCATTTTTCATTGGTGTGGTAGGCAGTTTCCAGTTGCATGTTTTTAGAAAAGTGGAGGATCAGATGCACAATTCCTTACCTACAAACTAGGTCAATAGAATAGCTGCATCTGACTACCTGATTTGCATCCCCATTTGGTAGGCAGAGATACCATCTCTCATATTTCTATTCATAATCTCACTGCCACTGCTAAAAGTTTTATGGAAGCAAAGTGGTACCTTCAAAAGGTTTCAAGGAATGTCTCATCTTTACAAAAACAAAAAGAAACAACAGAAACTCAACCAGTCAAGTAGGTTACTAAAAATTTCAGATGAGAAGACATGGACAGGGAGTCAGTTATGCTCTCACAATTTACATGGATGTATGGAAAAGAAAAAGGAAGAGAAAGAGAAGGCAAGAGCAGTTTAAGAGACAGAATGAGAGTCTTTGCTGTGCGTTTTTTTAGTATGCTCAGGACAATTACTATGCCATATTTTTCACCTCTAGCACAGAAATGCATACCTACTTTTGGATACTGGAGAGGTAAACCAGAAAGAATTAATTCTACACTATACTAAGATAAAAGCAACATAATGACAAAGGTTCTGATAGGTGGATCTGTGAGCTAGTGCTAATGCAAGCAAATAAATCTGTATTAGAAGGCACATCACCACACAAATGTACTAGATCACATTTTACTGGTGCAATGCCAAGGACCTATTTCCTCATCATTGCATAAATGTGTCTGTGTTGCTGATTATTCCAAAGGTATTTCACACAATGCTTGTTCAAGAATATATGTCGTGTGTTTGTGTTGTATGGGCATATTCATCAATGCTCTCTAAATGACAGAAGGTATAATACAGTGATAAAATGGTATTCATCACTGGATGCTCAATGTGCTGCAAGATGCTTTAATCCTATTACACCAATAAAGAATATCACGTGGCCTCCTATGTGAAGACACATCTAAACTTCCTGAGCTATGAGCTAGGTCTATTGTGCTTTATTCTAACATAAGTATAGGACTTGTATCCATTCTAACTCTCTGCAAGCAATTCCAAAGACTGTAAACTGAGAGACTTTTCCTGAAGTTGCATGAGTGTAACTGAAAATTTCAAACAACCTTACATTTTTTTGTGAGAAATATGGAGGATTTTTGCTAGCTAAAGTTGCCAACAATACTGCAAAAAATGTTGTATCTCACAAACAGGAGCATATAGTCCTTTATACTGCTAAATAAGAGACGAATAGGAAGGGTTTTTTTGCTTTTTTCAAGGCATGTACAGTAATCAACAGAGAAATTACCGTAATTATAAGGTAGATGCAGCTGATAATTATATCTGTAGCAGTGTCATATATTCAAGAAAAAAACCCAAACTCCAAACCTCAGAATCCAAAGGAAAATCCAGATCTTCCAATGAAAGAATAGTATAAGTGGGATTTATTCAGTGACTCAAGATAAAGAACTGTTTAAATACTAAAACTAATCTCCTTAGGTGTTTCAAGGTGTAGAGAAAGGTAGTTTGGTTTTGTTATTGAAGTTGAAAAGTGAAAACACATTTAAACCTGCGATGGGAAATGACAACTGTAATTACACACTGCAGAATTGCTGCCCACTGAGTACTGTTTGTTGAATATGGTTCACTTTTGGTGCTAATAACAATACGTCATTTGGTGAATTGTGAATTCCCTCAAGGAATTGATGATACAGCTCTGGAGCTGAACAAATCCCAAGTGCTGGTGTGTGACTTAAACAAGATAAATGCAGCTGCTTCTTATATAGGACAAGTGTCACTAAAAGATATTTAAATACTGTGTTTGGAAATTCAGTTTCAGGTTGTCCAGTTAAATTGGGTAGACTACACTTTAAATTTTATTTATGTCTTCTTTTCCCTCAAGGGCACAGTTTAGTAATAGTAGGTGAAAAGATGATAGACACGGTTTTCCCCTCCCTTTTCAAACACATTGTTTGGTCTAACAGTGCTGAGCCATAATCTTCAGGTGTATCATCTTTATCTTCTCACAGGTGCAGAGGGTGTTTCATTCAGGTATAATCTAATCATTACCATTATTTGAGAAGGTTCTGCTTAAAGTCAAGGTGTATGACTGGTGACTCATATTATAGTTCTTTTAATAGACTAATATACAGAAAGCTTTCTCATTCCATGTGGACTGAATGACTAAAGGTGCTCGAGGGAAGCACTGTACTTAAGACAACAGAAAGAATTAATTTAAGCAATGTCATATGTAAATCCCTGTTGCCTTTTCACACCAGAATGTTAATTCTAGGGATATGTGACTCCACTGGAGTTTGTGTCAGTCTCAGACAGGATAATATAGAGGAATAGTACAACTGAGGGAATAACTTTCAGGTTTGAATAAAGCTGACTTCAATAAGATAGCGACAAATTCACCGGTAGTTTGCACTGGTGTAATGCAGGATGTCATTTGGGTTTTGAATTGTATAATAGAGTGAGGAACTTGTCCCAGTATTTTTGCATTAATGATAAACAAGCAGGTTTATATACAGTCTAATTTATTCAGTGCAGTGTCAAATCAAGCTGAATGTATAAAACGGTTTTGGGAATTGTGTTTGCAATCAACTAAATTTAAGGGGCTAAAACGTAACACTTATGTTCACCTCCCCCAATAGATTTCCTGAGCATACATCTTTTTCAGCCAAATTACTTGAGCAGCTGATCCAAACCCATTAATGTAACAGTATTTCAGCAAAAGTCATGCTGATAGCTATTGGTTCATTAGTACCTGAATCCAGAAGGGATATAGAAATAGTTATAATCAACTGACAATCTTGGCTTCAAGTGTGATGCACTTATAAATAGTTTAACGATGACTTGAGATTTTTGTCTGTGTTTTGAGAGATCAAGATTATACAGTGTTTCATAAGATTGCTAATAGATTTACCTTATTTTTGTATATTTATTTCTCACACCAAGTTACAAATCAGATGTCACTTATTAATGTGTTTATTGTTATCTAAGTCATGGTGGTTTATCAAATGTATCACACGGACTCAGTGACTAAACCAGACATCTGTAGTTATGTCAATTAACTTTTCATTCCATGGTATAGTTCTGATAAGATGAAGCTAGAGAGTTTTTTTTGGAGCTACAGAAAATAATGAGCAAGAAAAGTTGCCAAGTGTGAACATGGTCTGAGGCCAGAAGAATCATCAGAGAACTAGGGGAACCAAGAAATCTGCCTGCCTGTAGGACATGATGCTGTGCTGCTATTGGTCTGAACAATTTCTTCCCACTCTGTTTCATCTCCATCCTACATTCATGTTACTAGATGGAGTTTAAAATGCAGAAAAGAGAGAATACTGAGCTGTAGCAGCAAGAGAGAGGAGATAGGGTAGAATAGACAAGAACCAGGGCACATCCAAGCAGCATCTCAAACAATGAGCAGTGGGTGAAATTCCCAAATATACCTGTTACCTAAGGTAACCATATCAGGTGCGTAGGACAGTTCTTAGCCTTCAAGAAATTCATCATGCCTAAGTGGATAACTACAGATTAATTATGCAGGTAGAGCCTGACAGCTGGAGCTTGACAGCTTGACAAAGACTGGGACAAGATGAAGTGAATGTGATGCAATTACAAGAAAGGAATCTTAAACACTTTTTTCCCCCCTATTTTAACACAAGAATAGATTGAGACCTCCTGAAAATATTTTAGAAGATTGAAAAATTAGCCATGGGCCATACCATGAATATTCAGAAAAGCACCTTGTACCATGTTTACAACCCGCTGAAATACATATCTCAGATACAATCTTCAAACTTTTCTAGATTAGATTTTTAGGGGTGATTAATTACACTGATAATTCTCTGGATTCCTATGGATCACATAAATTGCTTTACACCAAAGTTATATCACAGTAAGTCCAATCTCATTTATACTCCATGGTATTTTGAAAACATTTACAGAATTCAACATTCTCATCTGTTGCGTATAATCTCAAAAATAAAGATGGTTTGTTAGGATTGAAATAGGTTACTTTGCATGTAAATAAATCTGTAATTGAAAAGAAATTGTCTTTATCTTGAATATTATCATTTAGGAAAGAGCATATGGTGCTTTTAGAAAATGTGCAATTTCTTTCTTCTGCAGGTGTTTTCTTACCTCTAAAGGGGGATTAAAGCAGGAACTCTGACCAGCTTTTGTCTTATATTAGTAAAGCTTTCCTACTGTGCTTTCCAATTTGTCTAATGGACACACAACTCATCAGCTGGATGTCAAAGTTTCCATGACACTCTTATTATAGTATTAAATGGTTTCTGTTTCAATCAGTAGAACTAAAATTAGTCCTTGGAGCAATTCTGAGAATCAGTTATTCTTTGTAGTAGTTTACCATGTCTTTAGATTATTCTTTCTATTTTTATTTTATTATTTAATTATGTAATTAATTTAGTGTAGTATTCTTAAGAGTAGCTTTCTCTTGAAAGACACAGTTTGATTGCAGAAAATATCATGGTGTATGTATGTGTTAAAATAACTCATTGAAACTGTATACACAGAGGGTTAAACTGTATTTGAACTACTAATGTGCAGAGTATCTACATGTGGTTTACAGGTCAAAGTATAATAGTATGAGCATTTTTTGATTGGTACAGATTGTAACCACTGTTGTCAGCTTGGCTCCAAGAATCCCATGCTCTTGGGGAAAAATAATAATGTGGTTTTTAATGATGCCAACGTACTTCAGGATATTGCTTCCCCAAATATTAATTCTTCTATACAAGTTCCACTTTCTTCTTAGTGCTGCCCCCAATTAAAGCTTTAAGCACTTAACCTGTAGTTGTGAAAAAAAGCAGTTTATGATGGGTGTAATCTTACTCCCAGAGGTCTAATTATCTCAGTTGGTTCCCAATTAATCCATGAAGTTGTTAGGTCTTCCTTTTAATTAGATCTGTTCTTCTTGAAGAACGGTTTTATTTTTCATATTTCACTTTATTATTTCCTTCACTGGAACCCTGCAGGGTGGCAATTCTACTTTGAATTGTTCGTATTTGTTTGATTGCTGGTCGATGCCTAATGAAGATGATGTTCTTTACCCACAGCTTGCATTAAGTTCAGTTTGGAGATAGAACTGGAAGTCCATTAAGCATGAAAATGAAATGTAAATATGTACCAAGTGAGAAAGTGAACATTTCCTTTGTTCTAAAGCCATTACTTAAAGTTTTTTTTTCATGTTAAAGCACAATTTTTTTTTGACCAATCTCACAAAAGTGAAATGGAGGTAATTCTGAAAACATACCCAATTAGCATTTTACTGATTTTTTGTAGTGGTGTTCTTGTTTGGGGGTTTTGTTGTTTGTTTGTTTGAGGGGGTTGTGGTTTTTTGTTTTTTGTTTATCTGTTTGGTTTTTGTGTTTCATGAATGCATATATTTAAAAGGATGCATATATGAGGAAGTTAGATATAAAGTCACATTTTCCTTCCCACTTTGACCTGTGAAAAATCTTTTTTATATAACATGGATTTGCAGGCAGGAATAGAAGCTTCATTAAGTAGTCACAAAAACATCCAGTAAGTGGAATATTATCTGAAGACTGTTGGGAATTTCACTTACCCATCCACTCCTTTTTCAGCTCTGCATGATAGAAAACTATATTGGTTTATCTGACAGTGTCCTTTCCTCTGTTGTGTCTCAGTGATATTCCCTTGCTGTATTCCATCAAAAAATCAAACTGTTTACCCACTGGAACTGTGACTCACTTCTAGGAAAAAAGTGATCATCTGTGGTCTTAACTGTACAATTTAACCAGCCAAAAAAACTTTTATCTGATGTATGTTTTACACAGTTTCACTGACCAAAGTATTTTCTTCCCGTGATGCACCAGATCTGTTTTGAAACCTGCATCAGTTTGGTAACTGTTTATTTTTGTATTAGTTTTACAGATAGTGAAATAACTGTCCATTCAGAACTCATGATACCATTTTAGGATCAATAATCAATTAGTATTCTTTATGCATAAAGAGTAGATTTCATGGAAGAAAGCAATATTCAGTAAGACAGGAATAAAAATAATAACTAAACCAGTCGTAATTACTGTTCATAGATTACACACATCTCCACAAGCATGCATCTTAATGGCATTACATAGGCTACATAAATGAGCATGGGCTACATAATTGTTATAGAGAGAAGAGGCTTTGATGTATTTTCTACAGTAATTGGTGGTAGTGTAGTAGTGAAATAGTCATCATGTTGTGGGTTTAGGAGAAAAAGTATATAAAAATGTTGTGTTAACTTGTGCTTGGCTGTTAGGAATTCTTTTTCTTCGATTAGAAACTAACTGTGAAAATAATTGATAACTCCCTCGGATTTCATCCCTTTGTATCCCTTTGCACTTCAAACCTGGAAGAGACTCTTTGTCCAGTGGTGTCCATATAGAGAAAGTAGCGTTACTTACATGACCAAAAAGAACATCAAGGAAGAGCCAATAAATGTATGTGGTCATCTTCCTGACTGCTGGATATTAGTTAGGGAGCAGAAGTCTGAAATACAGCTTCTGCTGTTTAGGTTTTGTGTAGGGCTATGACCAAAGTTTTCCATACTGGTACTCTTCAACTCTTTTGCTAGAGAACGTGTCCAGAATAAAGCTTGGAATGCACAGTCTAAGAACTTGCCTCGGTTTTTTTTCTTTCTTTTGTAAGGATCAGTGTAATGAGCAGACAAGAGACACGTGTTCAGTCATCTTAAAGGGTAATGTGATTGGAAATTGAATGTTGTCGTGACTACATTTTTAGGAATAAAAGTGTGATATCAGACTGTGTTGTTGTGAAATTGTATCTAAATGCTTAAGTGGAAATGGTCATGAAATGCCCCAACATTTGTGGTGGAACTTCACATATGCTGATGTCTGAACATTTTAAAGCACTACCGTATGAACTACCCTAATGTCAGGTGTTGTTTTCATTATAGCTAGTGTGTGCAACTCCCCAATTGTCAAATCCAACATAGCATGAAGAGAATGCAGGGAGCAGAAGACCGGTGTTATAATGGTGTTTATTGGACCTTGTTCATGCCTAATCCACAGATTTCTGCCATCCTTTTCATAAACCCAATCTTAAACTTCCACCATATTATCCTGAATCTCATGTCTTAAGTCTAGCAGTGATGAAGTATTTGAGACAGTGCCATTGATGGGAAAAGCAGGTGACACATGAGATGAAATAGAACCAGCTGCTGTATCTGCTTTCTCCATTAGAAAGAATATCTTTACTGATATCTATGCAATTGGAAGTACTGGGAAAAAAATCGACTTTGGTTTGAAAAAGCTTTGGAGTCTTCTAAGGAAAATCATTGAATTCTGGTCCATACAAGCCTAGATGTAAAACTTGCCAGTAGATGACATGCCCCTGCCCCCCAGTTATCAGTGCTCCCTAAAGTAAATGAAAAAAGAAATCAAGTTGAGCCCCAGAGCAGTGATCCATGAAAGTTAAGTGTACTTCAGGGACAATGTGATAAAGCAGAGGTTGTGCTCTTGGCAGGTGAATTAAAAGGGAAGGAGAAAAAAAGTAATTTTGTGTAACTAGAAGAATTTATACAAATATTTTAAAAAGCCTAGATATTTTTAAAATATTATTTTGTGGTGGAGATTATTTCTATTAAGTGTATGAAATTTTTAGGTTGATTTTTATTAAAATGGGGTACCTAATTGTGAAGTCTAACCTCTGAAATTGCTCTGACAGACCTTTGTTCATTACGCAGTAATTAGAAAGGCACCATTAGCATCTGTGCTGTGAACTTTTCAGTGTAGTTCAGGACACATGGTAGTATAGCCAATTAAAACAAAAACATTTAAGTGGGTAAGAAAACTATTAAAGCCAATTCATTAGACCTGCATATTTTGGGGTCAGTGGTACAGAACATACACATCAAAGCAGAAAAAGCTTGAGTTGCTAATATGCCTCAAAGCACTGAAGTGAGCAACATTGCAGATTGTGAATTTGAGAGGTAGGGCAGCCTTAGGGTACTGATTACATTGATGAGGGTATGGTAATGACTTAAGCAGCTGTCAAGAGTTACAGAGACCAAAATCCACAAGGATGTGTGGCTAAGTAACAGATGCCTTTAAAACTGTCTGGTTTGTTACTGTTCAGTAACTTACAGCAAAACTTTAATGAGGTGACCTCCACAGCATTTTGTACGTAGATTAGGGTTTTTTAGTTTTCATAAGCCAGGTTTCTTAAAGAAGTGGATGAGCTCCGGTAGATCTCATTTTAAGAGCTGCTAATAGGTGTATCAGATCAGAAAGCAGTAATGGGGGGAGGTGATTTGGAAGAATGCTGAATAGTAAATTAATTCAATCAATACAGAGCCTTTTCAATACCTTATACAAATCCAGCTGACAGCAAACACCAGTAATCCTTGAAGGTCTCTTTAACGCCAGTGTTACACTGGACAAATGTGGTCAGGTTGGTCTAATGTCCAGTCATATAACAAGTAGTTCTAACAATCTGATCAAAGCCTGGAAACCAAGAATCAACAATAGAAATAAATTGGCCAATGACTTGAAAGGACCTAGTGACTGAAATTATGATTTGTTTTCAGATAAGTTGTCTTCTCTTACAAAATGTAGCCATCTAAAAATTAAGTGCTAAATCAAAACTAGGCATCCCAGGTCTATCTATATTTGCTGTAGAAAAACAAGCATCTCAAGGGAGTGAATCATACTGTCCAGGGCACCTAATTTCTGATGTTGGAATTGTTCTCTGGAGAATCTTTCTCTTTTGTCCATAGAGGTGGACTGGCTGTATAATTTAGATTGGATGCCTAATTTGTGGAAGGCAGAAAGTGGAAGAGTGGCACTGGCCTCAGGAAAGGTGTGGGGAATCACTTACACCTGATCTCAGTTAAGCTTGTCTAAAAGTGCTCAAAAGGCTTCATACTGATTATAATAATTCTTCAGGGATCACCATCCTTCCCTTCTGCAGCTCATGTGCAGCTCTTTTAATGAGCAGCTCAGTGATCTTGTCCTCAGTGAGGATAGAAACGAAGATAGCTGAGAACCAATCAGCAATGTGATTAATCACTGTTAACATAAAAGCAGGATACTACAGACTGTTGGTATGCACTGTTTGACTTGAATGCATTTATCTGGGGAGGTGGAAGTCTCTATTCTGACTGGAGCAACCCCACTGCTTCCAACAGCTGCTGAAATCAGGCATGCTTCGTTGCTATTAATTCAATGCAAGAAACCATTGTCATTGTGCTGAGTTGCTGGACACCTGTCATTCTCTCTTGTCTGAATTCTAAAGTCAGTTTAATAAGACTCATACGCTCTCAGTCAATAAATTTTTACTAGATAAATCATTTTGTCTAGCACAAAATGGTCAGAGTTCAGGACTGTCATTTTCCCTTGCAAAATGATGCAGGAGGTATTGAAACCATAAGACTCAAGACTAAATTAAAAAGTGTAGTTCTCCTCTATACCAGGTGTGAACAGCTCTCTATGCTGATATGTGTGATAAAAATCAAGGATTTGTGTATCATTCCTGCATTTCAAAATTAGGCTGCCTTTTCCCTGCTGTTTTTGTCAGAACATTATTAAGATATTTTTTGTGCTTTGGCTTCCCATTGAATGTGATGGATGGTTACTTCCTTCTGCTGTTAGCTAGCCAGTGAATAACCAATTGAGAGGAGGAGAATATAGCACCAAGCCCCTTCCCATTTCACAGAGTCTTAGACTTTTAAATGGGAAGGCAAGCATTAAATCTACTCTAATCTATTTACTGTAGCTTGCTGTCCATCACCCTGGTATATGCCTTCTAAATGAGAGAAATGGCAGCAGAGAGTTCATAGATGAATAATAGCACTCTCCTTGTTTGAGATAATTAAAAACCTCACTGTGCTCACAAAAGATTTTTATTGTTTGTGGAATTATTTGCTTTTCTCTCCCCCATGTTATTAAAATATAGACTTTCATTATTAAGTTCTGTTTATATAGTTAAAAGCTTTCTGTGGACAGTAATTTTTGTAGAACTTTATTTTGTAGAATTTTATGAAAAAAATATTCTCATAGTTTATATTTCTGAGTTCTTCTGAGAATCTCTTTCATAGCCACCAAGTTTCCAAGTGGTATTTTGGACTCACACCCACCGTTATAATCTGGGTGTACCTAACACAAAGAAGGAATTATGATGACATTATGTGGTGTTGTTGGGTTTTTTAATAATCTTTTTCTTATTTCTGTTGTCATGTAACTATGAATTATAGAAAAATAATAGAGATTATATGACAATTTAGGCAAATATTACTTTAGACCAGAAAGGATAGTTCTCTAATTTGCTAACTTTTTATTACTAGTTTGACATGATTTTATATAGCTTAGAAGCTTATACTTTGATTCCTGAATAATTAGAAGCTATAAGGTGGTTTATTATTATTAAAATTGTTAGCTTTCTTTAAAAGAGATGATGTTTATTTAAGTTATCATATAGGTGGCATCTGTACTCTCATCTGACTAGAGAATATTACCGAGGTGACTGTTCTGTTCACATTTTCAGGGCACTATTATTTATTATTTATTTTATTATTGGTCTCCTTCTTAACTCTGTCAGTGTGGGATTGAGTTCACAATGCTGTGAATCTCCCTGTTCCTGATTTTCTCTTAGGACTCCGCTGACTTCATCATAGTCAAACCACATTACAGAATAATACTATGTGGCACTTTGGACAGCTGATGAGTTTTGGCTGAAGGATGGATTGAGTCCTCATCTAAAATTACATTGTAAGAATAACATTTAACATATGGTAAAAATTAGATTCCCAAATTGAGTGTAGTTTTCAACTCATTTAATTTTGCCAGCTTTTGAAAATGTGTTTCTTGGCTTGATTTTCAAAATCGTGCTCAAATAAGAGCTATTCAGTACCTTTTAAACCAGGTGTTCTACGTAAACACCTAAATTTGAATCTTAGAAAATACTGAAAATGCTTGCTACCTGAACTTGAAAATGTTATCCTATCCTTTAATTTAATTTCTTCCTAATAATTTGTAATAGCTATATGGTGACTCCTAAATTACTTGCATGCTTGAAGTCAACCCAACTGTTTCTTCTTCTCCGTTACAGGTTCTGAAGGTTACAGTGCATGTTCAAAAGCTGAAATTTGGGATGTTATTAAAACATGCCTTCAGAAACTCTTAATGTATTTAGCCTTGATTTGACAAGTATTACCTCTTGACATCTTGAAGTTTTGTCAGTAACTCTTTGCATGCTGGAAGGTACAACAGGCTTAAGAACTGCAGCTATTTAATTATGCTTTGGTAATTTCAGTGGAATACTGGGAGGCATGTTTTCAAAATGACATACTGATATCACTGTTCTGGGAATACATCATGTTTTGCAACAATTACAACATCCATAGGGCAATAAATCAGTTAACTGTATTCCTCTAGGCTCAGAAAAATGAACTAAATCGCTGTTTCAGAAGCAACTTTTCCCAAGCTCATTTAAAATGAGGAGGATTGGAAAGGAAACAGTGCAAGAAAAACTTGAAAGGTGAAGTGAGGTATATATAAGTACAATAGAAGGGCATTATGGGGACTGTGAGCAGAATTCTTTCTGTCACAATATACAGCTAGATATGACAAAACGTGTTATAGATAATCTATAGCTATGGAGAACACTGAAATAAGAGAATAAAAGTTTAAGTTTTCTGCATTTTAATTAAGATGATGGCTCTGCAGTTTTCTTCCAGCTGTAGGGGTTGGGGAAAAAACCGAACAAAATCCCTTGGCAAAAAGTTCTTTTAACTCCTGATGTCCCTATGTCCATAATTTTACTCTATGTTTGTATCCATTTGAAGGTTTTGATCTCTGTGAAATTCTGTGATGTCTAGAAAAGAAAAATAATATCACTGGGTACCAAGGAATAACAAGAAGCATTCCTTGATTATTCATACAAATGTACATATATATACTTATTACAGACATGTGTTTGTGTATATATAAATTTCTTCTTTGTGAAAATCTGTATATATTGGAGCCTTTTACTGATTGGTGAATTACAGTAATTAAAAGTGTTGCTGCGGTATCATACTCAATATGATCAAGATCTGAGTCCTTCTATGCTGTCCTGTGTGTCAGTCTATAATAATAACCCAGACTGTGGTACACAAAGAAATTTCTTTTCCTAATCTAAGCTTTGAGGGAAATGTTGGCTATTACAGGTTTTCTGTACAAAGACTGGGTTGACAGAGCATACATTTGATTTCTGATATTAGATAATTGAAAGGATGAGGCTCAGTTGGTGACAATCCAGAGTAGAAAGATGTGGACAGGTTGAAAAGAGTTCACTACAGGTGAGCTATGGGAATGATCTGACGTCTAAAGAAAATACAGTCTGTGAGGAAAGTTGTAAAGAACAGCAGTTGTTCAATCTAGACAATACCAAACTTGTGTAGGCACAACAAATAAAGACTAAAATCAGCAATGGAGATTTAGGTTAGATCTTGTAACAGTAAGGATGGCTAAGCACTGGGTTAGAGGGTTGAGGAAGATTTTGAAATTAGACTGACATCAACTGGGATAGAAACAAACGGAGTTGTTTCTATAGAAGAGAAAAAGGATACAAAATGTGAGCGATAGCCTTTTTCTTCCATGATTATATACGCTGTGTCTCCTCAGGATTGCTTTAGTCCTCTGAATTAAGTAAAATATATAGGGATTTCTTTATTAGATAGAAATGTTTTCTTTTTGGTGTTTTTACACACAGATTTCCTGTCTGTGTGTGCCTACTGTCATTTGCAAATGGGAGGCTGGTTAAAATTACGAGTCTTAAAAATGATTTTGAGGAAGTGTATAAACGAAGTTGTTGTTTTCTGTCCTAACGAAATTTGCATGTAAAAAAAATAAATCCATAAGCAGGTCATTGTATTCTGACTTCTGTCATCCTTTCCTCACTGCTTTTTCTTATAGTTAGAAGAGACAAGTTTTGATCTGGTTTCTTGTATTTTTATTTTATCCTCTGGCTACATGATAATGAAGTGTACATGAAAATAAATGTTTAGGCATTTGAAGTGATTAGTGACTGAAATTTTATTGATAGTCTGAAAAATAAAACATGAAAATAATGATGTTGTGCAGTAGAATTCCCTAGAAATTCCTCATGGGTAGAGCTGACTTAACAGTATGAACAGTTGGCTGTGAACTGTTGAAGGATATGGTATATCTAGGATGAAAAATATGAAGCAACAGCAGGATAACTGCTTTTCTCTTTCCTGTCCTTAAAATGATTCCTAGCCAAAATGATGCAGGAAGAAATGTGGTTTATATGTAGTGGGTATTAGAACCAGCCTACGGCTGAATCAGGAAGAATTAATTTAAACAGGGAGGCTAGGAGGCAATTCTTAGGACCTGAGTTGGATATTGGGTGGTTAAAGTGCTAGAAATGGAAGGAAAGACTGTAAATATTGTTTTGACAGTGGTCTGCAGGTTACAAATTTTGGAACTAATAACTTACTGATTTTTTAACAGGATTTTATGTTATGCAGACATGCTTTTACTGATGTCTGCGTTTTTCCTAGTCAAATAATGTTCTGCATTAATATGGCATGTCTGTTTTGATTTGGTTTTAAGGGAACTATTCCAGGGATTTAAATGAAGCAGTGAAATTGCTCCTGTGCTATATGCAAGTTTGTAAGTGATTATTAAATAATATAAATACCTACTTCATTCAGATAATTGACACAAGTATAAAGTTGTACAATTGCAGAGACAGAGAAAAACCTCAAGCAATCCAAAAGTAGCAGATAATTATTTTTCCAAAGAGGTAAATTATATCTGAACAGCAAGAGAGCAGATAGAGGAGACTTGTCAAGACACAAGGAATGTCCCAGGTAGCTGAGTGATCACAGAAAACAAATCCCTTACAAAAATTTATTGTGTGAAAGGATGGAGATGCACCTCAGTTGGTGGAAAGATGATTGATAATCAGAAAATATATTTTGGACTAAGTCATGGAGTTTTTAGTTGTTGATTAATGGTAAGAAATTGTGTTGTAACTGAAGCCTTTCTTCCTTACAAATAATTGAGTCTGTGTCCTCTAATGCTTTTATAGTGTGCGAAGTTTTAACCTCTGAATTTAACAATTTCTCAGCTCATGTAATTTGAACTGTATTTCTCCATCTCACAGAAAAGCCTAGCCTATTAATAGTGTCCTTCTCAACATACAGTATTATATTCTGTCAGTACTTAAACAGGACATGGTTCTTTTTTTATCCTGAATCCCACTTGTACTTCTAAACTGATGATGCGAAGTTATCAGCATTAATTTTGTTACAGAAATCTTGCCAGATCTTTCTCATTGCCTAATGATTATCTGTGCTGTGGCTTGTATTCTATAAGTTTCCCAGAATTCAGTGTTCTTTTAACCTTATTGAGTGATTTATTTTTGCACACAGCAGCCCTGAATATTCATTTTTGTATCATAGAAATGGATTTTTACATGCACCCATTTTTGCCCTTTTTAAAGGAATAGAAAGATGTGCAGCCTCTTTTAGACTGGTTGTCTTTTTTTCAGAAAGCCTCCATATCCTTTGTGATTTTATCATGGGAAGAATAGAAAGTGTCTCTAAACAACTTGCAATGCATGGTTTTTACATTTACCTGGCTTCTTTTAAATAAAAAGATGAATATAAGAATTTGTAAAACAATAATTAAAAAATATTTCTTCTTTCCTGAGCTAGTGTTATCTTTAAAACATTAAAGAAATTATATTTCTTCAAAAACATTCACTGTATTTCTGCATCATCCCCATGTTGTTGGTCCTGACAGGCCAATAAACCATTAAGTTAAAGGCCTATAGCTAATTCTTGTATAACTCTGTTGAATGTTTATATAAAATAAGTAAGTATGCTGATGGAAAAAATCATAAAGCCAACACAAGGAAATGCTGTTAAATTAATAATGAACTCATTAAGGCATATATGGTAGTGTCTATCCAGTACATGATGGGATAAAGACTGAATACAAATTAATTCATTTACTAGTAGATGAGGAAATAAAAGAGCCTAGGTAGATTTTTATTTTCCTCTTTTTCCTTTTCTGTAAATGGGATCCAAAAAACTTCTCTCCAGATGATCAGGAACTAAGATGGAGGACTTCTCACATATTTGAGATAATAGGAGAAAAAGAGTCTTAGGATCTTCCCTTATTCTTAAAGAAACAAATTTATGAGCCCAAATAAAAGTTCAGTATTGGAAGAATTTGAGTACTCAGTAGTAGAACATTAAGAGATTTGCTGGGAAAAGAAAACCATAGAAGAAGTCTGAAATTTAAAAGGATGGTACGGTGATGCCATTTCTTAGAACTCAATTTGCCAGTGATAAATTCTGTCATGTTTTCCTGTCAAGGAAGATGATATCCAGAGCAGGAAGAGTAACTGCAGTAAACTTTTAATATTCATATTCTGTATAGATATTTAATGGAGTTTAACTGGAGTTATGAATAGCTAAAATTAATCAACCTAGCGTGCCTAGTAAAGCTGAGGGAATCAAAACAGAAGTCATGCCTTTGATACAGTATTTTTATGACAAGTTCAATAAAGGTTAGCAGCAGCTTTACCAAACCACAGTGTTCACCTTCCTACTGACTAACCTTTATGCAAGGTTATATAAGCACTGTGGTTTCTGATATGTATGAGACTCAGAAGTGTAAATAGTGTAGGTTTTTTTGGAGATGAGTAAGACAGCCTTGACCTATGCGTTTGGAAAGTAAAAAACACAGAAAAACTCAAAGGTGTGATTTTTGCAATTTATCCAGACATTGTCCCTGTGATTAAAATCTCAGTGGAACTTGCTCTTGTTTCTTCCTGAAGATGAGAAGTAATCTTACTCCATCAAAATACTTCAACATATTATTCATAGTGGAGGTAGGATATGAATTCATTATTACAGAAATCAACAGTCATTTATAATAAATATATCATTAATATTTGGCACTTCCAGATATTAAAAAAATCCTTCAACCTCTTAATCCCACATCAATTGAAGCTAAAGGAAGAACTACAGAGATTTTAGTGAGCATCTCTTGCACCCTTAATACACTACACTGCAAACTGAAACTCTCTTCTGTTGCATTTTAAATCAGTTCAGTATCTTTGCTACAACATGCTGGGAAATGGTTTTGTTCCTTAGAAGCTGAAGATATTTACTAAGCTCCTTTTGTCCTTTCCAGCAGTGCACTCAAAAACTGTAAATGTGATTTATTCTCCTTATCAAAAATATTAGAGTTTTTTTCTTACATGTCCACTGGGCTGTTGGACAGGATTATAAGAGTCTCTCAGGATTATAAGTCTACTAAAGAACACAGACAAGTACAAAACCAAAAGGAAAAACAGTAATAGATATGAACATACTAATTGGTGATTCAAGCTGCAAAGAATTCTTGAAATAAACTTTTATTGTTTAAGACTTCAATGCATCTAACATAATTACAGTATCTTACTCTTTTCAGTGGTTGAGATGAGCAAATGATAATTTTTGTGATGTGGGTGAGGAATTGATTCATATTAATGAACAAACTACTTTCATCAAGAATATGTGGAATGTATTGAGCTCTCCTTTGGGGGCAATGATAAGCAGGTGGAAACCTTGTGGGTAAAAATTAGGGGGGAGTCTAGTATGGGAGATATTGTAGCAGGTGTTTACTACAGGCTACCTGATCAGGATAGTGAAACTGATGAGGATTTCTATAAGCAGCTGGAAGTAGCCTCGAGATCGCAGGCTCTGGTTGTCAGGGGGGGACTTTAATTACCCAGACATTTGTTGGGAGACTTACACAGCCAGGCATATGAGGTCCAGTAGGTTCCTCCAGAGCACTGATGATAACTCTCTAACTCAGATGGTGGAAGAACCAACAANAGAAGGTGGAATTACTCAATGCCACCTTCACCTCGGTCTTTACTGCTAACACCAACTACCAGCAGTCCCAGTACTTTAAAACTATGGAAGAAGATGGGAGGAAGGTAGTTTTTCCCTCAGTTGATGAGGTTTGGGTCAGAGATCAGTTGAGCAAACTGGACTTCCGCAAGTCCATGGGTCCGGATTTCCCATTTTGAGGTTATATTCCTGGTAAATTACATTTCTGAGTTATTCTGATGTTTCAAAATCATGGAAAATAAAATCTCTACTACATATTTCATATATTTTGTTGTTGTCTTTTACCAGCTTGTAATTCAGAAAACTTTCTGCTGATGAAAATGAGCTATCTACTTCTGTGACATTTTATTTTATCTTCTGGTTGCTTTTTCTGGTTTGACAGAGTATTTACCTGAATGTTTTCTGTTGGCTTTGGCTCCTCTGCGGAATCTAAAAAGCTCAAAATTGTGGTTAGACCTGTTCTGTGCAAACCAATTGTAGAATTACAAATAGACACAAATAATTATCCTAAGCCAGGGGAATACTGAAAAGTTTACATCTGCTATATAAGTGAATAGCGTAGGTCCAAACTGTATGTAATTTGAATAGATACTCAATTTTAAACAGCTAATTTCCTTCATTGGACTAAGAAGCTTCCACATCTTTTGAGGATCAAAGATGTATGGAAAAGAGAAATATGTAATTTTAAAAGTTGAGAGGAAATACATTATATACACCAAACCAAAACCAACTGGTTATTTCAAGAGGCTGGAGAAGGTTTTTTACAACTATTTTAGAAGAATACACTACCTTAAAAGAGAGCAGGAGGTTTGAGATGCAGTGACAAATAGTTTTAAGGAGTTTGATTTTTAAAAAAAAAACTAAATAATTATTTAAATTCCCTGATTAAGAAGTGCACAAAAAGCTTTTCTTCTATTGTATTTTCCCCTTGTATCTTCATCATAATGACATTTAAACTGTCTTAAGATGTCTGAACATGACAGAATGATGCTGTGTGATTTTCCCTTGAAGTTCTGAAAAAAATTCTTCTCATCACATTTTGTGGCAATTTCTTAATGAGAAGATGTTGGTGGAGTGGAAGCTCAATGATTTCCTGTGTGAGTGGCAAGGGTTTCCTTTCAGTTAAAAAGACTGTGAAAGCACACTGTAATGTTCCTATTGATCTACACACTATCTATAGCTGTCTTTACTATGTTTGCTTCTTTTGCCATAATTTATTTACGACTGAATTACTTGGTGGAGCCTCAGGAAGACCAAAAAGGGATTTTCTGATTATTAAAAAGCAAACAACCAACCAACGACAACAACAAACCACAAAGCCAACCCAAAAAGTTATTTTAATTTTTCAAACCTTTAACAGTTGAGGAAACTCAAAGAGGTGAAAAGAGTAGATATGAAAAAAATGTAAAGGACCTGCCTTAGCATAATACACAGTTAATGATCAGTTTATTTAGGAAGAGATTATAAAATTGCATGTTGTTCAAATGAAGTCTTACCAACACTAAATTATTCATATCTCAGTTGGAAAAGTAAATAAATGCTAAGGGCCTCATACTTTTTTCTTTCTTCGGAAAAGACAAATATAACCTCTTGCAATGAAAAGCCCTGTATCATTTATGAACTAGATTTCAGCCTGATTTGTTTTAAATTAAATTGCTTGATATACTTCATACACCATCTGGAAACCCATGAAGGAAAAAAGTAACTAGTTATTCATTAGTTCCTTGGAAAAATGCACTTTTATATACATAAAAAAAACAACAAAAAAACCCCCATTCAGGACTAAGCTCTTCCCATTCACTGTTGTGACAACTCTCTTGAAGACAGTAAAAAGCTTTAGATCCTGGAAATGCAGTGTGTTGTAGTGGGCAGATGTCAATACTAGCATTTGACACGGTACTGGGCACTTCATGAACAAATATCAATTCCCTCTTCTGCAAAACCACCCTATAGTCAAGGTGCTTTATCTGAGCAGCCTTTCCATGAGGTTTTAGTGCTTGCCAGTCTCAGTCTTTTTGATTACCACTGGACTTCTTTTGGACTTCTTCTATCTTTGGTACACCTGTACAAAGTGGCTGAAGTAGTCTCAGGAGCAGATCTGCTCACACAAATTTTCAGAGTGCTATTGACTTCACAGGAGTTATGATAACAGTCAGTGAATGTCTTGTTTGATTGCTGTCTTATTTGAGAAGATAATCTGATTTAGCAGCAATTTGCATTGTCTTTGCAGGAGTGTAAATGATTGCTCAAGATGAAACACTACAGAGAATCAGGTCTCACTTCTTGGGAAGGCTATGCTGAAGACATTTTTATGATACACATGGTGGAATTAAATACATAAATGTATTGTCAGTATACATGCTATCTAATTAGGGTTTTTTCAGAGCAACTATAAAACAACTTTTTTCATGGTCACACATGATAAAAATCTGCAACAAACAGGAGGAAAATTTTCACAGTGCAGTATCTTTTCCAAAATATATACTTTTTCCCCTCATTACACGAGGCTTCAATTTGTATTAATTAAAGGTACTTCCTGGGTGGTCAAAGATGCAAGGTGAAAATTCATTACGATATTTTGCAGTATAGCTGAACACCCTGGTGTTTTATTGCTAAATTTCACATTTTCACTGCAGTTCCTCATTGCTTTGGTGGGCTGTGAAATTATTCTTTACTCCTACAAAATGAGGTAACCTACCGTAGTCTGTTAAATGGGTGATCTTTTTTCTGAGTCCTGATTTCAGTGTTTATGCTGTTTACATTTAAAAATAGTCTTATTTCTACTCTGCAACAAAAGAAATTACTAGATGTCATCATCTCACCACTTATGCCACTCTGGTTGAAGTGCATTCCCTCCGGTTTTAACCTGGTTAAGGCAATGAATGTGTAAAACCTGTGACCTCAGAACACATCAACCAGAAGATCCCCTCTAAAGATGCAAACAAACCCTCGCAAAAAACCCAAGCAAAAAAGTAGTCCAGTAAGTTAAACTACAAAGTTGTTTAAAAGTTTGCAGCACTGTCTGCAGGCTAACAATTTTCTAAAAAGATTGGCTTTAAAATCCTAGTAAACCTTCCAAACTGCGTTTTGGTGCTTAGTCTGTATTTCTTCCTTTGGAGGGTTGTGGACAAGTTCTTTGATATTGTTTAAATCAAAAGTTATTAAAGGGGTCATTGTAAAAGCTAAGCAAAGAAAAATAAACCTAACTACCCCTAAACATTACAAAGCGGACCTTGCATTAGCTTCCTTTTGTCAAGGAGGAGATATTATTTCTCAAGAGATTGGTTGCTTCTGATTAGGGTAGGTAGAAATTGTCTCACTCAACTCCTTTGACATAGAACTGTTGTTTACAATTTGTAAACTGGACATCTAGCTCCTCCTATAGTCAATGGAAAGAAACTGAAACCAAGGGACTAATACCCTTCAAAACGAGGTGTCTGAGACTGGACCAAATTTGCTGAAGTCTTTGAACTGGATAAACAGGGAGCCTGTATATGTAGATGAGACATAGATTACTAGTTTTTGTTGGGTAAGGCTGAAATGCTTTGTTGGCAATTAGCTTTACTGTATCTCTTGCTGCATATGCAGTTATCTCTGTAGATATTTATCAAGTACTTGGTGTAAAAACTGTCATTTTGCAGTTGGGTTACAGTGCAGAAAATTATTTAAGAATACTTAATGGAAGGGACATCAACTAGTTTTCTTCCTTAAAGTATCTCTAATAAGTTTGCCACCTTAGTTCATATTCAGAATTTCAGAGGAAATTTTGTTTTCTCATTCAATGTCAATATGTGTATGTGGGGGTTGAGTTTTGGGGTTGTTGGTTGGTTGAAGGGTTTTTTGTTGTCGTTTTGTTATATCTGTACCTATTATTCTTGGAAACCATATGCTTACATTGAAAACATCTGTTTTCTTGTTGATTTGGTCATAGAAGTATTCAGATCTTTTCCATATTAGAAAGCATAAGTAATGGCTTTGAGTGACTTTGCCACATAGATCTTTGAATATTGCCATGACAGAAGTATTTACCACTGTAGAAAGTATTCATAAGTTTTGCTAAGTAAAACTTAAAATAACATAGGTTTAAAAGTAAAGGAAAGCTTGAGACATAAACTTCACAGAGGTAGTATGCTGTTACTAGTTGTCAGCTAAGAGCAATACAAGGCTATGTTGGCAAGTTGTTTGCGATATTAGGCTACCTGTTAGAGTTGGTAAAAAGCTTCTGGATACACAGGCCTCTTCTTTATTCTACTATGTACAATGCTAAAGCAGTTATTAGTGAAAACAATTAACTCAAAGTACAATACTTAAACCTTCTGGAATTAATTTTCCATTCAATTACCTGTGCTCATGCAGCTTTAGATGTGTTTTACTGCTAAAAATAAAACAAACAAGCAATTTTTACGTATTTGATTCATTCTACAACAAAATTAAAGACATTGCTGAGGGGGTAAGCCATTCCTTGCTTTAGAAGAATTTGTGTAGTGTCATGAGTGATACACACCTACGTTTGGTTTTACTGCTGTAGTGAGATAGCCTTAGCTAGGGGACAAACACCCACCCAGCTGCTCAGTCTGTTCCTCAGTGGGACAGGAGAAGACAACCTGAGAGATTACTGACTTGCAGAAGATTTGTCAATTAAACTTGATTCAGGTAGTAAGAAAAAAAAGCAAATATTAAACCCACACCTTTCCTCCCCCTTTGCCCATGCCCAAGTTTACTCTAAGCTCCTCTATCTTTACCTTATCCCTTCAAGGAGAATGGGGGGTGGGGGCTGATCAGTTCTCGCAGCTCCTCTCTACTGCTCATTTCTCCTCATATTCTTGTTCTCCCCCAATATGGGTCCTTCTTATGGCTTGCAGCTCCTTTAGACTAAACCTGCCGGCTGCACAGGAATCTCTGCTTCAATGCTGTGGCTGCTGCACCTATGCCCCACAGAAATATTAACAGCCCATGGAACAGGCACACTTGAGACAAAGGAGATAAGGCCTGCAGAAGCCAATGTGGCTACAGCTTGGATGGGTGTGCAGCAGGAATCCTTTCAGAAGCACCTCGGCCCCCTGCTGCGGGCAGCGTCTCAGCGTTGTTTTGTCTGGCCAGTGGGTGGGGTGGTTTCTATGTGACCATGACTCAGCACCCAGAGCTCAGGGACAATTTTGGCGGCAGGAAGTCAGAGTTGTGGAGCCTGCGGCTTAAACCGCGGAAGATCCCTGCGGTCTGGGAAGCCTTCTCCTCGGGATTGGGACACCTCCCCCGGGGAAACTTCTGCAGATTGAGAGTCCTCACCCCACTTTTGGTGAGTGGTTATTATTTATGGGTATCCAGACAGAGAGGGTTCCCCCCCCCCTTTTTTTTAAGTGAGCATGTGCGCAATCGTGGTTTGTCTTGTCTAGTGACTGTATTATTTATGGCTGAGGCATTGATTGTGCAGCAGTTAATCTCCAGTTAACACCGGAACTTTTAATTTGTCATAAGGAGTGCTAATTGACCTTGTTAACAATCTCCATTTTGGTTAAACAATGGCTATCGTTTTTGTGGGTGACACCCAGACAACTGCCTGGAGCATATCCTTCCTCTCTTTTCTTACTTTGGTATTCATAGGGTTGTTTTTCACATTTCCACTTCTCTCCCTCTCCCCCAGTGTTTTGCCCTTTCTTAAATACATTTTCCGCAAGGCACCACCAGCATGGTCAATGGATGTAGCTATTTCCTGTGGTGGGCCTGTGTGGAGGCAGTCAGAACTGGCTGTGTCTGGTATGAAGCAGCCGTCCCCAGTACCAAAAGCTTGCCTTAAGTTCTGAGTGACTATTTCCGTGAGGTTTCATTTGAGTAGCAAATGGATCCTTCCTGGCATGGAAAAAGATTGGAGAGAGATTTGAACAATGGCACTGTACATTTCTCACTGCAGTTGCAGTATGAATTTAGGATTTGGTACTGTTGAATACTCAGGCTAGCAAATTATTGTTTCATCAGAAAGATGCGAATTTAGGGGGAAGAATTGGCTGTAAAGTATTTTCAGGTTTTGCAGTCGTTTGTGGTTTTTTTTTTGTTTTGTTCTTGGTTTTCTTCTTTAAATCGTTATCTCTGTATGCAAAGAATAAAAATTTCTCATTCCTGTCTATTTTTTCACGCCGTTGTTGGAAGAAACATTAAAGAAATTGCACTTTCAGTAATAGTCAATGAGTATTTGTAATTGTTAGTTCTGTGGCTGCTATGCAGAACTATATATTAACGAATATATTGAACAACATTCATAGTTGCCTGATCATATTTTAAAGAAATTACAGTCTATCAGTCTCATTTAAAGACTCTGTAAAAATAACCACAGTGAACATACTTTGCTCTCCTCCAAAAAAGAGACTAGTAGTACTATGACTGTATAAATGGGACAAATGGCTTAATTTATATTTGTTAACCTGGCTGGGGTTTGACAATTAATTGTAGCCATTTTAACTGTTACAGAAAGAAACGTCCAGTTTCATAAGATTGTGTAACTGTATTGCAGGGTAATTTTTTCCTTTTTCTTACACTTCATATTATGTTTGTGAATCTAGTAGTCAAAAGAAGAAGCCCCTCTGTTACTCACCTCAAAGACAAGAAATCTCCTTGCCCTTATCTGACCCTCTGAAAGCAAGGCTAGCCTCATCGTGTATTTAAGGCAGGTCATTCATGTGCAGTTGACATTTATAATGGTATATCAAAAACACAAGTCTTTCCAAAACTGACTTGGTCAAGTTTATGATGAAAGTAATAATATGATTAGACCTGGTATTAATCTTATTAGTTATAACATCTTAGAAATGGTTTAATTGTTGATGGTACAGGAAACCTTTTTCTAAATGTTGCAATATCTCCGTCTTGCAAGACTATGTACAGTGAACAAAGACAGTCCTTGTAAAGTCTAAATTGTATTTAAATGCAGATTATTCTTGCAAGTTTTGTGGAGTGTTTTTTTTCTCCATAATTTGTGAAAGTTATTTCAGATGGACAGCCAGATGAATTGAAAAAACAATAGTGTGAGACATGGAAAACAATCACGTTTTTTTTCCTTTCATAGGTTACCTTTCTACAGTCGTGTTTGATTTTTCGGAAACAAAATGGAAAGTGTTTTTTTCCATTAATATTGAAAAATATTTCCCTTGGTATACAAGGAGTAGTGATAGATTTAAATAACATCGTACATAGAAGAATTCTCTGTGGGAAGGTTTTACTTCTTGCAAGTACCTAGTACATTATCTCCTGAATAAGTATAATGGCTAAGTAATCCATACACATGCACAGCCTTTTAAGAAGGTGTGAGCTAGTCCACTTGCAGAACAGAAAGAGGACGCTTGGGGCCCAGATTCATGTCACTTAGTATGAGGCACTTAACTGAGACATCTGAAACACGAGCGCAGGGGCTCCAAGTTTCAGTGGCCAAAGTGTGACTGAGATCTGAATTGAGTTATCCTGTCACTACTGACTATCTAGGAAGCCTAGGAGGACAAGTCTGGGTACTTTTAAAGTTTCTGCTTAGATGTTTTCAATTCCAGTGCTTTTCAAGTTCTGGTAATAATGACAGGAATAGAATGAACTATGATTTTTCTTTTTCCCTAACCATCTGATACTGCTGACATAACAACAAATGTAACAGTAACTATGTTTGAGTTATCTCAACGAAGTGAGCCTGAGAGCTGTGTCTCTAAAACCACTTTAGTTAAAGGGTAATGTTCATTAGTGCAGGGTCAACAGCACTCTAATAAACCTCTTAGTTTAAACTAAATGACAGTATAAGAGCAAGGAGTACACTAGTGAGCATTACAATAAAACATGATGCATTACATTTATAAAAATAAAAATAACAGACTAGAAAACTGGGTAATGCTTATATTTGATCTAAATGGAGTTCTAGCCCCATTTCTACCTTTAGTCTCACATGTAGCATTTCTGTTGTTTAAATTGTGTAGTAAAGGAGTGCTGGATTTCATTGCTTAATATCAAAATGTGAGACCCAAGTGTACAAACATCAGGAAATTCATAGGTTAGCTCACAATAGCCTGTGAAAGGGCAGTAGGCTTGGAGATGGGGAAGAAAACATTTTCTTAGTTCTATAGGAATGCACTGCTGACTTGCCAAGTGCAGGCTATTTGGCAGATCTACTCCAGTACTGATTTAAAGCAAGACAGGAACTAACCTTAGGAAGAACAAAGCAAATGTTCTCTACACTGAAGAACGTATTAATTTAAACTAAGGGTGAGCAGAGGCCAAAATCTTTTCTAATCTGCATGCAGGCCTTTTTTCTAAGCAGTTATTGTGATCTGAATGCAAGATAATAAGTTTTAAACTGAAACCAGCCAGCATTTTCTCTAGCTAATCAGCATGACTGCATCATCTTAAAATACCTTACTAATAATTTAAAAGCACAGCAATCACTTTTGGAGGATGAACAAGGAATAGGAATGAAAAACAAGTAAAACTCTTGAGAAATGAAAAGGACTAGACCAATCTGAAGTTAAAATTAGTCTGGATTTTCATTTAGGACAGCTCAAGTTTTATTCTTGCTTTAATATGTCAGAACAATAATTGGTTAAACAATAACATTCCAGTTCATAAGTGGGGACTTTTTTTAATCATGGTTCCTGTTCTGTAAACCATGAAGGAGATTACTATTGAAAAAAATAGTTGTTTCATGAGCTGGAAAAGGATCACGAAAAGTGGGAGCTAAGAAACAGGTATAAAGATAAAACTGTTGCTTTGGTAGTTTGGATTAAATCTCACACGTATCTAGCAGCTCACAAGCAGAGGTTAAGTGCCTATTGCAACTCCTGAAATAATCAATAACAACAAATACTGCAGTCAACTTTCTGTAATAACTTCAGACTTTCCAAGCCAGAAGCACATCTAAGAGAACTGTAAAGATTTCTTAAACATTGCAAGTAAGATCATATTATGTTGATGAAAAATTATGATTGCGATTATTTGTGTCTAGGTTTCCATAATTGCTGACCATAGAAGGGATTTGTATGCTTCATTTAAATAGCACATTCATTTGAAAAAACATTTTAAAATATCACAGTATTCTGTTTGGATTGATAGTTGAGCCTTCTGGATGCTTTTTTCTCATGAAAATCTCAAGAAGTTGAAAATTTCCCTATAAATCCTATTTGGCTTTTTGGGAACTCATTTGAGTTCTTTCACCATCTGTGCTTTATTAAAGACTTTGGATTCCTTTCTCATTTTAGATACTTAATATCACATTTTTACTACTTGTTTAAAGAAATAGTTAGAACTGAAAGCATATGAAGCCTACTTTCTCTCTAGAAAATAACAGCATACCAAACATTGTCTGTCTGTTCTATTTTAATGTATATAAGCCCAAACTAGAACACACTAGAAGTCCAACTCCAGATGAGAATTAACTGTGCTTTCAATTATTTTTCTTTTCTTTACTCTTGTAGCAGAATTGTAACTGTTTTTTTGTGGGCCCAGAACTTCATTCTCTCCTATGCAGTTAACATTGCCATGTTTTAAGGTGGTGCACCTACTAATGTGAAAAGAAATGTAAACATACTTCAAAAGTCTTTTTAGTGAGTACTTCCAATAAGTAGAGCTAAGTGTTGTATGCCATTCTTTCACTGTGTATATATATGTATGTTAAAATGCATAAAAACTAATTCTTTGTATACTTCTGTATATCTCAAAACATCAGCTGGCAATCAGCTATATTTGTGCAATAACGTTGTCCTTAAAACTAGATGGTGTGACCACTGCAGAGACTAAAACAAGTTAATTTTAATTGGATCCCTGAAACCAATGACTCACTATACTATTCTATATTAAAAATCCCCACCGTGTTCTGAACAGAGGATATACCAACCTATTATTACCCAGAATTATCCTGTACTTCGACTATACTTTTGTTATTAAGTCAAGTGACACCAAAACATATTTCTTCCAAATTTAATTGTTTTCATCTGTTTCCTCACGGGACCTTTCCTGTCCCACCTTCTGGTTTCTTCTCTCTAGTTAAGCATTCCAGCAACTCTCACATCCTAAGAGGTATTAATAAGAGCCACCTGCCACTGTGACTCATTTAAAATGTCTCTGCACAGTCTTAGATGAGAGATAATAAATATGTCCAGGCCATGGTGGATCAGAAAGGAGCCATGAGACAGTAATGGTCAGCATGATGGGCAGTGGTCTCAGCATGAGAGCAACCTAACCTTATGCTCCTTTATTCCTCTGTGTAAATGCTCAGCAAATGTCACAATCCTGTCCGTATGCTGTAAGCAGTTTGTGGCAGGTACCACATGCTGCTCTAGGTCTGTACATAACCACCTCAGTGTTAGCTTTTAAAAATAATTCTTGATACTCCCCAAAACAATTGTGAAGAGTTGCCGAAGTTTTTTCTACCAGAAAAAAGTTTCAACATTTCCTTTGTATATTTTCAGTAAAAAGTTGGACTTGCTTTTATTCTTTGAGGAGACTGCATATGCCCTCTCTCCTGTAGTTTTGGAGTATTAATTCATTTAGCTATACTTCTGGCTCTAAGCATCCTTAACTTAATTACTTATTTAAATGACTATTCCTTCTACATTTTCTCTTTGATGAAAGTACTTTAACCATTAAATACACATTTTATTTGGTTTAATCTAGTAGGCGGTTGGAGACTCCAAAAACAAGTGGTGTAATGCTTTGTAAAACATTTATGTAGTGAAGGGCATGGCAAAGGCACTTGTCTTGATGAAGAACTTGTGTCTGTTTCACACCAAGAGCATAATTTTGTACATGATAAAGAATGTATTATTGTCATGTTGTCTCATGGGTTTTTTCCTTTAAATTTTGAGTTGAAACAATATCAAACATTCTTCAGATGGTCAAGCTAATGCAGTGAATCTGATTATGTACCCAAAAAGAATAATTAAAAAAAAAGCTAGAACAGTTGTTTAACAGTAATAGATTTAAAACAAAACCAAACTGAAGCAAGCAATAAAACCCCCAAACCTCCACTATAATTGGAAAACACTACTGAAAAGACCTGAAAGCAGCTGTAAAAGAAAAGTTTTATTCTTTTAGTAAAATACACTAAAGAATATGGAATATTTTCTTAACTCTTAAATTTGACTTCTAGCTGGCTTCATGGGGTTCTGATGTATGCCTTCTAGTCATTGGAGTATATTCTGAAATATTTAAAATTTCCTTTCCAAATGCTCGTCATTAGAAACAGATTTAGAGAAAAAATTCTGAAATAAAGCAACATGATATCTTAATCAACTCTGAATTCACAAAATGAAGGCCACAGAGCAATATAATTGTCATTGAAAGTAGTAAAGTTCAAAATGGTTCCCACTTCTCCATATCAACATCCAGAGCATAGTGTTCAAAAAAGAGCATCAAATTCAATCTCAGGTGCATCATGGAGTAACACCAATAATCTTTTTTTTTTATTTTTTGTGTGTGTGCAGTGTGAACATAACATTCCTATAGGAATTCTGCTGGCTTTGCTTAGATGAAACACTGAATTGGCAATAGCTGCAAATTAAATAGTGTGGTTTGATAGAGGAAATCAAGGCTTGTCTGGAAGAGGAAAAGATACATACTAGTAAGACTGCTCATATAGTAGATAAAATTCATGTCCCCAATTTGAGTACTAAGAATGTTATTAGTCTTAGAAGCATAGAAGCATAGAATGGTTTGGGTTGGAAAGGACCTCTGGAGGTCATCTAGTCCAAACCCCCTGCAGTGGGCAGGGACATCCCCAACTAGATCAGGTTGCCCAGAGCCCTGGCAAGCCTCACCTTAAATGCCTCCAGGGATGGGGCCTCAACCACCTCCCTGGGCAACCTGTTCCAGTGTTCCACCACCCTTGTGGTGAGGAACTTCTTTCTAATGTCCAGTTTAAATCAACTCATCTCCAATGTAAAACCATTGCCCCTTGTCCTTTCAGTCCAGGCCTTTGCAAACAGGCCCTCTCCACCCTTCTTGGAAGTTCCCTTTAGGTACTAGAAAGTCACGAGTAGTTCCCCCCGAAGCCTTCTCTTCTCCAGGCTGAACAATCCCATTATCTGTCCTTTCTAATGTCTGTTTGACTGTAAAGCAGATGCTGGTTTTGTTCTGCTTTACTCAGGCAATCATTTTCTACTTTCTATACTTCTTCCTTTAGGATGTCACTTATCATTTGGAAGTGATCGGAAACATTCCTTGCTGCCAGCCCAGCCTAACACTTTTAGAACTCTCTTCTGTGCCTCTGAAGAGCTAGCAGATAATTTGGGTTATTCAAGTATTCTGACTCAAGAACTAGATGCAGATGTTCATTCATTTGGCCCGCTCCTTTTCTTGTCAATAAATAAAATGAAGCTGTTTACCTATTGGGAAAAATATCTTTATCACGTGGACATTTCAGGCTAAATACTATTTAGGTGGTTTTTGTTTCCAGCCTTTGGTAAAAGGGATATGTTATCAGAAAGATGTTTTGTGGTTATTTCCTACTTCATTATATATTGGTTAGGAAAGGAAAGAAAGAAGATGGGAATTTTGTTTATTTGTAGCTTCAGCTTGTCATTAGAACTACAGTGCAAGTGACATGTAGTAAGGGTCTCATGTAGCAGGAAAAAGTGGAAGGAAAAGATCCTAAAGCTATTTTATATGCTAAGTGCTTGTGACTGAGATGCAGTTAAAGAGCAATTGTATCATTTGCAACTAGAACTTCTTAGAAGGTTTTTGTCACCAATCCCTGGTTTGGAATAAGCCGCCTTTTCCTGAAACGGTATGTAAGTTGTCAAATGCTATACTCAACCAGCTCATCCAGGCTTATGGCAAAATTAAAAAGCCCTGGGGATTTTCTTACGGCTAAAATATTCTGTCTCACTTTTGATAACATCCCAGAATGTACTGTGACCTCTTAAGTTGTGACAAGACTGCTTCTACTTTGTCATTTTGTGGAATTATAATCGACTTCTGAACCCAACCACCATAAATTTAGTTGGGGGGCAAGTTTCAGTCTACAAGCTTAGTTTCACTGAAGCATGTGGAGTCCTGCATGCTCTTGCTAGAGCAGGCAAATGCCAGAGTTTTAGCTGTAAGGCAGAGTTCTCTGTATTCAGGAGATTGCATCCTTCATACTTGGATGTGGTGCCCAGAGCATAATGTTGGAATTACTTTGTTGCCCCTAGGGTATTTGTAATTTTAACACAGTTTTTTCATAATGTTCTCCTGTGTATGCATGTATTTTTTGACACATACTGTGTGTGTGTATTAGGTCTATTCAGACATATAAATTGTTAGGGAGGAAGCACTGTTTTCTCTTTCTCATCTTCTGAAGTTTCATTGCCAATAGAAGTGACTTAAAAATACTGTGTTCACAAAAATGATCAAATAAAATTTAAAAGTTTAAATATTTGTCCATTAAAAGAAATACTTCCACTGTATTTGCTTTCTATGAACATTTGTCTCTTTGATTTTTTTTTTTTGACTTAGCACTGTTTGACTCTCTTGCTATGCCAAATAAACACCTTTTGAAAAAGACAAGGAGAACACAATTTGAAAAGGGCAAGGCAGGAAGGCTGAGCAAAGCTGGTGTCAAAATACTTAACACCTGCTCTTGTGACACATTCAGTATGATGAGACTACATTTTCTTTTGGGTTTAATGTTAGCATGACCCTCAGAGATGTCCGGTATATAGTCTTTACAGAAATCTGCCTCAGACTTGTTGTGGCTAGGTATTTGTATTTGAGTGAAGAATAGTTTGTCCCTGCAGATGAGCATAGAGAGTAACAGAGAAAAATGTCTGTAGATAGGAACTTCTGTCTGCCAGCTTTTGATGGTTGCTCATCCCTCTGTAATTGTTCTTAGTGTTTCATGAAGAGCCTGTTAATCCCTATAGGTTGTGTAAAGTGATTCCCTGTGGACAATCTAATTGAAGCAATTAAGGTGGGTTTATTATCACTGTTTAGTAACTGGACCCATAGTCTTCATGGTATATTCTCAGATTGACACAATTTCTGGCTAGGAAGAGTGATTGGTATTTTTCTTTACAAGTGTGGAGAGAATTAAGCAGTATAAAGCAAAGCTGATAATCAGGTGGGTGAGTCAGGGGTTAATTTGTAATTAGAAGGTTTTTCAAGTTTATTAGCAGATTCTCTCATAATTAAATTTCTCATGAGGGTCAGTTTTTGTCTTGGTGGTCTTTTTATTTTGTCTGTTAAAAAAAAAAAAAAGATGGTGCTGATAAAAGATTTTACTGAAACCCAGAACAGACATCACTGGGAAAACGTAAGGGAGTGTATTAGCATGTAAAAGTGAGGGGTTCATCTCCAAGATGACAAATTTCCTGAAGTCCTGTGGCTTCAACAAAGGTCATGAAGTCCTGTGGTCCATGCCAGTTAGGCAAGTAATACATTGAGAGTGTTGTACTGTGGTTCTGCCCATGGCCTGCCACCTCCAAGGGACTGCTGACAGAACTCTGGACACCTTAGTGCCACTTGCTGCTTTAACCTCACTGTTACTGTTTTGTTAACTATTTGGTATATTAAGTGGATATATGAAGGTCTGCTTTTTAGCGAGTAAAAAGGTGTCTGTGAGAAAACACAGTTAATATTTTGTCATTCCTTCTCAGTCTTTAGAGGTGAGCTTGGAGATACGATATAAAATGTAAATGCAGGTAGAAGACCCTTTCTGTTGACTCCTCCCAAGTTTACCAGCCATTAGCTAACACAACCATAGCAGATCATAATATTTCTTAGATTGCTGCACCTTTTTAAATGAGGCTGGGTCTCCAAAAAATAGCAAATGAGATATTAATTACATGTCAGTAACAGTCATTAGGAATAAGAGTGTCTAACATACCTTTCCCAGTCCTTTTGTCAAAATTAGGAGCTTAGTCTTCTATATCTAATACCTGCGTATAATAGTTAAATGCAGTCTCTGGCTAATGGATCTGGAATGTTTTGAAGGCAAAAACTGCAAATTTTTGGTAGGCTCTGATGCACTCTAGTTACTCTTTAATCTCAAAATGCTATTGAAAACAGTCTATTTATAGTTTGTTGAAGTAACCGCAGAGCCACTTGGCCTGTGAATAACCAAGAACTACTATTCAAAGCATGGCCTCAAAATAAGATATGTCTGTATTCAGGGTCATTTTTCAGGGTGTGTGTTTCTTCAGGGACATGTTTTCATTTGGAAACAAGGTGTTTGGTTTGTTGTTTTTTTTGTTCTTGTGTTGTTTATTTTAAATTGGTCTTAGCCTTGCTCTGTATTAAAATAGAACTTTTTTTTTTGCCCCAGCTTAATTGAAAGAAATTATCAACATTCTGTTTTCAGACAGTTACATAAATGTAAATCATGAATAGCTGGGCTACTGTCAGAGAAGTTACTCTGTATTAAGTAGTTTGCAGTCAAGAGACAGAATTTGGCCTCTAACTGGATTTTTTTGCACTCTCAAAGACCTTCAAGCTACAGGGGAAATTGCTAGTCTGAAATGATTAAAATGAACACAGCTCATTAATGTTTTTGGTTAACTTTTGTAGCATCACTCCTCTCTTGATTTATCTAGAAAAACCCAAAGATACTGAATTTTGCCAGAAAGATTTGCAACTTTCTTCTTTAAGTTGTGACACTACACAATTTCTTTCTTTTCTTAAATTGCTGCTTGAACCTCCTTGGAGTTGCAGTTGGGATGAAATCAAGAGGAAAAAAATACCTTTTACTATAAACACTCCTACTCCTGTTGCCTTCTGAAACTGCATGTGTGAAAGGAGGGGAACAGCAAAATATCTGTACCTGTACTATTTTCAGAAATGTTCCTGAAAGAGGTCTTGAGTCCACATCAAGAAGGAGTGTGTGCTGGATGTCAGGCTTCACCTACCAACCTCACCACCCTCACTCATCTTGATGGCAGCAAGCCAGAGTTGCTTTCCTCCTGGCTTTCTCTTACAGGTTTGTCCCTGTCCCTGTTGCAGGATGAGCAAAATGAGATGAATTTTATCAAAGTATTGAGATAATATAGGTGCATACAAAATACATATGAAAGTTGCATTTTAAGAATGTAGTATTTACTGAGTGATCTTTATTGGTCTTTGTTGGTCACATTGAATATCCTGAACTTAAAGGATATTTGAAAGCTAGTAAAAACAAACAAACAAACAAAAAAACAGCTTAAAAAAATTAAAACCACTGGAAAGCATTTCAGTTAACATTTCACTTAAAGGTTATACTTTGAAGTCCCCTGTGTTACATGCTGCCTTCCCACTTCTTGAGACTGTTGCTATAATACTAGGTCAGTAATTCTCTACATCATCATGTTAGAGTTACAAGTATCTTATTCCATGTAGATTAATTGCTTGTTACTGCTATCTATGCAAATGTATGGTTCTACCATACAAAGACACACAAAATAATACAGATTACCTGTAGCCACCTGGCCTGTCACAGTTCAACCAAGTAAAACTGCAGTTCCAGGAAGGTGCAGACAGAGCACAGCTGACAAGCAGCAGTCTAGAGGCCTTGCAGATTTAGTATAAAGCTTGTACTAGCCTGATACTATCAATGGCAGTACTGCATTACCAGGCTACACAGTTACAACATGTGAATGGGAGTAATTAGATGAAATTATGGTAAAGAAGGGAAAATGACTAATGTGTATTTGACTGTAAAAGAAGACAGATTAATTCCATTCATTTTGGTGCTTTACGCAAATTTGTTACTGCATTCCACCACTTGCCACATAGGGTTTTTTTATATTTCCTTACATGTTTATGTGTGATTTTGGACTTAAGTATGTACAACATCCACAAGGGGTTGTCTGTAACCGAGGCTCCTAAGCTTTTGGTGTTTCAAGGCATCAACTATGGTGCAGTTATCCTACCAAGGAAAATGGAATTGCTTATTTTTTTGCTATTAAGTCAGATTACAGTCTTGCAGTTTGAAAGGCTGTGCAAGAACTAGTTGTCTGTTTAAAAACTTTACCACAAATGCTGCTATTCTGTTACTCATTTCATTTTTAAAAGTCACAGTTAACACATCAGATTTGCTTATTTTCTCTCAAGTTGTAATAATAGTAATGATTTCAGTGGAATTATTTTTCATTTGCCGAGTTTGAGCAGATAATCAGATTAATTCACCAAAATTTTATTTCCGTGTTGTAGAAGCTTTTACTTTTCCCTGTCAGACATTGTCATGATAATTTTAGTAGGGAATAGGTTAAAATAATCATCCAGTTGGTCAAATAGTCAGCCTGCTGTTGTGTTATACAGCCCGTCTGTTCTGCCAACTTATTTTTGATGAGCTTCTTAGAAATAGCTGCTTTTATGCCAGTGACTTAGGGTAGGATTGTCTGTAATTATGCTCTTAGTAACATTGCAAGTATGAAGAAAGAAGGGGAAAAAAAAAAGGCATAGGTCTTTTATGGGACCTCTTGTAGGCTTCTGTCTCATTATGTTAACAATCTGCCTAGAGAATGGTGTCAGATTTAGAGAGCAGACAAGATTGATTTACTTTTCAGGCCCTTCTACCCAGCCTAATTATTGCGTTACAAATGGCGATTCTTTCACCCCTGTGAAGGAGCACTTTGATTAGTGTCTGCAATGCAGGTGCCAGGGCTTGATACGGTAAGTGCATGTCAACTAGTTTTCTTTCATCCCATAGTCAAACTGTATAAAACAGCCATTGCACAGCAGGAGCTGATAGATGGTTTTACCATAACTTATGAGCTTAAAATTGATAGGGTTAGAACAGCTATGAAATTTACCAGCTTGTTTTGTTTAATGGCTTCCTTAGTTGTTCTAGTAAACAGGAAGAACACTAAGGAGATGGGAAATGGAAATAAAATTTTTGTGACAAGGTAGTTTACTATTGTAGAATTTTATTTGAAATTCAGATCAAGTTTCTTCCTTCTCTCTGCCCCCAAGACAAGGCTGAATTATCCTTCTCACAAATAAAGGTATAGTTTCAACATCATAGTCTCTTTTCTCATCTACTTAATGAGCTATTGAAATGTTATTAAGCTATAGTAGAGTGATACTCTTTTTAGTTGGTTAAAGATTCATTTATAAATAGCATTTTTTTAGCAATTGACAATGACTAGGTATATACAGGTTTGGATAAGTAAATAGAAACACAGGATTTTAGAGTTGGCACTAATCACTTTAAAAATTAAGAATAAGTATTCATGCCAAATTCAAAGGGTTTGCTATGAGACACCAGACTTCTCATCAGCTTCCTATTGCAAGCTTCTTGTTTGTTTGATATGTTACCTCATTTGCTAGAGAAACAGATTTTGGTTTTGTGTGTGTTTCCCCCCCTTCAATGTACTAAAAGAGAAAAATGTAGAGGACAGCCAGTGTAAGATCCTTTCCTAATTAATGTTACATAAGGTAATAATAATAAATAATAAAAGTGCTTCTGAGTGGCCCACAAGGGTGAGGCTCTTGAGGTCAGTGAAGACAGTGTGATGTTTTGGAAACACGTATACTTTTGATTTCTTGGCTTAGAGAACACCAGCTTCTTCCTCGGCTACCTCATTCCCATTGGATCCTTATGAACTCTCTCAATTCTCATCCCATATTTAACTAGCATTGTGTGTTAATAGGTATCATTTACACCTCAAATGACAAAAAGTAAAAAAGCAAAAAGTAGTATTTGCGTTATACTTACACAATTATTCTAATATTAATAAAATAAATAGAAAATATTTAAATTAAAAATACAGAATCTGTTGCCTCAGTAAAATGTCCCATAGGACTAATAACTCACATAATATACCTGCATATTGTTGGTAGTTCTGAAATTGATTTTAATGTAAAATGGTATCTGTAACCTTACTCTTTTGTTACTTGTTTCTGTACTGACTCATTAAGTCATATGCAGTCTATGATGTAGATAATTTAAACTTTTGGGGATAGTATTTATGCTCAGTGAGTTTGCAGAAAATGTATCATATACTTGGATATAATTCGAAAAATGATCATAAAGGGGCCGTGCAACTCTCAACACGTGTCTTGCAGCAGAATGATTCTGAAATTTAGTTTCATAAGCTTTTCATGAAGTAGAAGTCAGGAGTTTTAATAGACCACACTTTCTCACATACACTGAAGAACCCTTACAGTAACTGGTAATCGAATTTGACTATATATTTTCAGCATTTAAACTAAATAAATAAGAAAATCCAGCTTAATCTCCAGACTTGTGAATTTTAATTCAGACCTTTGATTCAGATGAGGCAATTACTTACTTTTTTGCACTTATCTGCTCAAAGTGAAATATGAGGAGTTTCAAAGCTGTAGCAACACATTATCATGCTTGGAACACTAATTACAATGTAGCTTTTTCCAGTAGCATGAGAACATGAAGATCATCTGTGTCATCATTCTTGCTTGATGCATAATTATGACCCAGTGCTTTAATTTGAATTGTCCAAAGAAGGTTGAATTAACTTCCTTGCTAGTAAATATAACAGCTGGGATTCTGTTAGTTCCCTGCGGAGATCTCCAGGCAGTATTTATCAGAACTTTCAAGTGCAAAATAAACTGTTGTGCTACAGCAGTCAGTCTGCTCAGTGATACGCATACAGCTGCAATAAGTGGCAATATACAGTTAAACAGTGTGAATTTGATTCCATTACACCTCTCCTGTCAATAATACTTGCACACTTCAGGTGTTGTGATGCACAGACATTTACTTTATCAATACAATTTTTATGAGAGTGTAACACATACTCTTTTCCTACTGTAGAAGCCAATTATATTTTATAAAGTTCTTCTCAAAAAGGAGTTAAAGCTGATAACAGAAACACTGATGCTTTGTATATCTCTCTATTCATTCACCTGTCCAGACTTACTAATATGCATTTATGTTATTATCTTAAGGACATCTTGAAGGTTGACTGGGGAATCTTGCTCTGGCTCTCTAAGGTTAGAATGTTTGAAATTGTACTTGCTCAGTTGTGCAAAGATGCTTGAAAGCAACAACTGCAGCAACTACAATATTAATAATAATAACAATAATAATAACAGCAATCATAGTAGCAGAGCACCGCAGCTGTAAAAGCAAGCTGCAGCTCCATAGCGCTCAGTGCCAGCTCAGCTCATCTCCAGTGAGTTGAACTGTTTTGTCAACAGCTCCATCTGCAGCCCGTGGGCAGCGGAGTGCCGTGCACTGCCGCCCTGGGATGTGCTCACTGCACACAGCTGTCTGTTAAAATTAGATTTGAAAGGCAACACCTTAAAACACCTTTTTGCGGTTGAAATTTTGGCACTGTCAGGTTTTATATGATTACTGAGAGTATAGCCGTAGGCTCTGTCAATGGAAACTCTCTGGGAAAGAAGCAGTGAGGAAGCAAAAGGAGAAATGAGCTATCACTGTTGCTGAGGGCCTGCAATCAGGCATAATAAACTCTCCAGTCACCTGTTTAAATATGTGCACAGCAAATTAACCTGGGTTTCTATACTATTTTTTTCCTTTTCCATTCTATGAATATGCTTTTATTTGCAGGGGCCACTTCTAAGCTTTTGGCCACTAGGTACCATCTCCCTTGTGATGTGCAAGTGAGAGCAGTGTAACTCATTCTGCCAGAACAGTTTGAGTAACTTGCATACCCAGCATTGGGAGAGTTAGCAGGGTTTCCTTCGGGGTGTGGGGCAGAAGTTAGCATTGCTTTCGTCTATTTCTAGCCAGGGTCTGTAGTTTGGCAACACTAGAGGGCTGTAGAAGTCTTTTCTAGTCACCTACAGGTGACAGGTTTTTTTGCTCTGTTTTAGTTTGTTTGTTTTTTTTTTTTTTTCTGGGGAAGAAAGTGGTAGTGCTAATGGAAGTACTTGTGCAGGGCAGGAGGTATGAATGCACATCCTAAACAAGTTTCAAACTACAACTATTTTCAAATGGCTATAAATTACTGGAAAGTAAGGAGTTAGGAGTGCAATCAATAACTATATATGTTCTGGCTTTTAATAATGTAGTAATTGTCATTACTTTATAGAATCATTCAGCATAACATTTGTCTCTTCCTTACTTCACACTTAAAATTAATAACAAGTGATTGTGGCCTTTTAGGTTTTTTGGGGGGTGGAGTTAGGTTCACTTTCCTGCGCAGAGCTATTTCTACTTCTTCCATCTGTGTTTATATAGCATTAAAATGCTGTATGATGTCTTCAGAACACCTTCAGATATCTTTTTTGACCTATTGGTGCTCTTGATAAATTAAAATGCCATTCACGATGGACAGGAACATTAGTCAGTAGGCAACAGTCATTCCCTGGCCACAGAAAATGGTATACAGAAAACCTTCCCTTCCCCCCTTTCAGTTTTCATGACAGCAGTCCTACCTACATGTCTGTATAGATGGATGGGGTTTTGGTATATTCTAAAGATTAGCAAATTTAGATCACTTCAGATAGGTGTGGAAGTGAGTTCTGCAGTGAAAAAGCACTCATATACCTTGTCATTAATTTCCTATCTTTCACTCAAAGGTGCTTCAGTGCTGTCAGTAATCTTAACACATGGGGAGTGAGTCAGTCTCTCAAAAAAGCAAGCTTCAAGTCATTTTGGGCTTTATAGGTCAAAAACAGCACTTCAAACTCCACTTGAAAAACAACAGGCAGCCAGAGCAGATTTGGAGAGCAGATGTCAAATGCTCATAAAGGGATACAAAGCATATCAAGCAGAATGGCACCTTCCTATACCAGATTGTTTTTAGGTTGATTTAAGGTGCAACCCAATGTAAAGCTCATATCAGTAGATCAGCTACTTGCTGAAGTCATGTTTACAAGTGCTAAATTATGATAGCATACTGTAACACAGAAATACCATTATGCATTAGAAGATTTTATCATCATACTTTTATGTCTTATGAGGTTGTGTAAGATTGCATTCAGAAGGGAGAAGTGCCACTCAGTATACTTCAGTTTCACCTAGGAAAAAGCTACCTCTCTTGAAAACACCACTCATTTAGCATTGTTATAGCCATTGTCCCTTTAGGAAGGGTTCAAAGACTGTAATATACTTCCTTAGAGTTCTCCAGTAAGATTGGAAGAAGTCAGAAGGAGAAAACATCATTCCTACGCATTCTTCTGACCATAAAGACTTCTGAAAGTCTTTGCAGATTTCTAAGTTTGTGTATTATAGGTGGAACTGTTTATTCTGGGAACAATTCCCCTTGCTTTCAAAGACATAGAACTTAAAAATAAATGTTCCATTTCAAACATTAGATTTTAAGATCTGCTAATAACATGCTGTGTGAACAGTATTAATTAATATGTTCAAATTCTGCTCTCCAGATCAGCTCTTAAAGTGCAGGTTTCTCCCCCCCCCCC
>VWZO01004100.1:259434-295403 GCA_013396975.1 Bucco capensis
CCCCGTATTGTTTTATTTTTGCAGTAGATTACATTTCATTTTACATATCCATAGCATTTTTGGAAACTGCAACAGTATGCTTGATTTGCTTAGATGGCTCTGGATAGCCAAACCATGGGCAATTTTCATAGCACTTTTCATAAGAGGACCTATTATGTTTTATAAACTCAACCAACCCATGCTTATATTATTTGTGAGGCCATTTTACATCGTGATGAAAGTCAGGTATTTATGGAGTTGAGAGTGGCAGCTCTTTCCAATATGTATTAACATTATGTGACAGTTTAAAATAGGAAATAAAGAGTGCAGCAACCAGTCTGCAGTATTTCTGGTGTGTCTTCTATGGTCAGCTTGTTAACAATGTTTTTTTCTGTTGTGGATTATAATCAAGTGTATTTTGTTTCAAACTAGCACAGAATAGCAAAGATTTTGCTACATTTTTTTTCGACTGTCACAATACAGTGCTGGTAGGGTTTGTTATCAGCTATTGCTTTTAGATATTCATTACAAGAGAGGAAAACAATAGGTACTCAATTTGGGCAAAGGGGGGGAACATCGTACAAAGTTGGAAACATTTATCAGAGTTAGCACTATCTCAACTATTCTTTGATTTAATTCTCCTTAGGAAAATACTGTAAAAGTGAACAAGCAAAGTGAGATGCACTTTTACTAAACTGTACAGAAAAGGACAAGTTAAACATGAATAACAGATTGCTGCTGTCACTGCAACTAAAAGGAAATTTTGAGATGATAGACTTCAGGTTTGTAAATTACTAAATAATGTTTTCTAATTTGATGGTCTATATGTATGTATGTATGGCTAGGCTTCGTGANGTGATGGTCTATACAATATCAGTAATTTTTACAGGGAACTGGGAAACCTACTAATCGTGGTTAAGGAGCATCAGGGCTTATTATATTTTTGCTTGGCATCAAGCAGAACTTAATATGCTGCGCTGACCATTCTGGACGATCTTGTTGAGCTCTTTGTACCATTAGTGTATTACTGATGTGTCCTTGAAGAAGTGAAGGTAAAGACACATTTTGTGATACCAGTTATTTAATTTCTTTTATTGATTTATCTGACGATGTAGCAGGTTTTCCAGCACTAAGTGTGAATAGCATGACCAAATGACTTCATGTGTGATTATACAAATAAAGTGAAAACTAAACTTTTTGAAAGTTAATAAAATGAGCAAAGAGGGCATTTGTGCTCCAAGTTGGAAATTGATTCTTGTTTCTCTGTTACCTTTTGTGTTGAGGGATTAAGCTATAAAGTCAGTAATGAAACAGTTTTCTTGTGCTACCTAAGTTGAGAAGCAATTGGTAAAGAAATAAATAGCTTATTCTGATCAGACTTGGTAAACTGATATGAATTTCACTGTGAGGACTGTAATATCCTGGGAAGATGGACCATATTTACAGATGCAAAACTACTGCTTCAGGGAAGCAGTCACTTCTACAAAATGAAAACTTTGTGGAGAGAAATGCTGGATAAATAATGGAATGAATGTGAGCTCACAAATGTGAAAGGTTTTTAGAGATACAGCTATGCAAATATTGAGGAAAAACTAAACAGATTATATTGCCCCAGCTCTTGGCATTAGTATGATTATTTCATGAATATTGTGTCCTATTCTGGTGCCATCAGTTAGGAAAACAGAACACAAAATGTCAAAGAAATGATAGAAAGGACCAGAACATGTGCTTTGCAACGAAAAGCTAAGCTTAGTCACAAATAAAACCACTTTTTTTGAAACAGTGGACTTGGTAGATACTTGATTAGAAGCTTTAAATACCTACATGGAGAAAAAAATTGTTAAATGCTGGTCTATTAAGTCTGTAGGCAGGAAAATGTTGAAGCGTAATGGCTAAAAGCAGAATATAGACCAAATCAAACTAAAAATAAGCTGGAGATTTTAACTACTCCTGGAAACTACTTTCTGATGCAATTGATAGATTTTCTGTCACTGGAAATAAAAATGTGACCTTTATTCATTTTCTTCTTTTAAAGATATAGTCTAAATCAAGTTTAAATATTGAATTTGAAGCAGAAATAATTTAAATCTTGAATCTATAATATACAGGAAGTCTTAGAAGTGCATTAACCTAAAATAGAGAGCATGCACACTTACTGTTTCTTTTCATTTCCTTTCTGTATCCTAACTGTTAAACTATGTGCCAATTTGTTGTCTACTCCTGAAAATACTGTGTGTAGAGAGCTTCCATTTATGTCAATAAGATTAGAGGATATTAAGGTCATACCCTTAATATAAAATATAATTTATTTGGATATTGGCTATCTTCCAATTGATTCCATGACAAATTCTACTTACCTGAAAGCATACAGATTTTTTTTCCTTCCACTCAAGAATGTATAGCATTGCACAATTGACCAAGTGTATTATGGGAAAACTTGATCTTTCTACAGAAGATTAAGTACTACCCTTCCCCAGAGGCAGAATGCCAGATTGATTTGATGGACCAGTTTACCATAGCAAATTGCATATTCCAGAAGCACTTTTGACCAAGAGTTACTGTCTGCAGTGTACCATCTGCTAAAAGTCTGATATCTCTAAATTTAGATGATCGGTGCAGTCAATTTGGGTAGTAAATTATTCATTTAAACATTGTAGTGGACACTTCACCACATGAAAGCCTGCTTCGGCTTCTTCTGAAATTTTAGTTAAGTAGGATAGAAAACTGGTGGATAAAAGCAAATACATTTTTCACTGCTTTGAGCCTATAGAATTACTTATGTCCATAGAAAACCATGTGTCAGTAGAACTGCAATTATAATGTGAATATACTGATTTGACATTTGGCACAATAAGTTAAGTAATGAAGAATGAGCTCAGGCACTGCAAGCTAATGGCACTCTGATGACATTACTTTGGGATGACAGTTTGTGGGATGTAACATTACAGGTATGTATCTTAAAGCTATTCTATCCTGAGAACAGGAGGAATCAACACAGAACAGGAAGAAGCAACACAGAATGTGAAGCTGCAGATTTTTTTACTTATTCTTCCCTATTTGTCCTTGTACCCAATGGAGTATTGTGTAACTTCTTTGAGAACAATGACTGGCGACAAGCCTGACAGTGGTTAAGCTGTGTAAATTGACAGTGTGTCTGGGCTAGACTGGTGCTAGACCAATACTTTGTGACTGCCCATTGGGCCAAAAAATACAAATTGGAAGTGTCTCATAGGCTTTTCATCAAAACTGAGGTTTTCTTGATTGCAGCATTTGCAGACAGCCCATTCCTGTACTGGAGCATGTCCCTAATGCCGAAGTTTAATGACAGCTGCAGATACAGCTAACAAGTTAGCAGTTGTTCTCACAGGTATTATGGGTTTCGCTGGTTACATTTTTCTGTAATTTTCTTTCAAAGTAGCATATGCACCAACAAATTAGAGAATTACTAGAGTAGTGAGTTTGGTCATTTTGTGGGGTTTTTTTGTGTTTGGTGTTTTTTGTTTGTGTGCATTTTTTTTGTTTTGTTTGTTTCTTTTACACTTCCTCTTGACAGCCCTTAAACCAGGATGGGACTATACACTCTCATATTCTGTGCTCCGTCTAGCATTTCAGGGTTTTACTTTTCCAGCTCCCTGAAGCAGGCTTTGCTAGTACTGTGGCCCCAGATGAAGCTATCAGAAGCTTCAAAACCTTTGGAAACCTCACATAGCTTTGAAAGGTAGAATTAAAAACCACGTGTAGTACATTAGGAAATTTAAGTTCTGTCTGAGATACAATTCATGCTGGGGAATTGAGGAGGTAGCTCAAGAGCTCTTTTTCAGTATCATCCACAGGAGCCAGTGAATGGTTTGTTACTTGGGCAAACGCGTGAAAGCAGGATAGGCAGTACTTTCAGGTTAGTGTGATGATAGGAGCTGAATATCTCATAATGTATGGTATTCACAGGCTTGACTGCTTGCTCAACAGAGTCTTGCATTGTAATTTGCTGATTTTTAAATTCTTGATGTTAATGATCATGTTACATGTATGGTAGAATAATGTAGTCTTAGGATGGTGTTAGTGTGCTGAGCTCTGTGTTGCTGGGGACAGATTATTCTGAGAGAATTTTCAAATGGGAAATGGTGATAGGTTTAAAATAAAACCACAGTTCTAGAGAGAGGTTTTGTTTGAAGTGATGTGTTGAATGTGTTGAAATATCCATTGCTGATTTGGATATGTGTGTCACTGATAGTACAATTTTCCTGAAGATGTTAGATAAAAATTTTAAGATAATGTACATAGTACTCAAGTAATCATAAAAGGAAAAAATGGAGTTCTGTAATGTTTAATTTATTTGGATGCTTTTCTGTTTTCTTTCCTTCCAGATTAATGATGAAAAATATTGGTTCAGTAAGAAGTTTCCATACTTAGAACATAACTGTTATGTCTGGCTTGTTGGGGATGTTGGGGATTTTTGGTGTTTTTTATTTTTTTTACAGTAGCTACAGACTGCATATACATAATTATGAAACGCTAATTACTTAAAGGTCACAGAAGGAGTCTCCCCACCCTGTTTTTTAATATCCCATGGTTTCCTTTTTATAAAGCATAGTAATTAAATTCTCGATCAACAAATTTCATGTGGTATCATTTCACTGCATCATTCTAAATGGAAATATGTAAAATTTATGCTGGTATAGACTTCTTAATCTGCTGTTTGCTATTTTTGCTGATTGACACACATATGGAAGACTCCTTAAGAAACAATATAATTAGTCTATTTGCATTGCCTGGAATTAGGTGACCTTTGGTTTTGGCAGTAATTAGACTATCTCTGCTGTACACTATTACTTGCTGGTAGTCACTAACCAGGCAGAAAAGGAGTCCAAGCAGCTCATTTAGTGAGCTACAAAAGCTTTTCAAATGTCATTAAAATGAACAGGAAATTATAATTAATAGTGCAGTAGCATTTTATGGATGTGTCCCACAGATAAAATGTGGACAAAGCAGTTATTTTCTTAGTCCAAAAGCCTGTTCAGATAAATCAGTATTTCCTTTGGCACAACTTCTGTAGCCCCCTAAATCTAAAATTCTTAGGTGCTACAACACCTGAAAACGTGCATGTTCTGAGTGTTTTCTTCCCAGGGTGTTTGTATGTAGGCATCCATACTGAGCCTGATTTTTACTAAAGGTGTTAATAACTGCTTCTCTAAGGTTACTAAAAAATTCATGTGGCTGTGTATATTATTTATATACTCCAAAGCCACATTTTTTTTATAGTGTTTGTGTCATAAATTATATTTTCAAAGAAGATATTAAAGGGCAGTGTGGTAAATTCTTGGAATAATATTTTCTTGCACTATGCACAGACAGAAAAAAATCACTAAGGACCTAATTCTCAGGTACTTGCATGCTTGATCATATATGGATATCTTCCTGCATGAATCCAGCCCCCCAATAAGAGAAATCTGGATTGCCATTACAAAGAATTAAAGGTTCATGCTTTCGTTTCTGTCAGTTAATTGAGGCCCGCAGGTTGATAGCCTAGATTAAATAGACTCCTAGTTTAGGTCTCGCTTCCATGCTTTCAAGTTGCATGGTAGAATGAATCAAAATTGTAAAGTACTCACAGTAAATGACTCACTAGAACTGAATTTTACACATAACATCAGGACTGTTGAAGATTTACCAGTAAGTAATGACTGCATTGCATCATCTTGTGACAGTAATCGATCTGTACATTTTCGAGATTGGTTTCTAGCACTGTAGCACTAGAAGACAACTGGGGCATATTCACAGGACAGTATTAAAAGCCAGAAATTATCATAGTCAGCTAACTTGTATGATAACACTCTTCTTCTGTTATCGTAGTGGATGCAAATAACTCATACAAACTTGAAAGTGCTGAACACCAACAAAGAGGGTTTGTTTTCAGAGGATAATTGGAACCTTTTTCAGGGGAGGCTGCAAGCATTAACCCTCAAATATTTTTGTGAGATAAGTATGCATTATCTATTTTTATATATGCATCAGAAGAGTTATTTTCTTAGCTGAGCGCACTGTATGTATACTACAGATTTGCATGCAATTTTATGTGTCTGTTTTCATAAATAAGCACCAGATGTTTTGAGAATGTCGTTTAAATTCAGATTAATGTTAGCAAAATGTAGAATTACATACATTTGATTTTAGTGTTTTTATTGTTTTTTTTTTTAATCTAAAGCAGCAGATATGTTTTTCACTGCTGACACCACTGCTTCAAGTCCTCTATCATCAAGTAATAGAAGTGAGAAAGGTGGTTTTTCTTCTTAGGAAAAAGATACATTCTACCTTACTTTAAAAAACTAAATCCCACACCTTTTACGAGTCATCTCTCTGTGGTCAGAGGAGATAAAATAGATATATTATTCTGTAGAGATGCCTGTTTCTCTAACTGCTTTTTGCCCTTGAATAAAAACTTCAGGGTAACGTATCCAGGATGTCTAATTTCAGCTTAATCATCTGATTCTTAGATTTCAAGACTGTAATACATACATCACACTGTTCCCTAAACTTTGACAGTGGTGTCTGAATATCAGCAGAGAGCTCAGCTAAAAGAAAAGTTAATTTAAGTACTTGACATTTCTGTTCTGTAGTAAAACCCACCAATGAGTTCACTGAAAGAAGGCTAGAGACTCATGTTAACCATGCTACCCTTGTCTTCTCAGTTGTTTAGGTGTTTTTTATATCTTTCTTTTAATCAAGAAACCAATTTATTAGAAGGAAGTATGCAGACAGATGTTCCTCACTCACTTGTGTGGAAGAGCTAAACTGTCACAGCTAAGATTTCTGAGCACTCTGAGAACCTGAATTAGTTCTGACACTAACAGTAGACAGGGGTTCACAAAAATGAATAAATTCATTTAGAAAATGCAGGATATTGCTATTAAAAACAGAAGATTGACAATATACAAACTTATTTTCTTAGGCTTGAAAAAAATCTTTTTCTTGACATTTCACAGCCTTCTGAAACACTGGCTCAGGGAGATGTCAAACTTGTAACTATAAAGAAAAAATGCTTATTCTCACTTTACATTCTGTATTAGTGAATTTGATTATTTTTAAAAATACTTATCACAGAAAAAATCCAGTTATCAATAAAATTACATCATGTGGATGCACACTTAAAACACTGTTGGCAGAGGGCTACCCTTCAATAGATTCAACTGTCTGAAAAATTAGGCACCTTTATAGTTGTTTGATGAAGCAGAAACAGGCACCTCCACAAGCTGCTTAATCTCACCTATTTCAGATATCTTTGTATCTAAATACAAATGCATCATAAAGTTGCTTTAATTGTTTAAAAAAGACAGTAATTTAACTTTTTCCCTATGTTTTTGAAATTTAGTTTCAAAAGTAAACTGAGCCAGTAGGAAGCATAAAGGAAAGGCTTTTTATTATGCCATGACTAGTACTCTAGAAATACCTACAGGTGTATTAGTGGAATATCTTGCAACTCAGAAGGATTTGCAAATTATAAACCTGTGAAATTAATAATTTAGAAAACAAAAATAGACCTCCCACTTCCCCTTAGCTACAAAGGCATCTGAGTCCTTTAGTAAATTCCTAGCATTATGGACTCTGGAACTATTGAGAAGAGGATTATGCCTATAGTTTGGTTCAGGATTAAATTTTAAAGTGATTCAATAGCGTTATCTGAAAGGTGTTACAACTCTTGCACTCCCTGAAAAAAAAAACCAAGTCAATATTGAACATCCTATTTCCTCAGATTTTAGTATCTTTCCCTAGCTAAAAGATGTGTGCATACAAGCTATTAGTGCTATACATAAACACTGTAATTGGAGTAACCCATATTAATATATATTATTTATAACAAATAATTCCAAGCTGCTTTTTTTAAATCAGGTTAAAAGAATAATTACCTAAAAAAGGAAGCAGAGATAGTATTTAATCTGAAAAAAAATTTCCCTTCTGTATTTCTCATTTCTCCATCAAGTAAGAAACAGAATACATAGAAGTTCTTTGGAGGTTATTAAAACAAAGTGTCATCTACAGCCTAAGATGTTAAAACAGAGAGTTGTCACTGACACTTTATCTATGCAAAAAAGATTTCTAATCTAAAGATGTGGAGGTAAAAATGACAGCTAAATGCTAAACAGAAGTACAGTATAAAGGTGTCACTTTTCTTTTGCATCTTTAGCTGCTTTCCTCCTCAGCCTTATTCAAATTTATTGCTGATTTTTTTTCAAGGCTATAAAATCCTGGAGTGTAACACAACCTCACATAATGCTTCCCTCAACTTTTACAGCAGAGGTATGATTTACTATTGTAATAAAACTCTGCTATCAAGTATTTTCTAACTGTTTTTATCTCCTCTGTTGATGAATAAAAAGTAAAATGAGATTTCCATCTGAATATATAATTGAAGACAAAGTTACTTATTGCAAACTACTTCAGGAAGCAAAATACATTGAGGTGTGTTAGTTTAACACTGACACAAAACCAGCTCATGATGTAGAATTCGTATCTTTGATACCCAGGAGCCTCAGAATTTAAACAGACTGGTAAAACCCACAAGACTTTGACTCTGTAATTGCAGGGGCAAACAGTAATTTCTGTGTTTGACTTCTGTATGAAACAATTGGATCCTTACTGCTGTTTCCATAATAGACTTCAAATCTGATTGAAAAGCAATGTTGCCCGAGCTGTTTCTATACATTTTAGTAATACTTCACTTTTTTGTTTTTAATCAGGAATTGCATTTCTAAATGTTAGAATTCTGATTTCTTTGCAAAGAAAAAAAGGCATGAAACATTTTTCTCATGCAAAATATTGTCATGCACCAACAAGCAGAGTAGATTTTACACCTGCTCACTTTCCCCTTTATTCATTACTCATTAACTTTGAAATACTTTTCTCAGCAACGTTGCATGAAGATAAAAATAGAAGTGTAAAATGAAGAAAGAAGGAGGGGAAAAAAAGAACAATACTGCATATTCCCTCCAGATGTGAGTACTTTGAATGTGACATCTTAGAAGCTTTGGCATCCATTAAACATGCTGCCCTCTGTGGCTTAAAAGGAAGTTTGGTTGATATTAAATTCAATGAGGATTTTTCACAGACCTTTATGACAGAGTTGCAGTTTAGCATAAAAGAACAGCTTGTAGTCTAAAATGTGTGGCATGTAGAAACTGTCAGATGCATGGTGTGGGCATAGAGAAGGGAGTATGTTCTAACTTCTGTGTGCAGGGATTTCTGCACGGAACTAAAGTAGGCATGAATGAAGACGGTAGCATAGCCTGCTGAGATGACTTTTGTGGTTTTATTGCAGTGCTCATACAAGACTTACATATTTTTTCTCTTCTGGTCTCTCTTCTCAGATGAACAGTGGGAACTGCACTTAATGTTTGCTGCCAATTCTTTCTCCTGTTTGCTGCCCTGTCGGATTTATTTGAAAGAATTTTTGGAGCAGTAGAAAATGGCAGAAGACTGCCATTTATATGAAGCATTCTTTTATTAGAGGTTTTTGAAGGCTTTTTAAAAAAAAAAAGAAATCGTGAATGATGTCAAGCTTTTGAAATACATCTTCCTTCTGAATTGGAACTAAATCTGAAAATTCATATGAAGGGATTTAGAAAAATAATTTCAGATTAATCACTTTTTAAATTCTATTTTGTACTGTAATACACAGTAATATAAATAGAAAATAGAACAGGATAACATTTCATGGCTGCCTGTGACAGCATGGTTTTGGATTTGCTAACCTAGTAGATCTCTTTCAATTCTATGAATAGTAATTTCAGAAGAAAGGATTAAAGACAGTCGACATCGTCAGCTTTTTGCTTCTTTGAAACAAAATTTCAGCAAAATTACAACACACTGTGAGCTGTTTCACTGTTCCAGTAGAAAATGCTTCCATCATTTCTTTTTCTGAAGACACTCTAGGTGTTTAATACAAGTTTTAAAAAGTTACTTGCAGAAGTAATTAGACTGCCATTTTGTAAGTAAGGTGTGTGCAGATCAACGCTTTGTGCCAGCTTTTTCTTCAGCATGAATTACTAAAAGGTGAAATCGTGCTTCTAACCTTGAATTGCTTGTATCCAAACTCAGGAAACCCATAACAATCCTCTACCTGCATTTTTCTTCCCCTTCCTATGTGGTTTTAATATAGATTGAATGAATGGACCATCTCATTTTCGGTATCAGTTATTAGTGAACTGTGACATTAGCAAACTGCAAAGGCAAGGTGCAGAACAAGAAGACTCTGTACCCACTGCCTCTTGGTCCTCTGGAAGCTAACACAGAGTTTGAGTTAAGAAATAGTATAGCAAACAGCAATGCTATACTAAAGGACTGTGTTACACAGACCTTTCCAAACGAAACATTACTTAAAGAGGTTTATGTAAGTACTTTACAAGTCTATCTCCCAAACAGTATTATAATAAGCTTTCAGAAAGGAAATTTTAATTACAACTATTTCAGAAATTAGAACCTGGGGCAGACAGAGGGAAAGAGGCTTGTGTGAAGTCAGCAACCAGAGCAGGGTGTAAAACGCATGTTTCTCAATTTTTAGCCGCTACAGCAAATGCTGCCTTAACACTAGAGAAGGTGTGTATAAATCATGTACTTCACTTAATCAATTGTCTGCCATTGCAGAGGAGTTTGGATTGGTAGCATCTGTTTTTTTTCTCATTTTCTGTCTGCCTTTGGCAAAAAGCTTAGTCTTCAGAGAACTAGAGTGCTAACTAAAGTCTTTGTGCTTAATTTAAGAGCTTGTGGGTGAAGCTTAATGGTTTATGATATATGGGAGGTCAGAGCAGATGATCTAATAGTCCCCTCTCACCTTAAACCATATGAAACTATGTAGGCTCCTGAAATATGATAAAGCTAGTGCCAGCATCGCAGATCATGGTGATAAATGCTGAACTAAACCTTCTGCTTGGCTGCAGCCTGAGAACAAGTCTGACTGAGCATCCCAGTGCTGTGAAGAGACTTAGCCTGCTGCTGTACGCCAAAGAGCAGCAGTGAAGGAATCTGAAATAGATGCACATCATGTTCTAGCCAGCATATCTTGTGAAAAAAGAAAATTGTTGGAAGGTAAACTCGTTCTTGAAAGAAGTATGGTAAACAATACATTTGAGAGTGTGGCTTACATAAATGAAAAGCTGACAATTCTTGTTCTCAGGCATGAGAATAGTAGTGCACAGAGAATGGTTAATTCTTTTTCAAGTTCTGGGTTATCTACATATTCTGTGAACAGCTTCTCTTGGAAAGGTTTATTACTGAGCCTCAAGTTAAGGAAACAGTCCTTTATGGCCACTGAGTTTAGGAATTTCTGGAAACCACAATGTAGGTAAATGCCCCAAAGGATCTGAACCTATTTCCATCCTGTGCCCTTTATGTACCAGTGAAAAATACGGCTTGAGAAAAGGGTTGCATGTCCTTGATGACAGGTTGAACAGTGTTTTTCAGTCACAGCAGGCTGGAAGTAGAGGCTCCACTGAAGTTTGCTGAAAAACCACTGTGGAATAGAAAAGCTGATTAGAAAATAATTCAGAGGTGGGATAATTTTGCTTGTGTGGAAATGCACCTGCTTTCTGTACACATACTCCAAACAGGAAAAAACCCTGGCACTCTTGGATGTGTAGATGTAAAATTAAGGTAACTGAAAAACAGATCTAGCTCCTGAAATATGTACAGAGGCATCAGCATTGCCTTTCACTCCAGCTGTTGTCATCCTTTCCCCCATGCCCTCTCCTCCAGTGAGCAGCATGATTGCTTTTGCTCTTGCTTTGAAGATTTACTCAGCAGGTCAGTCTTCTGATGTGGCTAGCTCGGCTGCCCTTGTGTAGTGGTAAGGGCCTAATACCTTATGAGGATCAACAGGCATACATTTGGGGAGAAGAATTTTGTGGATAAGCTTTATTATTCTTTTTTTTTTTTTAGCTAAAATTCTTATGTATTGTCATTAAAACATAGGTAGGATAATGCAGTTAGATGAACTTTGTGATAGTATTCTGAATGGGGATGAATGGAGCAGGACTGCATTTTATAAAGTGTGAGGAAGAGATGTTGCTCTAATCAAGGTATGAAATAAAAAGATAGATGGGGACTTCAGTTGCGCAGACAGCTGAAAAATACCTTCTTTAAAATCTAGGCAGTATCTAGATGTAAAGACCTAGAGAAATGATTTGAGAGAGAAACGTTACTTAAAATATTATTTGAAGTGACAAAATAAGAATATGGAAATCAATTAGAAAAATAAAAAATAACAAGCAACTACCAAATTAGTTTCACCATTGATTAGTTCCTACATGCAAATGCGATTTCCGATGCACAGACTTTTTCACATGAAGATTTATGACTTTGTTAAGAACTAGAGATTATTTAGGCTAGGGCAACAGTCTTTTTTAAAGTTAAGGATAAAAATTCCAATACACGTATGAAACACAGGTATCTTTCAGGAACACCAAACTTTCCCTAACTACTCATATTCAGTGAGAGACTGTAAATCTCTTAGTCTCAGAAAGAAACTAAAAATGTAAAAGCAACTTCAGCTGGAAAAACTGGGATTTTGATGGGGTTTCAACAACATGTGCTTGGTTGATACAAACTTACTCTATATAATGTTCTTCGTCTTACTCAGAATTTGTGCCTCACCAGTTCTCCAGACTGTTGTTGTCCGGCTTCCTCCTTTCTAGTCTCAGTGCAGAGTGGGAACCTCTTGTCATTTGTGATCTCGTTGTGACCCTGCATTGAAATGCACTTTCTGCCTGTATTATAAATTAATAATTGAAACAGGAAAATGAAATTGACTTGTACTGTACAAAGCTCTTGTCATCATCAAATGGATATGTTACAAATATTTTTTTAAAGAATGGCATTACTAAGAAAGTTGGGGGCTTGGGGGTCTTAGGGTTGGTGTGTCTGTGTCGTTGTCCCCCACCCCCCCAGCAATTCATCATTACTCATACTTGTCACCATCCAAAAAAGGAAGAGAAAAAAATCAATAAAATAGCACATAAAAATTAAAGTCTAAACCACATTTCTACTTACACATTAAAATCAGTTTTGACTTCTATTTATATAAGTGCACTATAGTGCAGATAGAGGAATCTTACACTTGTATATACAGAAATCTTATCCAACGGAAGACCATTAATGTAATTGAAGGGCACATTAATGCTCCTTTTTTATTTTAGCTTTACTAAATATTAATCAGCGGTTTCAAGACTTTCCCTGACGATGTCACACTGGTTAAGGGAACCACTTCCCTCCCTAATCAAACACCATCACTACAATAAGACAGTTTTGCCATGATTCTGCAGAAATTATTCAGCCAGGCACACTACCTCTTAGATTCTGAGAAGAGTGATTTTTCTGTCAGCTTTTCTGGTGATGAGAGATTTTTTCCTCACTCTTTGTATTTAGTAGTGTCAAGGGTTAGGGCTGGCCACTAACTGAGTGACATACGTTCTCTATTAACCCCTCTCCCCAAGGGGAAGAGAAAGGGAATAAGGGAGAGAGTTATGGATTTGAAAAGAAGACTGAAAGTACTTTAATTAAAATACTAACAATAAGATGAAATATATACAGAGCCAATATTGAACCTAACCACCTGATGACAGTTATGTCACTGTCACAACTGGTGTTGTGGACAGGCACTGGGGAAGTCCCAGACTGGGCTTTGTGGTAGACAGGAACTGGTTCAGGAGTTGGATTCTGGAACACATGGATTGGGACTGAAGGCAGAAGACAGAGTCGTCCTTGGATCCTGGCCACTGAAGGAAGAGAGCTTGACTCTAGTGAACCTTCTGCTTTATACTGAATGTGATGCATATGAAAGGAAACATCTTGTTGGTCAGTTTAGGGTCACCTATGCTGTCCTCTCCTGCCCACAGGTGTGACCTTTCACTCTGCATCCCCAATGTAGTACACAAGATTTAGCAGTGCACACCAATGCTTGGTACTATCCATGAAAATTGAGTGTTACCACTATTAGAAGCGGTGTTGTCTGCAAAACATGCTGTTAAAATCAGAAAGTGCAGTTACTTAGAGATTTTAGCTAAAAAGTAAAATCACTAAACAGAGTAGTTCTCTTCTAAGTCAAACCAGGACAAGCAGGCGTCAGGCTGTAACATCACTTCACAGCTATGTAGTTGGGATTCACTTCCTATGTCAGCATTATGCTGCTCAAGTGTGTCCTCACTGAAGAGGTTTTGGGTGTATATGACTTTTGTATCCAATCCCACATTGCATTGTAAGAATTAAAACTCCCTGAGGCATCCTAAAGGTGTATATCAGTTGATATAAATCTCAGAATTTTTCTTGCTTCTACATAAACATGATTTTACATGTACTAATAGACCTTTGCCATTTTCTGCAGCATACTAGATTTGCTTCTCATGATTACTTACTACAAAGAAGTAGTTATCTCAATATGAAGATACTAATTTTGTGCTATCAAGGTAGAGTCTGCATCGTGGAGTATAGCTTCTTTATGTGCAGAAATGTGTATTTTGTATAAACATGTATATATTGGCAATCGCAGGTTACGCACATGATGTCATTAGGTTTTGATGGAAATAGCACATGCAAGCAATAGAGCATTTTGAGGTGATGATGGGCTTGGGAGCATAAAATTTAGCCTTTAGAGGAACACAGCAAAAAACTTCATTAGATTCAGAGACTAACAACGTTGTTGATAAGAAAAGACAACCCCCTTTATCTATAGACTCTGTTGTATTTGTTCAGTGCATATTGTATTATTAATCAAGAGGTGGAGATGATGGAGTCTGATGGTATAGATGAAGTTGTTCTGGAGTTGGCCTGTTTCTTCTTGCTGGAATGAGATACTGTGTAGCAGCAGTTGCTCACCCTCCATGAAAGACCTCTTGCACATGGATTGACTTTAATTGACCTTCCTGCTTAATACTTGAGGCAGTGTAGTGAGTTGAGAGAACAGGTGGTATCTCTTAACAGATGGATGCTGCATGCTATCTGTCTTTAAAGAACTGAAGTGATGATTTTGATTTGCTTATCTAGTATCTTGCTGTAACTGGGTTTTGAATGAGGTCATCCTAATTATGAGTCATTTCACAGCTGAGTGACTTTATTCTACTATTAGTAGGAGTGATACTAGTCCTCTTTAGTCATACGTGTATCTCTTAATGCCAGCAAGTGTCCTTTCTTTTTTCCACCCCAATGATTAAGGTCTTTCATTCTAGCTGCTATTTGTTTCAGCAGAGTAAACATCAGAATGAAGCAGCTTCAGCTTACTATGTGTGGAGGGGAGAGTAGGAGTTCTGTGTTCGCATAGGTGATTTTTTTGCCTTATCTATACGCAAGAAACATGCTCTTCTCAATGCTGGATGTTGGGAATTCAGTGTAAATTGATTGATATTTTCATTTCTCCAGTTGAAGGAGGGAATGAAACAGGACAGAGGGCAAATAATTCAGCTCTCTAGTTTAAGCTAAGAATTTTGTAAAAGGTGCATATGTTTTACAGTTTATCATAAATTAAATTGCATTTACTGGTGAGTAAAAATGTTGTGAACTGATTTCACCAGTTCATTTCAGACCTTTTCATTTAAACTGACAGAAGCAAATTATAGTGCTATAGCTCATTCATCCATGATTTCACGCTCCTGCACCCTAGGAAACAGGAGGTAAATCTCAATGGGTTTCTCCGTGGTACAACATTTTTAATTAGTAAATAATTCTGAAGCTGCACATTCAAAACAAATCCTCACTAAGCAAGCCATATTGTCACTTCCAATGACAGCACTTTCAGATTTCTCAATGACTGTGTGCATAGGCTCACTTTTCATAGCGGTTTTCTTTCCGAAGAGAGGAGAGAGTCAGTCCTGAACACTGTTGTTGTTTCTTGCCAGACTAGCATACAAATTGAGCCAAGTATGCCTTTATGGGAGTGTTTCAGTCTACAATCCATGGGATTTATAAATAGAAACTAAAACAGTGAGTGTTGAAAAATGTGAGGGAATGTCAACCGAATATGCTTTTGGTTTAATGGAAGCATGGTCAAAAATAGTGTTTTCTAGTGATGGCTTTAACAGGTTGAGTGAAAAACAGAAACTTAATGTCTTTGTAATGTCAGCATGTTTTTAATTCTTAAAGAAGAGAAGCAATTAAAACTCCTGGGCTAGGATAAACAGCATATAAATAAAACAAACAGAAAAAAAATGAACCATATTTCCAAAAGATTTTGAAAGACTTGGCAAAGGTGATTGAAAAAAGTTGTATAGAAAAGCATAGACTTTATTTCCAGTTACTTTGATCTTTTTCCCTGTAGCAGGACTATATTTCATAATTATGTGGATTTCTTGGCAAGACATCCTCTCTCCCTACTGTTTGCAAGTTGCTGTGGTATATCTGCTAAGAACAAAGTATATTTATTCATCATTCTAATGTTGCCAAATCTAGCACCCAGAAGTCAGTATTAATGTTACTACTGGAAATTCAATTCAGCCCCCCTATGTGTAGGAATTACAATATGGTCTTTAATTACGTAATCATATATCAATCATTGCCAGTGAATCTTTATCCTATTCAGTGTACAAAATACTCAGCTAACTTCAGTATCTGCTTTCCTCCCTGTTGTTCACTGTATGTTGATGTTATTTGTTGCAGTGTTCATACCCTGTTTTGAAGACAGAGCTGTTAGTTTTCTCATGGAATTTGCTACGACATTTATCACTATTATATCTGAATGCTTTGGAAGTATTAGCACATTTATTCTTCAAGGCATAATCAAAAGGCTATTAGTACCCTTTGCAGCTTTGAGGAAGTGGCACATAAGCCACTGTTGCATGCATGATCTCAACTCTCAGACCCTAAATTAAACATTCAGGAAAAAAAACAACGCCCAGAAACTAAAGGTGAAACTACCTGACTAGAGTAACATTTCTTCTTGTTTAGGTGAGGTCATGTGGCACTGAGAGGAAGTGATTCATCCTGTTTCAAGGATGATGTCTTGAATGTGGTATCCTTGGCAAATACGCATTTCTCTCCACTGACTTGAAAGTAACCCATTCTTTTCACCCTAATTGGTCATTTATAGAAAGTGTAACAACTGCCTTAGTACCATATCCACGTTTTGTATGGTGAAGGAAAGGAAAAATCAAATTCAGAGTGGGATTTATTGTATAGCTTTTCCAGCGGACATCTTACAGTCCTTTAAGCTGTGTCTTTTAATACCTAGACTTGCCACAAATGATCCCTTTCTGATCACTATAAAACTTCACTACTAAATTTTTGTTCATTCCCAGGACAGTTTGGTCACATTGCGCTTAATCAGGGAGTGTTTTCTCAGAGATAATTTATTTTCTTAGTGGATTTCAACTTACCTCTTCCTTTAATTTCCTAGTCCTAACTGCACAGGCTAGCTAGAGGTTTTTCTCCCAATTCCATGTAACATTTGATTTCTTTCACCACCACCTTCTTCTACTTGTAAATATTGATAGCTATTCTTATTTTGTCCTCAGCTTGTCATACAGCCTTGGTCTTGTCCATTATCTTTGTGCTGCCTTTTATTTCATTCTTCTTTCCTACCTACAAGTTTAGGACTGCTTCCTCCACTCCAATCCTCCTCTTTCTGTCCAGTTTCAGTCATATTTTCATTTCTAGACTCAGCTTCCTTGCCACTTCCCTGGTCCCAGTGTACATGGTGGTCAACCTCTGCAGGGATCTAGCCCATGTCCCCATGGCAGTCTTAACTACTCCTTCTTACATCTTACTTCCTTCTTAGAGAAGAATGTGTTGTTTCTCCATAATTTGCTATATTATGCATTATCCATATTTACTATATTATGCATTAAAAATTATGTTCAAGCTTGGTTTTGTGGCTTTTTACTGTTAAAGGGAGAGAAATCAAGAAATTACCCTCTGCGTCCCCACATTTGAAGTTAGGAAGTCTGGTTGAAAAAGTAGCTGCCTTGCTAACTTGTCTCCTCCAAATCACATGTACTGCAATTTACAGGAATTAAGCAGTCCTATAGTGTTTACTTCAGTCATCCATAGTCTAAACTGCTGCAGAGCAGAATTAATCTCCTTCTCAACAGTCTGCTCCTGCTCAAGAGTATTTTGAATAGCAGCAGGAAAATATGACAAAAGACTCTTGTCAGTCTTAACTCTGCTGTAGTCTGTCAAATCTTTGGGTTACAGCAGTGGCACTCCAGCTGTCTGTCTGCTGATTTAGAAAGCAAGCACTACATTGCCTTCGTTCAGTTTATAGTCTGAGACCTCCTTTTCAGAATTCTTAAAAAGCTTAGATTCTGTAGAAGCTGATAAGGGCCTGAAAGGAGTGAATGTATTCACTAATAACTGAGTGCAAATTTCCAGGTTGACAATTTGATTCACCCATATAAGTGGACTTGAGTATTACACTGTGTTTTGATATCCTGATATTTCGTTATGATGAATATCTCACAGAGTGTAATGAAATTAACCCAAGTACTAGAAACATCACAAGAAAGTAATCCTGCTGAGTGTTCAACTGAATGAACATAGATAGGCAAATGGGCTCTTTAAACATTTGAGTGTGGTTCAGAGGAATTTTGCAGGTGATTATTGGCATGTAGGAAGCTAAAGCATTAAGCACTTTCAAAATACACTTCTAAGATTTTTAGAGTATTTTTTCTGTCTGTGCACAGCTATGGATGGTATTATTGACATCACTTAGAGGACTGCATACAATAATACTTCATGTGACTATCCGACAGAATCCTCATCTTGAAATTTTCTATTGCCTGTAGCTTTCTTGTCACTTCAAAACAAAGTGGCAAGTGAAGGAAGATCTTTACCTTGTCAGGCTTCACTAATGTGTTTCAGCTCCTCTGGTGTTCTCCTAATGGGTCAGAATGCTGTGCTGAATGTAGGCACCATTCAAAAATGCCAGGTAGTTCACTACTCCCCACTCCTATCCTTTACTTCAAACATTTTAGAAATAAGCTGTTGTGTTGGAATTGCTTTTCCAAGTCCTTTAAAGACAACCACGGCAAAGAAATAAAACTGCCCTCTCTCTCCTTGGCCTGTAAAGACCTGAATATTCTAGCCGTCTCTGCAGCCAATGCCACTGGAATTTGAAGAATCACTTCAAAGTTTGATTGTTGGTATCACAACCCCTGTTAAACTCTGGACAATGCTTGGGGAATTAGTTTCAGAGCAATATGTAGGGTCTAAAGGAGCATGTCTGTTTAATCTGGCAAAAGCCATCTCAGCAGTATTATTAAGCCACTGAGGGAATTTTTAAATGCTGGTTTCTTTGTTCTTCTTCCTTCTGGCATCTATCCTGAATTGCTCTCAGATCAGAGAGATGTGAAAGTCCCTTATGATTAAGGGTCTCTTTGTGAAAAGAGTGTGTGAGTGGCCCTGTGCCAGACCACTGCCTTTCATTTCTGTAAAACTCTTCACCTGCACATGACAGACAGCAGAGTGACTGAGTGATAGCTGTTAGGAGGATGGGGAAAGAGGGAAAGCTGTCACTGGAGGTTGGCAGATTCACAAATAATGTGATTATTGTACCATGCTTATCCCAAAGTGAGACAGTGGATTGCTGCCGTTTAGGCATTGGAAGAGGAAAAGACTTTCGGGCATCTTGAATCATCTGCAGGACTTAGAGGCTCTCCTTGCTATTTTGTTCTGCTAGTGTCCATGTTGCTGCAGCTTGCTGTTTTCAAGTGTTGGTAAACAATTTGAGAATAGATGGCATTAGTGATTAAAGCAAATGGGGCAATGATTAAAGCTTCTGATGTCACTTCTGTACTCAGCCAGCTCTGAACTAATTTGAAGTGATGCTGTTGGATCCATGTGTTTTGATGTGGTTATCTGTGTAACTGTAGTTCTCTATCTAAACTAATACATTTTGTACCTGGTAGGATTCACTCCTCGAAAAAAAGAACAGCGAGGGTTTAGAACAATGTTTAGCTACCCTTACTTTTAACTTACTACTCTGCTTCCAAGTTGTCATTGCCTGCTTTGCCTTACAAATACCAAAGCTTGGAAGCTCACGTATTAGTAATTTCTTCACTAAAATGTGCCTAAAAGATAGGAAACCTATCTGTTTCTGGAGTTTACAGAGGATTTTTTACTAGGCACAAGGATTTGGGGGTTGAAAAATATTTCTATTTTAGAAATGCCTGGGTCTCAGCTCAAACTTGGTTTTGGTCAGTCTTTTAAAAAGTATTTGTGCAAGGTTTTCAGAGATACCTCTGTCATAAATCTTGCAAACCTATATTATCTAGGTGTTTTTCCAAAATAGATGATTCTTACTGTCTCATAAGTGAGATTCTTCCCTGATTATGCATTATAAGGGTCAGAACTTTATTATTAATGTGCTTTTAAAATTTCTAATCTAGAAATTTTGGGGAGTTTGGTCAAGATCCTTATGCTGAACTGCTATGTAAGATTATATAAATTACAAATTTTGTACAGAAGTTTGCCAAAATCATTGAAATCTGGTACCCAGATGATTTAAAGATTTTGGTCTTTAAAAAAAAACCAACAACAAACCCCACCAACCCATGAACCTTGAAAATGGTATTCAAACATAAAAACTTAATCACGTTTTCCTTAAGGGCAGTCCTGAAAGAATTTTACTGTTGTACTTCTGCGGATGAACCAGGGGAGGGGTATTTTTACTTGAAAAGTGCTGTAAGCAATTTTGTTCAGATTATATTCTTGCAAGTTGGATACACTTCTTTGACATAACTATGATTCTATAGATGTGTGTATGTGTAGCCATAGTCTTCATCAACGCATGTAATGAATTCATAAGTGCACCCAGTGTTATGCTGTGTTAAGCACTTTTGAATTCAGAGCTCTATTAATCATGGAGAAGAGATTTATCAGAGAAGGAAAAAAAGTATATTTGTAATGAATAGAAATAGAAATGGATTTTTTTTCCTCCAAAACAAATCATAAGTGGTGAGAATCATCAGTGTTCTAATTGCAGTTCCAGAAACCTCTCCTGATATTTCTTATTTATTTATGTAGCAAAACGCATGTGAAAATTTCAACTCCCCAGTCTAATTAATTCTGCTCACTAAGATCCTGACTGGCAAGTTTTCTCTAGGCTGAGCTTTTGTGGTTTTCCTGTTCATATTTCTTAATTATTTTGGTCAAAACCCTCTCTGTATGCTCGTTTACCTCAATTAATTTCACTTGGTTATGACTGGATCCCAAGCAAAAGTCTTTTAAGGAGACATTTACATTAGTTTTTCCTTCTTTTACCCTTTAGACTTTCACTGAGTTTGCCAACATGTTTGCTTTTTTGGCACACCTGCTTTTGCTGCCTAGATTGTGTTAGTTTTTCTCTCAGAATCAATCGTGAGCAGCTTGCAACCAAATGCCTGATTAAAAAGTTAGCAGACCTTGAGTGCAATTACTTCAGCATTATGGCAATCACGCATTAGACCCAGTGTTAATTGTTTCCCATTTTTGTAATGATCCTTATAATAGGATAAAACTAGAAGAGATCATTTCTTGAAGTTTAAACAGCAGAAAATAAAGACATTTACTCTGCTTAATCATCTCAATATGAAATTAAACACTAACAAGTAAACATAGAGGGTCTTTGTGGTAGATACCGGTGAAAACTGTAGTTGGTACTCCTTGAAGTATTTTTTCTGGAGGCTGGTGCAACACACATTTGTTGTATTTGAGTTTAGACAGAAAGCAAAATTGAGTAAAGCAGGTTTTGAGTTGCTGTTTTGGAGGTGTTCTACACCATTATTTATAAAAGCAATATTTGAATATGATCACAGACAAAAGTTCGTTTCATGTAGTGCATTTAAATCTTAAAAACTTTCAGAAATGGTTATATGGTTTCTCTTGGGCTGCTCATGTGGTATCATACCACTTTGTTAGTTATTCTTGTATATACGGAAAAATCTTTGTTAAAAATGTCTTTGAAGTGGCAATAAAGGATAGCCTGAAAAACAGTGAGTTGAGTGGCATCACAGACTATTGACCTGTTCTAAGATTAAAACTCCTGCCGTTTTTGGAAAATGTACATTTAGGTATTTTCACAACCATTTAATTAAAGTCTTTGTGTGGAATATCCTGTTTTTACCATTACTTGATAATAGGTCTTCCTATCTTTATTTTCCTAAAGATGCACTAGCTGTTTGCAGGTAGATGACTACTGGATTTTCAAGGAAATGTCTGAAGTGGAGAGGATTAAATGCAATTTCTACTTGTTACTGTTTTAAAAATCAAAGCATGAAAAGGAATAGCTTAAAGTAAAATTTATCATAATAAGAGTGGAATTAGGAGATTAAAGAAAAAAGTAATAGGTTGTGGAAAGAAGCAAGGAAGATCTGCTCTTCTCTGAAACAACCAGAAAGCATGATGATTTACATCTATCAAGCAGGACACATAGCTAACTGTAGTAATAATATGAAGCTGTTACTACTACCTTTATTTCCCCATGGGTCTCTTGTTGCCTTTACTTCATCAAATCTTCAATCAGGTTGTAAATTTTGTGAGGGAACAGCATTCTTTCCTATATTATTTGAGTATTACCTCTCACAGTGGCACTTTTCTGTTTTGTCTTCCATCTTCCCCCTGCTCAGTGTTATGCCTTTTATAATTATTTAAATGGAAATTAGAAAACTATTTCTCTTATGTCAGATTATAAAATAATGAAATATTTGTTCTTTTGCATAGCATTTTCCATCTGAGTACCTTACATTCATTTGCAGATACCAAGTTAGCTTTCATAAGCATCATGCCTAGCTGAAAAAAAGCCAGTGATTATTCCCACTGATCAGTAAACAAAAACGTTGAGTGTTACACATCACTAGCAGCTTACAGCAGCTGGCCACCATCAGGAGGCTCTCAGTACCTGGAAGATAGGTCTCAGGTACATGGCTTGGATTCTAATTGTAAACTTTCTATTGATTACAGTGACTTAGATTTCATGTCACAGTGTTGGTCTTCTAACTCCATGTCCTGTACTTTAACCACATGATCACTCTCCATCATCCCCTGAGTGAGAATGAATACATACATCCTCTCACATGTTAGCTTCTCTGTCATTTTAAGTTTAGCTTAGAAACTCAGTATCATGAATTCTTTAAGATGCTACTTGTCTGACCTGGCCCCTGATTTTTATTGTTGGGATTCAGGCTAGCATTCCAGATGGTCCCTTCCACAAGGGCTGCACAAACTGGACCTGGTTGGTGTTTTGCCATTTCTAAGGAAAGTGCCAGCTGTTAGTCATTTTGCTTGCTACTGAATATCATTTAAGATGATACTAGTGGGCAAAGTCCTAAAGGATATTTGGCATTACTGCTCTGGTGAAAATCTTTAGCCAGTGTTACTGAGTAAGCAGTTTCATCTTTGCCTCATAGTCATCTTATGGGGGATGGGGAGGAAGACAGAAAAAAAACCCAAACACCCAGAAATTGGAGCACATCTGTCTTTTTCTTTTGCTTCCATCTGTCAACCCAGGGCATGTACTATACCATTTTTTTTCCTGGTGTGGGAAACATTTGTCTTCCTCATTATGAAGTTAACTACTGTTTGATGTTATTTTTGTTATTTTTACTGTTGTTATTAGGATTGCTATTCAAAACACATTTTCCGTTCTTGAGATACTGAACTACACATTTTCCTAAGAAATAATGATAAATGACCTTGCCTCTGCAGAGTAAAGCCCATACCCTCTGGTCAAAGTGCACACAATGCATAGTTCTTTAATGTGACATATCTACATGGTATAGGCATAAGATGCATAATGAATTATGTAATGATTTTAATTGCATTCCTTCCAATAAAACTAGTTACAATAGATATTACCTATGACTATTGTCATGGAAAAAAATAAATGTGTGTAAGCACTTACCCAAAAGTAGTCTTACCTGCTTTTTTCCCCAGTTTCAGGAAATTTCCTGCATAAATCCTGATACCAGAGAGACTGCTTTAATTAACCTACCTGCTGTTCTTCTCTGGTACATTGTTGCAGGTCTTGTTAATTCTGTCTTGGTGCAATGTATGTGCTGTTAAGGAGCAAAAGGAATACACCTGTTCCAAGAAGAACTTCTATGGCTATTCTACAACCTGCATATAAGTGAGGACTCGCCTGGCCAAATATGATGGATGCTTGACACTTTGGTAGTTTGGCCATTCTGTCTTTGCATAATGGCGGTATTAATGGAATAACTTGTCGGTGAAATCAGCAATCCTTCCTGCCGTGCAAGGCTTCCATTGCCTTCTGAAGAATAACTGCAAGATTTGGTCGTTAATGAAACATGCTTTTCATTTCATACTGAAATGTCAACCTCACTTTGACTGCCACATAATTTTTCACTTCCTGGCCATTGGGTGAAGTCGAGGGCATGCTTTATATATATTTCATTAATTGCACATAAGGATTTGATGTCCACTTAGAAACTATTAAAAGAATATATATTTAATTGATTCTAGTAAGTTAAACCATAGGACACAAAAAACACTGAGACACAAAACATTTAATGTCAAACCCAAGTGATTATTTAATATATTAAAGCTTATTTAAGAAGCCTTAATCAGATTTAAGTTTTTATATTCAAAGAACTCTTGCTAGTACACACTGGAAAAAAAAAATCCAACACTACAAGGCAAAGGAAGTAGATTATGTATGATGAGTGTCTTCAGTGCTAAAGATAGCATCTGTTAGTAAAGTAATTGAGATTGCAAATGCTGATATAGTCAGAAAGATTAAGAACAATGAGTGTTAGATGGCAAGATCGAGTGCACCCTCAGTAAGTTTGAAGACAACACCAAGAAGGGTGGAAGTGTTGCTCTGGTTGAGCATAGGAAGGCTCTACAGAGGAATCTAGGGAGGCTGGATCAATGGGCTAAGGCTAATGGGATGAAGTTCAACAAGGCCAAGTACTAGCTCCTGCACTAGGGTCAAAGTAACCTGATGCAACACTACAGACGTGGGGCAGAGTGGCTGGAAATTTGCCTAACGGAAAAGGACTTGGGGGTTTTGGTTGGTGGCCAGCTGAACATGAGCCAGTAGTGTGCCCAGGTGGTCAAGAGGGCAAATGGCATCCTAGCTTGTATCAGAAATAATGTGGCCAACAGGACTAAAGAAGTGATTATTCCTGTGTACTGAGCAATGATGAGGCTGCAGCTTGAATACTGTGTTCAATTTTGGGCCCCTCGATACAAAAACAATCTTGAGCATGTCCAAAGAAGTGTCTAAAGCAAAAGTCTTACGAGGAGAGACTGAGGGAACTGAGGTGGTTTAGTGTGGAGAAAAGGGGGCTCAGGTGTGACCTTTATGTCTTTCTACAGCCACCTGAAAGGAGTTTGTTGCAACATGGGGCTCATTTTCTTCTCCCAAGTAACAAACAATAGGACAAGAGAAAACAGTCTCAAGTTGTACCAGATGAGGTTGAGATAGGATATTAGGAAAAATTTCTTCGCTGAAAGGGTTAGGAGTCACTGGAGCAGACTTCCCAGGGATGTGGTGGAGTCACCATCCCCTGGAGGTTTTTAGAAGATGCATAGACGTGGTGCTGAAGGACACAGTTTGGTGGTGAGTTGGTAGTGCTAGGTTAACTTGGACTTGATGATCTTAAAGTTCCCTTTCATCCAAAACAGTTCTATGATTCTGATTTAGGACCATGTTTATTCCTTCTACAAAGGAAATTCAAAATTGTATGAACAAGTATTAAAGTCTTAATTTCAGAGAATTTTCTCAGCCTTGAAATCTCTTTGCCTGCTCTTTTCACTGCTTTTCTATGTTACTGGTAACTGTACTGTGATAATGACATCTTCCTCAGCTCATTCTCTCTATGAAAAAAACTTTCCATTTCCAAATTTTTCCTAAAGTGGGTGTGGTTATCTACCGCTGTTGACTAGTTATCACCCTACTTGAAGTTCCTGTGGAAATACCTCAGCCTTCCATATCTGTGATCTGTCAACTCTAGAGATCAAACTAGGGGATTTTGTATGCATTCTTCATGTGCCTTGTCAACACGTGAAGACTGAGATAAGGTGACTTCCACAGGCTCTGAGCTCTGTGACGTGTGGACAGTGTGATAATACCTTAAATCTCAAAAGTACCACCATACATTCTCTTTCCATCTGTCATAGTACTACATATCAGAAAGGATCCTGATGTCATAGTATGTGAGAAGTTGATACAAACCCAATAATTCAACTCAGTTCAATTGGCTGATACAGAGAGGTAATTAATAATTGTTCTAATGCTTATTCTTACTCAGAAAGGTGTCCTGTCTGTTCTGTAGATAGCTAATAATGTAATCTGGAATATATGATGACATAACAATACTCGTAAACAACTGGTTTAGGTTTAGATACAACCTCTTAGGACTTCTTTTTTTATGTTTTCTGGGGGAAAAAAGACAACGTAGGACATGTGCTAACACCTTTACAATATTTTTGTGAAGTGTAATTACTTCGTTTTGTGCCTCTCTGTGTTTTTCATGCTTTTATGTAAATTAATGTTGTTACATAAAACAAAATGTGAAACAGAAGGTTTGTGCTTGTCAGTTTCCTTAATGAAAAAAAGCTAGCATTTACGAAATACATGTAAATTACCCTTGAAATGTTAGTAAATGTTGGGCTCAAAAGTCAAGAGTCTTTGACTATCTGCATTAATAGACATGGTTGTGTACTCTAGGTGGAAAGTGCACAAATAAGTGCATCAGTTTTAAACATTGGGATCAAAGGTGATGGCATCCAACACATTCTGTGAAATGAGAAACTTCAAGCATGTAAATTTAGAAAAAAAATGCACCAATCATTAAGTGATTTATGTTCAAACTGTCCAATGGCCTGCTTTCTCCAGTTTTTTAGACAGATAATGTTGGAGAAGCCACAGGCCAAGATCATAGGAGAGTCTGTAGTTTTGACTTAGTGAATCTATATCCAGTAGAAGCTTAGCAGAAGTAGATGGTTATTAATATCAGTTGATGTAATTTCAAAGACTTCTGGGAAGTTATTATTTTAGACCACTGAAAGAAAGATATTTGTTAGTATGTGTTCACTTAAACTCACCTGGCGCAAATTAGGTTGCATCTTCAGCACTAAAGCATGATCAGGAACTATCAAACTTACCTTTCAGCTTCTTCCAAGGGGACCAATGGCATTGGCAGCATTTTCTAAAACTGTGCAGATGATTGTGCTCCTATAACTTCTAATGTGTCAAGAGCCTGCAATATGTAATTTGTGGAAAATACCGAGAATTGGAATAAGTCTAATAATAATAGTGATTCTTGTCAGGTCACATTTGACTTCTACTTTAGGACAGAAGAAAATAAATCTCTAAGTAGATACTCTCTCTGAGGATATCTGTTGTTTTGATAGTACAGTAATGCCACTGTCCTCTGTGTAGCTGATTTCCATGCATTTCTGTTTTCTATCCTTACTTTTTCCCCTTTTCTTTTTTACTGTGTTTGTTTATAGATGAGGTTTTAACTTTCTTACTGGCTAAGCTTCTATAGCATGTTTTATATTTTTTCTAGAAATCTCTGTGTGGAAACACTTTAGTATGCTTACTCTTCATTTTGCATTTTATTTGGGACTATAATTTCATGTAGCAGAGATTTGCCCCAGTAGTGAATATGGCACATGAATGAAAGACCCATTTTTCAAAACAAACAAAAAAAGCCCATTCAGCCACTGGAAGTCCTAACATTCTCTGTGGATTTAGTTTTCCAAGCATTGACACCACAACATTTTGACAGACAGATGTCCATGTGTGTTATATGTGATGGAAGAAGGATTTGTAGTCAGTATTTCTATTATGTATTGTTCTCAAAAGACTCCTAAGTGAAAAGCTGGGGATTTACTTACTTTTTCATTTTCTGTAGCACGTGTTTGCATATGCAAAATGAAGACTACAAAGCTTTGGGAGTTCAAATAAGAAAAATAAAATAAATTTAGAAATCTTCTCTTAGGAAAGCAGTTAAGGACATCTTTAATATATTCCCATATAATAAACCATAGGATTTTGTGGTACAAATACATTATTGCCTAGTTACTTTTCTAACAGAGATGCAGATACCTTTTAACATGGGTGTTTTAATTAATTTACTGTGCGTACAATCGATTGGGTAGTAATACTAGTTTCAACATTAAAATATTATAGAAATTGCATCTTTCCCAGGATGTACCAGATTAACCATATTATCCTTGACAATCGAGTCCACTTTCGGCTTTTCTGATGTGAATCCACTTATGTAATATGGCAGCTATAATGTCCTTTGTGTTAATAGATGCACAGCTTCTTTATAGACTCTTAGCATGTAAAAGGTCTTAATCTCAAACCTTCATATTGAAGACGTGACTGCTGACTCAGAATTCCTTGTAACCTGGTGAGCTCTCAGTGACAGATACCTGTTACACAGACTAGTACTCGTTCAAGAAGCAATGTCCTTAATGTACTGTTCTTCTTGCAGCATGCCTAAACCAAGAGCCTTGCCCTTCCCCTTGCCCTATGCTAACACAGGATATCCTTAGAATCTTTGAGATATCTATCTTTTGAGAATTTGTTTTTTTTTTCTGCATATGTTAGTCCTTTCTCTATTGAGGAGAAACATTCTTAATTGCATTTCCTCGAGCTCACATAAATAAAAGTGAAATTTGATATGATGTCACTACGGTTGTTTAAAGGGCTTCAGATTTTCCTTTTTTTTTTCCCAACAGTGTTAATCTGATTACCTTTAAAGCTCTGTGATACAAAACTTGCTAGTGGACAGCTAGTCTTTTGCTGCTAAATCTGGATTTTGAAGTATGTTTTATTTTTCATCTTAAATACACAATTAAAAATGAAGTATTCAAATCCTGAGCTTAGTTTTATTATAGAGCAAGGGCTGCATCACCCCAGACAGAAGATTGCTACCTTTACGCAAAAGCTGTTGCCTGCTTGATTTCTAAGGTTATATACCACACTAAAGAATGCTAGTGGAACAGAATACTAAAAGGATTTTTATCACTTTTTTTTTTCCCTGAAGAGCACTGGAAAGTTTTTCCTGCTTCCTGGTACTGCATAACTCTGCATATCCGCTGTAGTGACGGACACTGATGAAAGCATAAGTGCACAACACTTGTGTTACACAGTAATTATCAGCCTCAACAGTAAGATGCAATATCAAGAATGATTATTGACATGATACCACATATATCTCAATACAATGCCATGTTTACTCAATACAATTAATAAACCTTAGTTGATGGAATACTTCTGTAACTCATTAAATACTAAAAACAATTTATGTTACCATTATGAATATAATTGCAAATACAGCAGTCAATATTTTCATTTATGAAAATAATACCGTTATTTTTATAAGCAGCCTCCAGATAATGTCCATTCTTCAGATGGAAAACATCCTAAATTGCTTCTTCTCATGTTTAAATATGTAATTTAGAGTAAAAAAAGTCCCAGAAACTTTATTACCCTGTTCACATTATTGAAGCCAGATGAGTTCTACAGAAAGTAAATCAGGGCAAATTTATTATTATAATTAAACTTGTAAAATTTCAGTAACAGCTGTTTCTGCATTTTAGTAGTTCATATACATTATTGATCAAAACAGGTTTTTACTAACAGAAAATTTCTCAGAATGTGGAGAAGTTACACTGATCATTGTTAAAATTGATACTGTGCTTCTGCAATGCCCCTTCAATTCAGTGCTCTTGCAATGTGTGTTATCCATCTTGCTAGGAGGAGCTCATCACCAAAAGCAAACTAAAATCTTTAAATTACTGAAGATTACCTAAAATATAATGCTGTTACAACTAAATTGTTTATATACAAGTTTCTTTGTGTTATGTAGTACAAATAAACTCTTAGAATAAAATATGCCGGAGCAATGGATTAGCCAGTGTAGTACTGTTTTTTTGTCAGTAAAATCCATATCTTCAGGTTCTTGTATCCTAAATATTTAATGGCAGCTAAAATATAAAGTCAGGTGCCTACATAGTTAGATACATAGTATAAGGCCTACCTTTTTTTTACTGTTAGATTGACTTGTCTGTTATAACAATGATTTACATTCTGGAATTGATACCAGCATTGTTACCCTAGGGGGAAATCCCAAGTAAATACCTAACCACTCCACCTATTTTTATGGGTAGCATGGTATAAAGATGCAATATTAACTGCTTTCTCTTTTTTCATTTTTATTTTAGCCTAAAGGATTGATGGGAACCATATCTAGCTCTGTTATTTTGGTTCTGTGGGTAAGATACCAAGATGGGTATGGAGAATAAATTATCCTGTGATGCAAGCAGGATTCAAGAATAAGGACTGCCATGGGGACTGCATGAGAGATTTTAGTTTAGATGTAGCAAAGAGAAAAATAACCCTTTTTCTCTTAGCAAATTACAGGGATCTACTGCACAATTTGTACATAACACAGAGTTGACACAAAATTATCTTTGTTAAAACTGTATTTTAAAGCTTGGTAGTAACCAGCACATATTTTCTCTTCCCCTCTGGAACTCTTACTAGCCTGGATTTTGTGGCTTGACTTCCTCTGTTTACAGGCCTGTAAATATGAAATTCTGTTCATGTTTTGGTACATGAACCAGGAGTCTTTGTTTTGGTCCTGGGAGAAACAAACTTTATCAGATAAACAGACATCTTCCATCCACATAGCAACTCCAGTGAAACATAGTTTTTTTTCTTGTATCCTTTCAACATTTTCTTAAACTTGTGCAGAAACAATATTTTGTCATTATCATTTTGCTGTCTGTTTGGAGAGGGTTAACTTTCAGTAATGTATAGATTTTTGTATTTATCTTCCAGAAAGGTAAATTATATTTTCAAATTTCTGTTTTAAGCCTCCACATAAAAAAAAATCTTTCCATAAATAAAATACACCCAGAGTATTTTCTTTGTTCTTCCTTCATAATACTGCTTTGTCATCTTGAAACAAAGTATGGCATAACGTTTCAGAAAGGAAAGGGAAAGAATTTTTGTTGATGCAAAATCTCCATATATGAAATAAAAGATCTTGATGACAATTGAAGAAATGTCATGCTTGAATATATATTCTGATATGCAAATGTATGGCCTATTCTGTAAAGCTTAGTTTGACTTGCTGTGAATTGGATTTTTGGTAACATCTTCGTTTCTGGAAAATGAAAGACAGAAGGCTCTTAACTTTCGACTATATTAGGTGGAGAGGGGGACATTTTGAAGTACCTGATTTGTAAACTCAGAAGCCAACTGAGCTGGTTAAAATTCAGCAGGTTCTGTTTGCAGCAACCCAGTGTAGAAATGTTTTTTTTAATTACAGCTTGTTTTATGACAATGGATAGGATCTGTAGCCAAATCTGTCCCTGTGAGACATTCAGCAATGGAACAATAGTATAATTATTTCTTGGATCCCTGATTAGCAAAGACAATACAATAGTTGTATAAAGCTTGAAAGTCTGGTTTTCAAAATAAAACAATCTCACCATGCAAAAGCTCCTCTTAATGCTGATTTCTGTAACTTACTATTTGATTCAAGCACATAATTTGGAGTAAAATGCATTTTAGAGGCTAGTATACAATGGAAAGCACTGAACATTTTTGAAATCTAGCGTTTATACTTCCTATATTGAAGTCGTGTTTCCAACAGAGTTTGTAACTCATCTACCATAGGATACTTCAAACACTCAATATTATATAGCATGATCTTTCTTCTACTTCATACTTTTCAGCTCTCTGGTCAACAAATAATTTATACTATTAACAGTCCAACTTCTGTCAGTGTATGAGGGCTTCTAGTAAAGTAAGGCAGCAGCAAAAACCTTAGTCTGATGAGCACTGTCCAAACCTCACTGGTATTGGCCCACCTTTGTTACAATACAATTCCTACCAATTTTGTTTCCTTAATTGAGGTTCTCAGTATTGTATCCTTAATACTCAATGTCACTTTCCGAAGTAAAAATGTATATGGAATGAAACTATAAATTCCAGTATTCTAATATAGTTTATAAGGTAAGGATTGTCAGAAATGAAGTACTTCAGTACAAAGTTACATTTTCAGTACTGGAAAACTAATGAATCTCCAGATAGTAATAGATTTTTATTTTCAATTAGAATTCACAGAATCACAGTATCATAGATACGTGGCCACATAGTCCAACTCTCCTGATCAAGCAGAGACACTTAGAGCCAATGGTCCAGGATCATATCCAGATGGCTTTTGAATATCTCCAAGGAGGGAGACTCCACAGCTTCTCTGGACCACTTCTGCCAGTGCTCGGTCATCCTCCCAGTAAAAGAAGCGTTGATGTTCAGAACTTCCTATGTTTTAGATTGTGCCCATTATTACCTGTCCTGTAACTGGCCACCACTGAATTTCTCATACCAACAGAAGTGAGAAAAATAGAAGAATATGAGGAAGGGAAAATGATAAACCACAAGCAAAATATATTTTAAAAATGTTTTCAGTATCTCCAAACAAAACACTGTAATAAAGAAAAAAACGCAGTATGCTATGTCAAGCACAAGTTCTACTTTTCTGTGCTTGATAATAAGACCAGAAATATCCCCAATGCTCCACCATCCATTCCAACCCTCCAGCTATGGTTGATATTTTTATTGGCATTTTCAAGTACCACAGTTATTACTTATATTCAGTAATTCGACAAATGACAGTTGTTAGAAAGTACTAGGTATGTATTTAATTTTGTTGTAGCAGGAAAGAAGCAGCTAGACCAGTTTCATGTGTGGTTGATTTGATATAATTTTGGTTGTTACTATGATTTAAAAAAGTATCGGCTGGCTGACCACCTGGTCTGAAAACAGACAGAAAAAAAAGCATTCCTGTTATGTGTGAAGTGTCCTTTTATCAGCAACAGTTTGCTATCCCTTATTGTCATCTAAGATACAGAATTAATTCTCCTCTATCTCTTTTGGGTGTGATTTCATGATTCACCTGGATGAGCTTTATAGAATCTGCTGCAGTAGGTCATTAAAAGAAGAATGATTCTATGTAACTGATACAGTTTTCTTGATTTTTAAACTTACACCAGGTTCAAAACCCTATTGAGTCAAATTGTTCTGAATTACATATTGAAATTGCTTTGAGACAGGTTATAATGATGTTGTTTTGCCTGAATTTTCCTTTCAGTTTTAGGTTTTATGTAACAGTGCTATGCTATTTCCTGATTAAAAATGAAGACTGGATGGTTTTCAGGACCTAAAAAGAACCCCTATTTCCCTCCCCCTAAACGATAGTTTGTGACTGAATATGTCACAGATTTTAAATTTGAATTTTGAACAAATGTTGTGGACCTGAACCATAACCCTACCTCATGCTGCATATAATCCTGCATATGTTGTAGCATAATTAAACTTGTAATTACTTGCTATCATTAGTCCCAGTGTTGTACCAACTATATACCTAATTACTCAGAATCACTTGATTCTGTCTTTAGGTAAAAAGAATTCAAAGCTACTTTTGGTTACATAAGGGAGTAGATAAATACAAACATAGTCTAAGCATGTGGTAGAATTTTCTTCTGAAAGAGGAATCCCTGATACTACTGTAGAGAGAAAAAATTTTATGTATGACTGAGGGGCTCAGCGCTGGATTGGGACTCTGTGTGCTGGATGCCAGTTTCTGGGGGCGAGTGTCTGTGCCCACCCCAAGCCAGGTGTGCGTGGAGTTGCTGGCAAACTCCAAGCTGGACCAGCCAGTGAGTAGGAGTCCCTGGGTTTGAACATGGTATGAGGTGGGCAGAGTCCATACTGGTATTCGGGAGTATGTGAGTGTGAGGTGCCTGTGGGACTAGTGTGTGAGTGCTGTGTGTGTGGTGAGCACCCAACTGGACCAGCCAGTGAGTCAGTGATCTGTGGGGCAGGTAAAGGGGGCTGGGATCTGCATAGAGGTACTGGGTTGGCAGAGAGACCAGGATGGTGCTCAGGGAGATCCATGGATGTGTGTGTGCTTATGAACCTGGAGAACATAGTGTATGTGCTGCCCTAGTGACCTTCTGCCTATGCCAGCCCAAGGGGAGGAGGGGACATGGCTGTCCATTGTCTGGTGTGAGTCCTGAATGTGGGTACTACTGGGCACAGTGCCTTGTCTGTGGCTGGCTGTGTAGCCAAAGCTGTGCCTGTGACCATGTCCTCTGCCCCCACCCTGTGTGTGTGTCTGGGATATACACCTAGTCTTGGTACTGCAGTAGCTTTACTAGCACAAAGGAGAAAGTGGCAGATGCATCCCTCAGCCTGGGTAGAGCCCCTCGTGTCCCTGTGTCTGGCTTCAGCAGCCACGCAGGAGAGTACTGGAGCAGGCAGCTGGAGAAGATGGCCGCATATCCCATCACTTAACAGCATCATAAGCTTCCAGTAGGTTGACTGACAGTCTTCCCTTGCAATTAATATGATATGCCTAAGCTTAAGTGTTTGCTTTGAATCTGTCTTTGTAGAAGGCTTTTCCCCTTCATTGTTTTGATGGCACAGCTTAGTCTAAAGTTTCTTGATGGACTGCATGCTGTCCATTCATCATCTCTGGAACAGGATCACTGTTTGTGTGACCTTTAGAGTTTTTATAATCCTTTATGATTTGTGGTGTCCTCAGTGGGAGGCTCAGAAAGCCAAATGGATATATTTTTTTCTTATCGCTTAAAGTATGGATTTGAAAATTTATAACACTATTTGCTGATAAGTTGCCAGTATTAGTGTTAGGCCTGTGCCATTTTACTGGCTGACTGGTCCCTGTCAGTATAGAGCCAGAGCAGATTTGGGCTAGTATGAGGAGCTTTCATTACCCAAGATCAGCGTTTTTACTATATAACTCATGAAACAGGACACTTTTATAATTATGTATTTTTCTGATTATTTAGGTGTTTAATTAATTACAGGGGTTTAAATTTTTTGCAGAATCTTAAGTGGAAATTTTCATCGCTCCCTTACTTCAAGGATTTTTGTGAGTCATTCATGTATTGGAGCCTTTTAGTTTAAAAAAGTTAAAGCAATCTCCTTTTTCTGTGACTCTTACTGATTGTACTAGTGACAAAAATTACTCCTTTGGAAAAACAGGTATTTAAATTTGGGTTACTGAAAAAAATGCTGAAAGAGAAGATTTTAAGCTGTCTAATTAGCTGTATTTCTATTTTGTTCATACTGGAGGGAAAAAACCTGCCAGCAATTTAAAAAAAAAAATTGTTCAGGGTGGCAAATCCAGAATAAGAAAGTTTTAAGAAAAAGTAAAAAATTGTCAGGTAAAAATTGAATTAGTGATAATATATAGAATTAGGTTCTCTCTTAGTGGAAATGAATACAGTCCAGTGACTCAAAGAATCTATTTGATTTTGCTACAGCTGGATTCTAATCCTAAAGCTAGAAAAGGAACTTAAAAGAAAAATACTAATTATAAAATCACAGCCAAGAGCAAATAATATTGCATTTATTTCTATACTGAATTACACAGTAACCCAGAATTGACTTAATCTACTATCTGTGTCCACCCAAGGGAGATGAATAAGAAACCTGGTAGAGGATATTGATCATCATATAAAATGGTAGCAATTACCATTAACAAATAGTTTTTAATAAGCAAACATATAGTTAGTAGAATTAACTTGAGATTTTCCTCATTAAAAAAAAAGGGAAAAAATAATCAGGGCAAAAAAAGGAGATTTGAGGCCTAATGCTTTTTACATTACCTTCAGGAAAACTTAATTGAATTTGGGATGGATACAGAACACCTGGTTTTAATATTAAATATTTGCAACTTAAATATCGATGTAAGTTACCTGTTGTGGTATCTTCCTGATACTTACAATCATAGACATGTTAAGGTTGGAAAAGACCTCTAAGATCATCAAGTCCAACCATTAACCTAACACTACTAAGTTCTCCTCCACTAAACCATGTCCCTAAGCACCACATCTACAGGTCTACTTCTTTCTCTATTGATTCTGTAGAAAACTGGAGTGATTGGAATCACAGACTGTCCTGAATTGGAGTGAGTCCAAATCCTGTCTATGTATATGACAACCCCCCCCCCCCCAAAAAAAAA
>VWZO01004100.1:295436-415820 GCA_013396975.1 Bucco capensis
CCCAACCAACCACCACACCATGTACATAAAAGCATTGTCCAAATGCTTCTTGAAGTCTGTCAGGCTTGGCACTGTGACTATGGAGCCTGCTGCAGTGCTCCACCACTCTCTGGGTGAAGAACCTTTTCCTAATATCCAACCTAAATCTATCCTGGCAGCGCTTCATGCTGTTTTTATGGGTCACGTCACTGCTTAGCAGAGAGAGGAGATCATCTCCTGCCCTGCCACTTGCCCTTGTGAGGAAGTTACAGACCATGATGAGGTGTCCCCTCAGTCATTTTTTCTCCAGGCTGAACAAACTAAGTGTCTTTGGCCATTCCTTATAAGGCTTCCCCTCTAGACTCTTCATCATCTTTGTGGCCCTCCAGGATACTTGCTAACAAATTCATATTCTCCCTATATTGTGATGCCCAAAACTGCACAGAGCATGATAGGTGTGGCTATTACCTCTCTTGACTGGCTCTTACCTAGCAGACCTGCCAACTCTTACACAAAGACCATTTTACCCCTCAGAGAAAGGTGTATCCTGTTGGGTGACAGCAGACCTGGTGATGTATAGGTGCTCCAGTGATCAGAGAACTCAAAATTCCACTGATGACACTAACCTTGTAGCCACATGTTGGTCAAGCTTAGATATACACATGTTGATCAGTTAAGATATAACTCAAAATTTCATGTGGCTAATACTACAAGAAAGTAACTGCTAAACTGAAACAGTTACTAAGCTTAAAGCAAATTGTGAGTCTTTTCTTTATTCTAAGCCAATCTTGCTAACCAGATCATTCAGGCTCCCTGCTGCTGCAACTCATTTCTGTGGGAAGATGTGCCTAACTTAATTTAACCACTCTCTTGAGATACTCTTGAACCAGTTGTTTCCAATGCTTCAAAGATGCAGTATTTTGATCCATGAAGACCTGTAATATTCCTTTCATGAATCCCATAGTCATGGTTGCTAAACAATTCGTAGCGGCGCTATCGGCTCTGTTGCTTATGGGGAATCACTGTATCATTCCGTGGCCACAATTCAAAAAGTCAGGTTATTTTTCCAGATGAGAGAGGTTCAGAATCAATAATCTAAGTGTACACTGCAAAATTATATTTTTATTCTTTTGAGATTACTGTAGGGTTAAGAAGTTCAAGAAAATTTGTAATTCTAGCTCTCATTCACTGTGTTGTTTTGAACAAAGTTTGTGCTGTCTACTTTTATTTCTTTTACCAGACTGGTAATTGCTTATTCCATCATTGCATTCTGAGGTTCTTTGCTGACCACTGTGATTTCATTTTATCAACCCTACATATTCATATTAGTTAGATACTTGATATCCATTAAATATCCCTATATATATGTACTTATTCCTGGAAGATGGCAACCATTTTTATTGGTTTGTTTAACTTGATGGACCTTTTTTTCCGGTATGAACAGTTAACCTCTGAAGTACATACTTAGTAAATTTTCTGATGTCATTTGCGTTTCATAATATAGTTTGCAACAGTTCCTGCTTCTCAGAGAGTTTTTATATGTAATGCTTTTAAAAATACAAAAAATGTACCTAATGGTCTGCTGATAAGTTTCTTGCAAAAAGCGTAGTTCACAGATGAGCATGTGCAGACCTTTGAAATTTGGCTCTCCTGCCTGCCATCCTCCCTGGGCTGCTCTAAAAGACAAAAGAAAAAAAAAAAAAAAGCAAACACGATAGCAATTGCCTCATAAGCATTGCCAGGAATCCATTTATATGTCTAAATTAAAAAAGAAACAACACTAAAAAAACCCCCAAAACCAAACCAAAACAAAAAAGTAATAAAAAGAGTCAGGAGAAGAGAAGAGCACTAATCAGTCTGTCCTGTGCTCTTCTTTGTAGTCCCAGCGCCGTGTTACATTTCACCTCCCCGATGGCTCCCAGGAAAGCTGCAGTGATAGTGGTCTGGGAGACCACGAGCCGGTGGGTGGTGGAACCCTGATCTCACACCCTCTCCCTCTGGTTCAGCCGCAGGACGAATTCTACGACCAGGCCTCACCGGACAAGAGGACTGAAGCTGATGGCAACTCTGACCCCAACTCGGGTGAGTCACTGTCAGTGCTTTGCGTATCTGAATTGCTTTGGTAACTCAATTACTTTGTTTTTCATCCCTTTGAGCTTTGCAATGGTAGAGATGTTTTTGAGCACGTACACGAATATTTGGTCATGTTAGCTCATAACTATTGGTAGGAAATAATGTAATTGGCCTGAAGTGTCTTGTGCTGTAATTTGACTGTAGAAAAAAATATATCCAGTGTGAAAAAACAGCTCCATATTAATTGCACAGGAAGTAAGAACAGCTGGGAAGAAGGAAGTCCTACAAGCTAGCAAGCTTTTCTTAATTTTTGCAGTGCTGTTGCTGTTTAACTTTAAACTTTGTTTTAGGACAGTCATTCCAAATACAAATTAAAAGAGCAAGGACATGGAGGTTGCACTGTCTGTTAGACTACCATAGAAAACAGTAAATCAGTGAAGCACTGAAAAATTTTAAGAATCCAAATTTATATAACACACCTACAATTCCCCCTTCTAACAGCAAAAAACACAGGGTTACTTTGTTAGATTGGAAGGGCATGGTGTTCCACTTTGGAAACTGTTGGATGTGCATTTTCCTACAAGTGTTAAGTATATGCAGTTTTTCTGATTTCTGCCTACTTCCTTCTTTCTCTATAATACATTTACATTATTGCAGTTTTTTTGACAGTGAATACTAAAACCAGAAGCAAGGTCTAAACCAATACTGTGACTAGTATTTTGGTATGTGCACGTGGAGACTTGGACATACTGAAAACAGGGAGGGGACAGTAACACTACCCTTGTTTCCTGTCTAGAATGTGGAATGTGGAAAGTAATTGAACTTGAGTTCTCTTGCATCCCAGGAATATAGAAATAAGAATTAGTTTCTCCCTTGGGCATTTTTCCCTTTTGTATAGATGATTAAATTGTCACTGGGCCGGTACAAACCAGGAGAGACAGTGGCCTTGGGATCTGATGAACAATTTTAAGGTGCATGTTCTCATTTGGGCAGAGCTGGATCTGAATTATGACATTTAGATCATGGCAGATGAGAATGTGAACTCTGGAATATCGACCTGTGAGACATGTTTCTCATACTTTCTATGTGAAGACCGAGAGGGTGTGTTGGGTGAAACTCTCTGAAGAAATAATTTCACAGCAGAATCATAGCATGGTAGGCATTGGAAAGGACCTCTGGGGTAACCTAGTTGAACCCTCCTGCTAAAGCATGGCCAATTTGAAAAACTTAACTGTCTCAGATTTGTATTCTGGTTTCCCTTTTCTGCTCTTGCGTTCTTTTTTTCTCATGGATACGACACCTGTATTCCATTTTATTTACCAAAATGGAAATGTTGGAACTATGATCTTAAACCCTAAATCTGTAGAAATACAAAGAACTATAAAAGAGTAGCAACTATGAATGGATTGACTCTGAAGCAAGAATGTATGTCTGCTTAAGCAAGCAAGGAGCTTAAGTGGAATTATCCTGCTAATTCTCTGACCACGAGACGTGTGAAAGATTTAACAAGATCACAGAGGAGTTTTAAGGCAACATTGCTCGTTGGCAGTGTCGCATTGACTTCACCGTCTCTGAATTGCACATCTCTTTGAAATGTGACATAAAAATCCTCTAGGAGAGTTAGGAAAGATGGGCTTAGTAAACTTTATACCAAGTTATTAAAAATGGGCTTTTTTAGAAACTGTGTGTCAAGCACATTGTGCAAATGTAGGATATTAATCATTATGATCTATTCATCCGTAATACAGCGACTAATCGAAGATTAGTCAGAGTGAGTAAGTGCTCTTAAAAGCTGTATGAAAAGTTCTAATATATTTGTGGTTACATCTGGTTCAGCCTTGGGGATGCTAAATTCATGGCAAATTCATGAAAATCCAACCATCAAGCTGTACTGATGACTAGTGATGTATTGAAGTGGAGATTTTTCACCTTTTATCAGGACAGACGTTGAAATTGTGAAATCTCACAAACTAAGAAGGGAGTGATATGGTCATTACTGTGACAGAAATCATTCTACTAAAACCCATGGCAGGAAAGGAGCAGTGTTGCCCATTAGATTGGTTTGACTTTTATGTTACTTGGTATCAAGTTACTGCCTAGGCATTGTGTCAAAAGTTACTTTGCTACTCTAGGCAAAAGTTTTTGGATGAGATGTGAGATAGAGTTTAAAGCACTTTATGGTAATTGAAGATCCTGTGGCAATTTTCAGAAGAGAAAAATGCTAGGTGGTGATTAGGCAGAATTACTTTGTGGGTTTTTACATATGTTCATGGTTAAAATAACTCATGTAGTATCATTTAAACATGGTATTTTTTGACATTTCTGAGCTGAATTTCTAGTTCTATTGCAGTGAAATGTTAAATAGTTGTATTTAATAGTAGAGTGAGTTTCATTGCAGTGGCTTTTTAAGAGATTACTGTTTATGAAAATACTTGGGGCATGCTGAGGTAAAAGATACGGCTGTAGAGTGAGAGAAAATTCTTAGTGGAGAGTAGTAATACTAACATGTGTACATGTATTACTGCCAATTTTGGATTACAAATGTTGCAGAACAATTATTTTAAATATTTCAACTGAAGAGAATTGCTTATGGGAATATTTTCTAATGATCTCCAATGAATGTCCCACAGTATTTTTATGAAAGTTGATTCTGAGTAAAAGTTTTCTTCAGATCTTGGGGAAAATGGTGTTAATCTTGATAGTATAGTCCTTGCCTCATAGTGAGAGCAGTCTTGGTTACTAATTTTAATGCTTGGTGATTTGTTTAGTTTCAAGTAACTATGAAGTTACTTGAATAAAAATGCAGCCACTGTTTCTCAATATTTTGGTATGCTGCTATTTTAATTATTTTTAAATAATATTTGAAGAGTGACCAAGGCCCCCCAGAAATGAAAGAAGAAGAAAAAAAGGGCTAAAAGTCTTGATAATTTTTTACACAAAGGTAAGAGAAACCTTATTGCCATGTATCTTGCAATCATTGGCTTCTACAGAGATACAAGCTACAATTAAGAAACATACACAGTGAAAGTGCATTCATCTAGCTAACCTTCAAGCAGCTCTCTCTCTCACTGGGAGAAATTACAATATAGACACTGAATGTTAGCATTGTCAAGCACACACTGTCACTGTGTTTATGAGGGAAAGGCAAAAAGATAAAAATACGAAGTAAAAAGTAAAATTTTTAAGTTTTATGAAGATGAGTATAATCCAAGGTTGGTTTGGATCATTCAAGCTTGCCTTCTTTGAATAGAGTCTTTAATTTTAACTTGAGGATTTCATTCAGTTCACTAAGATATCTTTTCCATTTTACCATTGTAAATGGATTTGCATTAATTGATTGTCAGAGGACTATGATGTTAACCTGGCAGTTGTAACTTACATATATCCTACCTTCGTATCATTTGCGCCCTGATAGGCTTTGTAAAAGTCCTTCCAACAATGAACAACAATTAAAAAAAACCACGTTAGAGTGACACCAGCACTCTGGGTTTGTTATGCATTATTAAATGATAATAACAAGTAATTCAGATTTACTACAGGAAGTATCATTATTCAGGAGTCATGATTGTGATGATTTAATTTTGAATACAATATTGATTTTGAAGACAAGCCTTGTGTGTATTTCAACATTTTATTGCATTTAAATGCAGTGATTAACAACTTTAGCCTTGCCTTGCTGACCACAACTTTGCCAGAAGCATGGACCAAGAGGAAGGAAAAGCAACATGTCATTACCTGGCTAAATTGTTTGTCACCATGATGACAAACAAAGGAGAAAGACAGTAAATGCTACAGTGTTAGGAGTCTGTAAGAAACCCCAACAAAACAAAGCACATGCCAAAAAGGACATTCTATAATTTTGTGGAAACTACTGAGTCTGAATAATCTGAACTATTCTTTGTGTCTGGAATGCTGACTTCATGTGTTCTCCAAATGAACTCTATCTTTTGTATTTAGAGCGTATGTCTATTACTCTTGCTACAAAAACTAAAGGAAGATTTTTCCAAAGATCAATCAGCTGATTAAAATCATTTACCTTTTAGTATATCAGAAAAAAATTTAGTAAACATAGCTTCTTTAGGATCTAAAAAAAACCAAAACATTAATCACAATAAAATTTTATTTACTGGTATAACTCTATAGACCAAAAATCCTGGTTGTTAATGAGTTTAGATGTCCGTATAGGGAAGTGAACTTTAAACAGAAACATCTTCTTTATCATCAGCTGCATGAAAAGTGTACAGCTATCTGATGGATATTAATGTGAACTATTTCTTACAGTAATCACTTAAAGTAAAACTGTGGTTTTGTTTGCCAGCATTCAGGTGCAGAATATTATTTTTCATTACTACAAGTGTGGTTTTCATCCCAATAAAAAGAACAACCCACCTCATTAGTGAAGAATTCTTCTTTCACTGTGGTTTAATAAAGGCTGTCAGGGACTTAAATTTAGATGGGGATTGTTAACGTATCTAAGGGTTTGAGGCAGCAGAGCAATAGAATTTTATGAAGAAAAAATGTGCCTCCTAGTGTAAAGAAGGGGAAAAATGCACTTTCATGAAAATGTTTGATATATCACATTTTGATAACTACAAGCTGTGGATGTGATTCATTTTTCTTCAAAGGGATAAAGAGGAATAGCATATATTTAGTGAAGTGTTAGAACTGCTCTAGGGAGAAAGCCTACTATACACTGTGGATGTTGTAATTCCAGTGGTTTTAAACCAGACAGAAATACAATATTTATGTCTTCTGATATATATTTATGAAGCTAAGTAAATGCTTGCCTAATTTCTACACCTCATTAATAAGTAGTATCAATATATGTTAAATAAAACAAAGTAATAGCTGCATAAAAGCAGACAACATTGTAACAAAAACACTGTTTTGAAGGTTGCTTCGTAAAAAAGTAGAATATTCCATTATTAAGTGATTAATTACAAATTCCACGGCAATTCCATTTTTATTTTTGAAGTAATGTTTTATGTTTGTGGATAGCTTTTTAAATTTCTATTACATTAAAAATTGTATGGATAAAAATGGCTGATAAATACCTGAGTTCCTACATTTTAATAAACCTAATACCACAGTGGTTTAGTCAAGTGATGTCAGGGGTATTAAATCATACTGTAATTCTAGTAATAAGTAGGAATATCTCTGTGGCAATGGTTTAATTATGATTAAAGTTCAGAGTGATGGCAAGACTCCTTCTATTACGCTTGGTCATATTATAGGGTCCCATGTGGAGAAGCTAAGCCTTTCATGCAAAGAGCTTTGGTTTTACAGTGTCAGTATCATTACACCCAGTGGGTGATGATGGTTTAACCTTGCGGGCATACCCTCTGCTTAATCCTGCTTTTCATTTCGCTGTCTCAAAAGTTTCTTTTCTCATACGGCAATATAGGAGTCCATGGCTGAACATCCTAAGGTGTAGGAAGAAACGTTACTCTGTTAATGTGTAGCTTTAGATAAATCAGTTTCCATAGTTATTCTTGTGTTTTCATAATTTGAAACTCATTGTGAACTAAAACGGGAACATTTTCCTTTGAGTCATTTCCCCCATTTCATTAAACATAAGTTAGTATCTCACACAGAATCTAACACTGTCAAATTTAGCTACAGGCAAGGAGGAGCAAGAAAAACTGGAGTTCAAGTTGGTGTATTAGCCTATGGAAGAGTTATAAAATGGTATGAAGTCTGAATTCAATCTTAGCCTATGCGCTTCTTTAAAAAGATAAAATCTGAGAGGCATAAGAGGTATTGCTATCTCTTTACATCTCTTTGCTGCCTTATTACAGTGAGGATTTTAAAATTGTCTTGGTTTAGAAAAGCCACTGTGCTATATCTGTTTCTGTTCTACTTTCTTTTCCCCCATACACCAAAGCTAATTGGAGTGTAAATCAGGATGGCATAGCCATTGAATGGGCAGTGAAAGAGGACTTGGCCCATTGCTTCTCCGCGATGAACACCTAATGTGTCTGAACTTTCCAGCTGCTACTGCTATCTAAGATGAGAAATTGCAGGTCCTCAGCAGTGAGCTGAAAAGGCTAGATGGAGCATGGGGACTATTGAGACTTGTAAGAAAAATTTAGAGGGGTTGGAGGATTAAAGGATGTGGAAGGTTGCACATTAGGTGAAAATTGGTGCCTGTGACTGCCACAGCTGCTGATAGCTAGGACAGCTGAAAACCACAGATGCTTTTGCCAGTGGTGCAGGCTAAAACAAAAGAATGATGTAAGGAATTGCTAAGAGTTGTTTTCTCCTATCATTTAGAGTTATCTTCTTACGAGCCTTTTCTTCATATTGTAGTAAGCCCAAATCAACTGTAGAGATTCATAGATGTTTCTAAGTTTTAAAGCATTTTTTTTTTATTTAATCAAACCTCTGTCATAGCACAGCGCATAGAGTTTCGTATAAGTTTTCTTAAATCAAGCCTGTATTTTACAATAAACCAGTATTTATTTCCCCTGGTGTCTGTATTTGGTTTACATGGGAAGGCTGGGGGACACTGTATGTTAGACAGAGCCAGTTCCTGCTGACCCTAAAACAGACCCAGTGCTACCCAAAGTTGCAGAGAAATTGGGAGAGACTACTAAGAAAAATGGGAAAGAAACAACCCTGCAGACACCAAGGTCAGTGAAGAAGGAGAGGGGAGAGGGTGCTCCAGGCATCAGAGAAGAGATTCCCCTGCAGATTGTGGAGGGGACCATAGTGTCCCCTGAAGCACATGAAGGACCCCATCTCAGAGCACGTAGACATTATACTAAAGGAAGAGCCTGTACAGGAGCAGGTTTCTGGCAGAAACTGTGGCCCTTGGGTGTCCCATGCTGTAGCAGTCTATTCCTGAAGAACCTGTGAAAGGGACTCAAACTGGAGCAGTTCATGAAGAACTGCATTCTTTGGAAGAGACCCCATGTTGGAGCATAGGAATGGTGTGATGGCAGAGGATTAATAGAGACAAAGTATTATCAGCTGACTGCAACTCCTATTCCCTGCTCCCTTGCACCACTCAGTGAGAGGAGTAGTGGTGTGAAGGAGTCAGAAGATTAGGGAATAAAGCAGTGATGCTGAGCCTGGGAAGAAGGAAGGGGTCAGAGAAAGTTTTGTTTTTCCTGTTTCTCAAAATCTTACTCTTATTTTTAACTGATGATAAATTAAATTAGTCTTTCCCAGGTTGAGTCAGTTCTACCAGTGATAGTAACTACTGAGCAATCTCCTTGTCCTTATCTGAATTCACAAGATATTTCATCTTACTTTTTTCCCCTGTCTTGCTAAGGAGGTGGAATGATAGAGTGGCTTAGTGGGCACCTGACAGTAGCCAAGGTTAACCCACCAGACTGTTAGAAAAGGGGTATCATAGTCCTGGTCTGAAAGCATTTATCTTCAGTGTCTAGCTGTGAGACTGTAGTGTCCTTTGTCAACAGGAAATCTTTGGCTCCCAGAAATGCATAGATACTTGAGGCCCAAGGGACTATTTCGACTGGTACAGCCTCCTGTATAAGCCAGTATCTTGTAAAAAAATATATTATCATCTACTTGTATCTACAGCGTATGTTTCAGAATGTTTCTTGATTTAATGATCTTCAGTGACAGAGGAAAGAGTATTCTGAATCCTTACTGACTTTGACTGAATCAACTTTTCACCTTTTATTTGATAAGATTTGAATTAGATGTTTGGTGTCCAGAATTTTCATTTGGTGCTCAGGTCATTGTGGATCTGCAATAAACTGGTTAGTTCTTTATAGTATTTTGAATGTTGCAATATTTTGTTTTTCAGCACTTTTTTGGTTAATATTCATTCCATATCTGTCCAGAACAAAAAAAATAGTGAATCATTCAGTTCTTTCTACATTTCTTACAGATAAACAATATAGTTAAGAATTTCAATTTAAATATTCATAACAACAACAAAAATGTAACTCAAATCACAGACTTTTAAAAATGAGTTTCTGTCTTTGTCACACACTGCTTTGACCTGAGTGGGTACTTTCCATGTCTCTTGAGCATGCTACTTAACAGAGCTTTTTAGCAGTAGAACAGTTAAAGATTTTTCTATTCTTTAGAGACTTTGCATGGGAAATAGAAGTAAAAAGCACAACTGAATACATATACGTGTATATTTAATCGGAGTTAAATATATCAGAAGGGCTTTATTAGTATTCTAGATGCTCTGTCAGATAACTATGTTCAAGACAATGCACCTTTTAAAGGTGTGATAGTGTGATTATGGTGCAATATTTGTGGGAGTTTTTGAGGTTGCTTTTTCTGAAATTTAGTGGAAGTTATTGTCAGCTATGACTCTTTGTTACACTAAGATTCATATTTCTGTTGTTTCATGTTCTGTTTCTAATGGAATCTTAGCAGTGTGACTCCTATTCACAATGGCAAACATTTTTTTGTTTGAAAGAAAGATTATACTTGTGAGAGTAACTGTCGAGTTTGCATGGAATCGTTAATTTCAGCATTAAAGTGGTTAAAATTGTAAGCAGAGTTAGGATTGTAAGCAGAATTGCTGATGGCTTCAATGAGAGGAATAACTCCATGCAGGAGGAACAACCATTGCACTAGCACAGACTTGGGACTGACCAACTAGAAACCAGCTTTGTAGTAAAAGAAATGAGGGTTCTGGACAACAAAATGTCCATGAGTCAGAAATATGCCCTTGAAGAGAAGGAAAATGACCTCCTGGAGTACATTAGAAAGGGTGTTGCTAACAGGTTGATGATGGAGGTTACCATGGCCCTCCACCTCTACTCAGCAGTAGGAACAAGTCTGAGTGTGAAGCAGCTGGTGCTAAGGACACGTTTACTGCATATATTTCTATGGCTTTTACTCTGGGCTTTTGTGGTCCCAAGGACTGAATGCCCATTAGTTACTGGAGAATAGTTCTAGTTTCATTTAATCAAAAAGGAATCTTATCCTTGTTTTCCAAGCAGGCTTCACAATACAAACCCAAGTGTGTCAAGTGGAGATGATTAGGATATTTGTGTCAGACGTACAGTCCTGAAAGTTAATGTAGACATACGCTTTAGAAACATGTATTTATTTCCCCATAGGCCAACTTGCCTATCATTGTAAAGAAACTTCCATTACTGAACTACCCTACAAATACTGCATGCTTACATATTCCCAGCAAATCTGTGTCAATTTTAAAGTGCTTTATCCTGAGAACCACAAAAAAGGTCATTTTCAAGATAAAATTTGACATTATATTCTATATGCCTACCATTTAGGTGAAGGATTCTTTTTGCTCTCTTGTTGATACACCTAATCACTCTTCAGATTAGATCTGTGTTGTCTTCAAGATCAAAAGTGTTTAAGTTCATTGAGAAAGATTGTATAATGTCTTTCTTTTACTTTATCCTTGCTAAGCAGTACTGAAATATTTCATTGCATAGATGCATTTAAGTAAAATGTCATGTAGATAGCTATTGAAGACATAGTTTTTTATCAAGTAAAAGCTTCAGTTATAAATGATTCATCTATCTAAAATAACTGGAAAAAAGAAAAATCTTCTCAACTTTATAATAATGGAATATTTTTTTATCAAAAAAAAATTCAGAATGTGCATGCTTATCACTTTACACATCCTTCATTTTTGCTTATGTAAAAAATATATATATAATGGAATAGTTAAACAGTTTTGATGTTTAACTTGTTCTTATCTTTTCCTGTTAAAGAACAGTGGTCAGTTACTGAATTGAAGGGAAAGCAGTTTACTAGTCAAAACACGTAAGGTGTTGCAATTTAAGTGTACTTAAAATATGCAAGGACATAGTTCAGTATTGCCAAAGATTTAGTACTATAACACAGCAAAGACATACAAAAAAGATGTTAAGGAGAGAAGTCAATACAACTTGGGTGCTCTGGGATTTTATTTTCCTTCTTCCCCTCCTTTTTAAAAAAACATATTGGTTTTGCAAAAATGTAACAAAAAAGGCTGCTTTTAATTGGTAGTGTTATTGCAGGGCCCCTGAAACTCAGCCACTTAGTAGTTGTTGTGAGTGTGAATGTGATCTGGCAAGCACAGCATAGTCATTAACTAATGGATCATAGCTACAGTCTTTCATTAAAAATGTGTAGGTGGTTAGTAGTACTGTAGTGTTACCAGCAATTTTAAAGTCATTTGTAGGTTAGTTTGTGAAATTAAAAGTGTAATCAAAAATTTCCCTGCACTGTACCTTTTTCAGCTGATTTAACTGCAGATTTCTTGAACCATTCAGAAGAGAAACAAATGACTCAAAAATAATCATCCACACCACAGTGGATTAGCTGTTTGAATGATAGTTTCACAGTTTATACATTTCTTTTCATGAGAAATGAAAGGAATAATATGAGGTAATTGCTTAGTGCTATTACTCCAGGTCTAATTTTTTTTTATACTGTACTTACAAGTCCTTTATTGTTGCTTCATTATGAATGGAAATCATATGTTTTCACTGTAAATAGAAGGCTAATAACAGAAATCTCTATTTACATGAGCAACTACTCTGTTCAGAGACATATTAATGATAGTTTTTGCAGAAAAGTGAAAATATCTAACATGTTAAAGATGAGTATAGGTCACTGTGCCAACTGTAAAAGATAAGATACATGAATATCTATGCATACTGACATGCATAGATAGACCATGTTCAGCTTGGGTGCAGAGATGTCAAATAATTTAGATGTTTACTAGTGATACTGACCTTTGGCTACCCAACTTCCCTTCAGCATTTAAAAAGAAAGCACGAGTGATTTTAAAGATGAACGTTGTTAAAAATAATGTGTGCATCAGTGGTTATGTTCTCTTGATGATGGTGAATCATGGTATAGACAAATGTGCTCTTCACTGGGTTAGGAACTGGCTGGCTTGCCGTTCCGAGAGAGTTGTGATTAATGGAGTGAAATCTAGCTGGCTGCCAGTCACCAGTGTGTCCTTCAGGGCTCAGTTTTGGGGCCAGTCTTGCTTGGCATCTTTATTGATGACCTGGATGTGGGGATTAAGAGCACCCTCAGTAAATTTGCAGGAGACACCAAATTGTTTGGGAGTGTTGATCTGCTGGAGGGGAGGGAGGCTCTGCAGAGGGACTTGGACAGGTTGGATCGATGGGCTGAGGGCAATTGTATGAGGTTCAATAAGGCCAAGTGCCGTGTCCTGCACTTGAGTCACAACAACTCCAGAAATGCTACAGGCTTGGGGATGAGTGGCTGGAAAGCTGCCCAGCAGAGAAGGACCTGGGGGTGCTGGTGGACAGCCAGCTGAATATGAGCCAGCAGTGTGCCCAGGTGGCCAGGAAGGCCAGCAGGATCCTGGCTTGTATCAGGAATAGCGTGGTCAGCAGGAGAAGGCAGGTTATCCTGCCCTTGTTCTTGGCACTTGTGAGGCGTCATCTGGAATACTGTGTTCAGTTCTGGGTCCCCCATTATAGGAAAGACATTGAGATGCTGGAGCGTGTCCAGAGGAGAGCTACCAAGCTTGTGAGGGGTTTAGAGAATAAGTTGTATGAAGAGAGGCTGAGGGAGCTGGGCATGTTTAGGTTGGAGAAGAGGAGCCTGAGGGGGGACCTTATTGCCCTCTACAACTCCCTGAAAGGAGCTTGTAGAGAGGTGGGGGTTGGCCTCTTCTCTTCAGTAACTAATGACAGAACCAGAGGGAATGGTCTGAAGTTGCGACGGGGGGTGGGGTTAGATTGGATATTAGGAAGAAATTCTTTAGAGAAAGAGTGGTGAGGCACTGGAACAGCCTTCCCAGGGAGGTGGTTGAGTCACCATCCCTGGAGGTGTTTAAGAAACGTGTAGATGTGGTGGTCTAGGATATGCTCTAGTGGCAGGCATGAAGGGCAGGGTTGGTTGTTTTTTTTTTCTGGTTGGACTCGGTGATCTGAGAGGTCCTTTCCAGCCATGAATATTCTGTGATACTCTGCAGACTCTCATGGTCCTATTTTCAAGAAATTCTAGCTAGCAGCCTGTGCTTCCAAGCTCTGTGTCTGAATATATGGACTACTGTGTTAGACATAGGATGCCTATCCACTTCATTTCTAAGAAACCTAACAAAAATACACTCTGTAACTCTAATTAAACATTATGCACACTTAAGTCTTTACCCTGTAATACAAATCATGCCTCCCAGTAGAACAAAATTTTACTGTTAAAAATGTATTATTACTCACTTTCTGTCCTGAAAATCAGACAGCATTTTTGAGCTACTCTCTGTATAAATGGCAGAATAAGACATCGTGTCGAAAGGGGAGTATGGGATGAAAAAGACAACTTTCGAGACAGTTGTGAGTTTATCCATGTTATTTTGCAAACAATGGCAACACTATTGAAAAAGTGAGTTTGAAAGAAGTCTGGTTAAGCACAAAATAGTGAAGAATCCTGGAACGGCCAGATAGAAAGTTGCTTTGCATGCTTTATTCACTTTTTGGCTTAAGAGTGATAACGTCTTTCCGCAGGAACTTATATGAATAAATAATAAAAAATAATCTTTATAAAACTATAACAAAAGTTAAAGCAATATTAAATAATTTCATCTTTTGTAGGACAGGGACTCATGGGCCATAGTCTTTCATTTCTGAAGGAACATACTGTGACCTTTTATGTCTGTATTTCTCTTTTGCTTGCTTGTTTGACTAAGTATATTCAACTCTTCTAATTTAGTTAAACTTTTGTGGGCCTTCATACCATAAAAGAATAAATCCTGGTAGCACTGTATGTTGATGTCTGTCTATATATCATGTGTTTCATTTAGAAATTGGTATGTTTGGGTTTTTGATAAGACAGTGTGTTTTTCAGTGGGGCAGATCCAGAAGGGGCTGTTGGTATTGCCTGCTCTGTTGCACAAGTGCAGGGAAAGAAAAGGAGAGAGATTAGACTGGTGTTACTGGAGAGACAGAGAAAGAATGGCTTGGGAGGTGTCAGGTAACCTATCTGTCAGCTGGATAGATAATGCACAACGGCCTAGGCATGGTATATGAAAAATGGAGTGTTGGGGAACTGACATCGGTATAGGTAATTCTTCCATGTACAGTGAAACATTTTATAACAGCTCTGTGCTTTTCACAAGTCAGAAAGCTGTTCTATTCATGGCTCAAAAACGTCCATGAATCATTCTGTCAACTGAACAAACTTGAAGGGAAGACTGCTTTTACTCAGAAGACTGAAATTCCAGAGCGAACTGGAAAACAACCCAAATTGAGAAAAAGAGTTATTAGTTAGGGGAGAAAAGATGAGTGTCATATTGCTTAATTCAACCTCCTTCCTTTATTGGTCTTGTCAAATGTTTGCCAATCACAAGATGCCAACCTACTCAATGTTGTATGCTGCTAAAAAGCATATAGCATCTCATAAATCTGGCAGTTCACTGACAGCAGTGTTCTAATTTTCTACGCTGGTTACCTATTAGAATCTGTATAATTAGGTTGAAGCTATGAGATCTGAGGAGCATGTCTAGACTAGCCAATGCTGTTAAACAGTCATGGTGCCAGATGTAACACTGAAGAATAAGTAGCAGTGATCTCCAAAATGTATTATGGAAATATTTGCATATTGCTCATCTCTTCTAACACTAACAGTAAAGAACAGGGTCTTTTGTTTTTTTTTTTCTTTTTTGATTCATATGAGGTATTACTTTCTCATGTGTATAACTTCTATATATTCTGTTCAGCGTATCAGAAATTAAGGTATAAATCATATGCAAATTAATTTCTTCAGTGTGGTATGTTCAGTCTTAATGGTAAAGATGACAAAATACTGGCTTGTTGCCTTTCTTTTTGGTGATAAGATTTGTCATGTATTACTTCTTAGACAAGTAATAAATAATAATAAATAAATAGCCCAATAATCAATAATTGGATCATTTAAATTATTTTACTGGATGAAAAAATTAAAATCTCTTTTCCACTGGGACATATAAATGACTAGAAACTTGGTTTCAGTGTTTACCAAGGTTGTTAACGGTGTTTTTGTTTTAATGGAGTTTATTCCACAGCTTTGATCATTTGAATAAGCTGGTTACAATCGCAAAGGGTGGATAAATATAGCTAATTGTATGTCTCCAGATGATACGTCAGTGAAGTCCTAGTTTGAAATAGCTGAGAGATGACCAGTTAAAAAGTGAAAATAAATAACTTGAGTTAATCTTGAGGTTCTTTCTGTAGCTGAGGAATAGCTTTAATTATAATCTGTTTTCTGAAGAGTTTATCAGACTAGGTCATTGATCTATGTCCTAAAGGGCCAAACTGCAAACAACTTGAAAATAGTGCATTTTACTGTAATAGTGGGTTAGGACCCATAACAGAAACTGGATATTTTTAAAGAGCAGAAAACCTATAATTTTCATTGTTGAGGTTTTGTTTGTTTATTTTTTTCAAGATGCTGTCTTTCAGGCAACACATTTGAGGAAAGTTATCCTTAGTTAATCTTGTAAACACATTTGTTTGATGGTCACAAATAAAAAGTTAATTAGCATAGAGATCTAAACTTTGAGTTGTGTGCACAGACATACATGGAATTTCCTTCTTACCCAACAAATATAGTTTCAGGAAGCATCAGAATCATCAGCTAATCATGAAGCACTTTGACTTATTTCTAGATCTTACTTGCATAGTTGGTTGTTTGATACACTATACTAATCAAGGTATTTGTATTCAGACATATGAAATGTAATAAGGAACAAATGCCTTACCTTACTGCCATCACCAGTTTGCTCATATCTATTCATGTGTCTCTTGCAAAACTTTACTACTTCATGCCCTTTCAGCTCTTCCCAAATAACACTTCTAATTCATAAGGGTTAACAAAGACATAGTAGTTTTAACTTCATTAGTATGTTACATGGTAAACAAATTTTGCATGCAAGAATCTCTATGTGTTAATCTTAATTCAATCATTAGACTAACATTTGCTTCACTACAAATTTCTACCTATTAAATTTATTATCTGATATCTGTGGGCACTGATTAGCAGTTTTGCTCATTATCACTCTGACCCTGCTACATGAGTAGTTGTGTCTGTGATTGTTCCCTGAACTTTTTTTAACCTTTCTGGCTTAAGTGTTTCAACTAGATTTTTAAAATACAAAGATTTCATTTTTCATGTTTAATCATGAATGTAAATCAGAGGAAGGTATGAAAAATTCTTTTCAACTACATAGTTTCTGTGTACATTTTATATTTCTCTGCTAAATATTCTTGTATTTTTCATCCTCATTCACTTAATATTTTTTACACACCACCTTTTTTTTTCTTTTTAAACATACTGTGTATGGTTTCCAGGATCATACAGAGAATTATTGTAAGTGCCCAGGTGCTGCAGTGGGGCTGCAGCGGTGGCTTCTGTGAGGAGAGGCTGGAGCTGCCCTGTGCTTGACACAGCTGGTTTCAGCTGGCACCTACTGACCCATCACAGGGCATGGCTAAGCCCAACAGCCAAGGTGCTGACTCCTTGAGGAAGATATATTTGAAAGGGTAAAAAAATGTTGCCTGGCACTGAAAAGGGAAGAAAACTTTGAAATGGCCCTGCAGACAACAAGGTGAGAGAAGAAGGGAGGTGCTCCAGGCGCCTGAGCAGATGTTCCCCTGATTCCCCTCCAGCCCATGGAGAAGACCATAACCAGAACAAATTTATCCACACATCAGGAAAAAAGGAGTGAATTTGAGTCTGGAAAGTGTTGCAAGTCAAGCCTGTTTTTTCTATCACAGTAATTATTAAGCATTCTTCTCATCTTCATTTCAACCTACGAAAATGTCTGTCTTATTTTCTCTTCTGTCTTGTTGAGGGTAGGGAGTTAGCGAGTGGCTGTGTGGGCATCTGACAGCCTGTGAAGGTCAACCCACCACAAATAGTGTTTTAAACTAGTTACCTAGGAAAATAGCCTCAGAATTTAGAGAAAAATGTTATTCAGTATATACTCATCTTTGCCAGTGAAGATCCCAGTTAAAATGTTACGGCCAGTTTGTAATCTATGCTGTATTGTTTTATTTTCTAGCTTTCCACTGTCTCAGTTTTCATTTTGTCTCCCTGAGGATGCTCTAGTCTGTCTAATCCATATTTGCATGTAAGAGAAATTTGACAGATACTATCTCTGTGGCATTCCCATATATGGTAGGTGATATATGTGAGGAATTTTGGCAGACAATGTCATAACTCTTCTTAATTCATGAAGTTTTGAGAAACAAATGTTTTGATTGCATTTCAGAGAAGGATCCTGTCATGTCACTGAGGCAACTTTAAGAAAGTATAAAAATTAAAACAGGACCTATACTGAAAGAAGTTTTGTTCTTCCCTTGCCTCCATCTGAGGATTTATTCAAGCCTTTCTTTCCTCAACAAAATCTTTCCATGTGGAACAGCAAGCTTTCTCCTAAAAGAACTGTAATACTCTATAATTGTTTCCCATCTAAGAAGGCAACCTTCCTTAATGGAATACAGGAATATTATTGGAGTCATAAAGCCAAAGATAATAAGCCACGTTTCACCTGTGTTAGGGTCAGCAGGGAGAGGTAGCAGCAAGAAACTAGAATCTATTAAGCAGAGATAATTCTCTTGTTTTCTAAGTCAGTCTGCCATTTCAACTCTTTGCAAAGGACATTCAAATATAACACTTCCATAGTATAAGCTTTTGCTTTCCTTGTAAGTAAAAGGGAACCTAGAAAGGAAAACAGTAACTTTTGTCAATCTGCTTTGTGCAGCAGAAGTTCTTAAGAGGTCCAAATGACCTCTGCTTAATTTTCTTCATAGTAGCGAGTATGGGTCTCTGTTTTGGACTTGTGACCAAAAGGGTGCTGATAACGCAGAGATGTTTTTGCTGCTGCTCAGCAGTGCTTACACAGAGTCAAGGTGTTTTCCACCTCTCACCTCACCCCTCCAGTGAGTAGGCTTGGGGGTACACAAGAAGTTGGGAGGGACACAACTGGGACAGCTGGCCTCAGCTGACAGAAGGGATGTTCCATACCATGTGATGTCATGCTCAGCAATAAAAAACTGGGGGAAGAAGGAAGGGGGTGACATAGAGACTTTGGACATTTATCTTCCCAAGTAACCATTACACATGATGAACCTCTGCTTTCCTGCAGGTGGCTGAACACCTGTCTGCCAACGGGAAACAGTGAAATAATTAATTAATTTCACTTTACCTATTAAACTGTCTTTATATTACTCCACAAGTTTTCTCCCTTTACCCTTCTGATTCTCTCTCCCATCCCACTGGGCAAGCGAGCAGCTGTGTGGTGTTTAGCTGCTGACTGGGGTTGAAGCACGATAAACACGTTACTGTAAGAATCTCACTTCCTTGCTTCATCAGAATAAAAACCATTGAGCATTCATACTTGTGGGTTTTCTGGAAATGGAGCAGAGTTTTTTTACTGCATTCTCTTTCCCTCCTTCCCCTCTTAATTATAATATGTTTCTATTCTGAATGGCTATGAAAACTATGAAAAGTAGTTCTGAATATTAAATAATCTATATTTAATCTGAAAAATGCATTTTAGAAAACCGAAGATTTAAAGTCTTTCAGTTCACATTACGTGAAACTTTTCTTAACCCAGCAATACTGTATCCTATATTTCCAGGTGAGGCAATTTTTACTGTGTGCCTGTAACTGGAAAAGCATTCAGATCCCCCTCCCCCAAATTACTACCCTGACACACAGCTGAACAACTTAAAAGGAAAAACTGTAAACAGCTGTCAGATAATACGTTGGTGTTTCACAAGGTTTTACTTGCAATCATTTTACTGTAAGTACTGTAAGAGACTCTGCGTACGTTTCTATTATAGAGAGACTCATTCTGTGCTAAATAGTGCATGGATCTTTTGTCCCTGGTGCTTTATTATTTCATTCTTTGGATCTATTTTTCGCTTGGTTGAATAGTCAACAATTGAACATGAGTTCAGATAACCTTTGTAAATGGCTTTTCCTCATGCTTGCTATGCAAGACCTGTTTTCAGAATGCAAGGAAGAGCACTCTTGAGGGTTTTTTTTTGTTTGTTTTGATTTTTCATTTCCTTTCTTTTTCCTAATTTGACTACAAGGCATATTCAGGAGTGTAAGCCCACATCACTTCCACCTTCTGTCACGGCAACTAGAAGTCCTGATGTAGAATACCATCACCAGAATAAAAAAGCCTCGAGAATAGTAGATAAATGGAGCAGTCTGGTCAAGGTGCCAGGGTTTGTGATATTAAGAGAGAGCCTTGGCTCATTACGTTATAGTACATCCTATGGGTCAGCGTCTCTTTGGACCTTCATCTTCATTAACGACCTAGACATAGGTATCGAATGCACCCTCAGCAAGTTTGCAGATGACACGAAGCTGAGTGGTGTGGTTGATAGGCCAGAAGGGCGGGATGCCATCCAGAGGGATCTGGACAAACTTGAAGAGTGGGCCCAAGAGAATAAAATGAAGTTTAATAAGTCAAAATGCAAGGTCCTGCACTTGGGCAGGAGTAACCCTAGACACAAGTACAGACTACGTGAAGAACTCATTGTAAGCAGCAGTGCTGAGAAGGACTTGGGGGTCATGGTAGATGAAAAGCTGGATATGACCAGCAATGTATATTCGCAGCCCAGAAGGCCAACCAAATCCTGGGCTGTATCAGGAGAGGCATGAGCAGCAGGTCTAGGGAGGTGATTCTGCCTCTCTACTCTGCGCTTGTGAGGCCCCACCTGGAGTACTGCATCCAGTTCTGGGCTCCTCAGCATAAAAAAGATGTGGAGCTGTTGGAGCGAGTCCAGAGGGGGCCACAAAGATGATTAAAGGACTGGAGAACCTCCCCTATGAAGACAGGCTGAGACAGTTGGGATTGTTCAGCCTGGAGAAGAGAAGGCTTCGCGGGGATCTTATAGCAGCTTTCCAGTACCTAAAGGGGGATTATAAGACAGAAGGGGAGAGACTTTTTAAGCGGTCAGACTGTGATAGGACAAGGGGTAATGGTTATAAGCTGAAGGAGGGGAAATTTAGATTAGAGGTTATGAAGAATTTCTTTACCCGGAGAGTGGTTAGGCACTGGAACAGGTTGCCCAGTGAGGTTGTGGATGCCCCATCCCTGGCAGTGTTCAAGGCCAGGCTGGATGCAGCCCTGGGTGACCTGGTCTAGTGAGTGGCATCCCTGCTCAGTGCAGGGAGGTTGGAACTAGATGATCTTTAAGGTCCCTTCCAACCTGGCTATATATAGATGATACTGAACTCCATGTCATTCTGCTCAGTTGTTTGACTTTGCTGTGTAAACTCTCAAGATAGTCCCCTTCCCATCTGAAGTAACTAAAAATAATATTACAGCTTTCATAAATGCAGTTGAAATTATAATTTGCTTGTGCCATGACGATTTGGTAAATGTGTTGTCTGGTCAGTATGGCAATTATATTTTTATATGGGATGTTTCTGTAGCCAAGGAGAGTTCTGCCATGACAGAGCCATCATCTTTTGATCCACATGGTATTCCTCAAATGGGATTGATTCTTGGACATACAGTAAGAATAGTTTTCTGACTCGCAGTTTATCTCTATCTGATACATGACCAGGACCACATAATTCCTTAATTAGAATTCCTTAGCCTGTTGGGCTTTACATGAAGTTCAGTATTTATTTCCATTAAAACACTATTAAACTAAAACATGATGTGGAAGTCAGTAAATTGAAAATCATAACTCTTGAAACTAAGCTTTCTAAACCATTCAGTTTATTGCTTTATCTGAAATTTAGCTACTAAGAAGGGGCACTGGGCTATTAGTTCAGACAAACACATTTTTTTCAGGTGTTACTCCCTCTTTACTGAATTCTGTGAAGTACAGTCTTCTCTTCATTGAGAATGAAAACATGCTAACCACTGAAGATGGATGACAGTCTCAGTTGAATTGTGGTGCATGAAAAGAAAAGTGGTTCTTTAACCACACATGGGCATTAAATAGAAATACAGCTCCTGATGCTAAGAAACAGCATACTTGCCTTTGTGGTAAGTGCTTATGATCAAAACAAGTTTTGAAGATGAGAAAGATACTGTGTTTGTGACTACATGTTATCTAAGATTTGTGTGTTTAGGATATGTTGAGGAGAATGTGTCATATGCCTTATTCAGTTCTAGTTTTGTCCTCTTTATCCCCTTCCCCAGCATTGTGTGTGTGTATATGTATGTATTCCTAAGGTTCTCTCCTTTGAGTGTAAGATAAAATAAAAAGTAATAACACTGAAAAGCCGATGGGCAAAAATTGATTCATAAATGAGAAGGTGGCATTCATCTAGGCACTCTTATTGGAAACCTAAATCTCAGTAAATTTGTTGCCTAAGGATACAATGGGCTTAAAGGATTTCTGTCTCTGAAGAAAAATTAGAACGCCTTTGAGGTAAGGTAAATGGAAAAGGTTGTTTGGGCAAATGTGGAGCTCTAGCACTATTAAATGTTAAGCACCATCAGGGGGTATCTTAGTCATTAACAAGAGTGGCACGTTGAAGATTGTTTCAAGCAGAAGAAGAGTTATGGATGGCTGTATGGAGGTGGCACAATGCCACAGGGAAATTGTCAAGCAAAAAGAAGATTTTTTTAAAACTTATTGTGGGGGAAAAAATGTACTGAAATATCATCCTTTTTTTAATGTACTTTAGACTTTCTTCCCCAAAATAACCCTGTGTTGTCTTTTAAATGAAACAAATTGAGGACACTAATTTTGAAGGCCATTGCACAACCTTGTGTATACTCATCCCCCTTAATCTTTGGCATATTTTATGTTCACTTGCAGTGTAAACCTAATTGTCATATTAATCCAGACATATGCGTGTTCACTTCAAATCCAAGTAGTTAGGTGTCTTGACTGACTTGGAAGTATTTTATGGACCTTGTGTGTTAGTTTTGTATATAATTAAAAGTGATCTCAGGGGTTCTGTAGGCAGCCAGTAAGTTAAGCTATCTGGTGTGAGAATAATGTGTTGGTATCTAGGGAAGGAAAGATTTAGGAGCCAAGCTAGGATCCCTGTTTCAAGCCAACAGAAGTGAGAAGTGAGCAGACACGAAGTGTTGTATCTCAAGGCAGTAGTTACCAGTTTTCTTATTACGCTAGCACATCCTCCTGGCTGCTCTGCAGAATGGTCCTGAGATTAGAAGCTCCACAGGAAGCTATCTGTGTTTGCACAGTTGGAAATACATTGTTAAGATGACAGCAGTTACATGGAAAATGGGTATTAAGATAGTCTCTGGCATCAAAAATACTTTGCTTTCCCAGTCTGCCTTAAGGTGTTGCTTAGAGAGAATAGCAAGGTACTGTGGCCTCTGTTGTAATCCTATTTGAAAGTAAATAGTGAGAAATGCCATTTTAAGTTTATCTTCCTATGTAAGGTGGACAATAAATGGTACTGTGGGAGGATCTTCACATTTTGCTCATAGACTGTTACTTAATTTAATACAGCAATACTCTTCCATATCTTCACCACTTCCTATATTGTTTGTTATCACATAATGTCCTTGCAGCTACTTGTATTGTGTTCATGTGGAAAGGTTTGCTAGTGGAGCAGTTTGTTTGAGAAGATGCCAGAGGCTGCCACCATGTCAGGGGAAGCTAGTTCCAGCTGGCTCTAAGACAGATCTGCAGCTGGCTAAATCTGAGCTAGTCTGACATTGGTAGTGTGTCTGCATAACATGCACAACAGCACCTGGGAGAGAGGAGTGAGAAAATGTGAGAGAAACAACTACACAGACGCCAAGGTCAGTGAATAAGGAGCAGGAGGAGGCGCTTTACGTGTAATAGGAACAGAGTTTCACCTGCAGCCCACGGTCAGAACCACAGTGTGCAGGTGGTGCTCCATGATGAAGCAGATATCCACACTGTAGCACATGGAGGACCCCATGCCACAGCAGGAAGATGTGCCCAGAAGGAATCTGCAGCCTGCAGAGGCCCCATTCTGTAGCAGGCTCCTGGCAGGACCTGTGAGCCTGTGTTAGCCTAATATGACTTGCAGTATAGTGGCAAGATGCTGGATGGGTAAATGGGACTTCATTCACTCATTTTTCATCTAACATTGTTCAGAAAAAATTCAGTTTCAAGGAATGAACATGTTCTCAGAAACTGATAATATAGCCAATGTATATAATCATGCACATAGAAAACTAATGTGGTACTTCACCAGACTTGCTAAGCTGTTTCTTGTGGCAGCGTTTTTCTACAATTCGTTACCAGCTTGTTCAGGGTATTTAATGTCTTTAAAAATTAAAACTCATTATTCCTATTCCATATTTAACACAAGCCTTAGAGTTTAGAGACTAAAAAGATGTGGAAGAAAAAGATCAGTTTCAGACTAAGATTTTATTCCACTAATCTTGCAGAAACATATCCAGGTGATGTGAACTTTTATACAGTTTGCATTTAAACATCCACTTGGCAAGAGGAATGAAAGATAAAGAAATATGTGTAAAGCCCTGAAGTGTTGGATTCATTCCTTAACTAGAAGTTTTGGGCTACAGATTTAACGTATAACTCCTGAAAATGTTAAATATCATACATATTAAGGCTACTTAATTCAGAGTTAACAGTAGGAGTTTTGGAGGCCTGCCACGTACAAAGTAAAGTGAGAGAGGTAAGCACTCCCCTGATGTTGAGAGGAGCTATCACTCAAAATCTTTTCTGCCTAATTTAAAACCGTAGACCTGCACACTGAAAGCATATGGAAGATTTGTGCTTCCGTCAAAAATTTACATTAAAACCAAAATAAATGGTCCCGATTACAGTATCTGTGTATCAGCATGAGAGATTTTTGCTTTGTGTTTTCAGAATTTAAATAAGAATGCCTGTTAAAACCAATTGAGGCCATTGCCCCCTATGGGATTTTGTTAAATGTAAAGAAAAGCAATATCAAGACCTTATTAATAATAACATAATATCTGTTTATGCCAAGCAGTGATATTGACAATGAATAGCTGTAGAGTAAACTTCAAATTACACAATTTATATTATGGATGCGACTTACTATTAATTATTTAAGGAATACTTTTTGTCTTCATTTACAGTATTGAAGTTATCTGGAGTTGGTGAGACAACTGATGGCAAAATTAACCTCTCCATTTAAAAGTTCCATGTGGTTTTTAAGGTCCCTTCCAACCCAAACCATTCTGTGATTCTGTAATTGATTCTATGATTCTGTGATGCTGTGTGTAATAGAGAATAAATGCTTTCAACCAGGTGGTAAGTGGGGAGAACAGGTACAATCTTCCCTGAGTGCAGAGAAGAGACAACAATTGTAGAAAAAGAGAGTTTTTTTTATGGTGTACCCTCTTGGAACACAGGTTGGACAAGTCACTCACAACAGTTCCACATTTTTTATGACATATGGATGATAAAGCCTAGTTATTAGTCTTGGTCTGAATTCAGCCTGTAGATGGGTTTTGTGCACCAGGGAGAGTGACAAAATAAAAATGATAGGAAGCAGATAGCAGAAAGAAGCATCCCAAAGTGTAGGCAATGATTAGGCTAAACCATAGAATCTACAGGTATGTCAATGAGTACCTGTGCACCAATCCAAAGAGAAACAGTGATATTTCAGTGCAATGCCAAATAACTTTGGGGTTCAACTACACAACAGAAACTGGACTAACAGGCAGGTTATATTGCCTTAGAGCCTAACAAGCTAGGGATAGGAATTCGGCATAAAGCAGCACAGTTCAAGGATGCAAACTGATGGGATAGGGTTCAGAATCAAGAATGAGAACCAAGAACTCAATAGGCAGGATATGACAAAGCAATTTACAACTTTCAAGATGCACTCACATAGCTCTCACTTGGAGGCATCCAATTGTTCACGAGGCATAGCAAACATTAGTGAACCAGAATTTGTGTCCTATGTATATAGTATCCACATACTGCCTCAGGGACTGTCCCTCTAGCCTTCTGTATGCAGGCAGACCATGATTTATTAGGTGGTCACATGTTAAACAGAATGGAAATGTTTCCTTGACTGCTTCAGCTACTTCAGTTCTATCCACACCTAACTCTTCTGTGGCTTAACTACACCAAGAAGGAACAGTGAGGATGAAAAAACCGTAGATGTTCATTATTTTCTTTGTAAATATCTTACGGGTTAAAAAAAAGCTTTGCAGTCAGTGTAGGAGCCTGGCAAGGAGGTCAGAAACAGAACTCAAAACCACCCTGGTTTTTCTATTTGAAGGAAGGATTTAGTCATAAAACTGCAGTCTCATCAAGGAACAATTTCATAAAAAAATCCACGTAGGAAACCTCAAGGTTTTCATTCATCCATCTGATTCAGCATACTTTCCTTTAGGAAAGGTCAGAATTCTTATGCCATCATCTTACAATTTTTTTCTTTTGCATTTTGTTTTAGTTTTATGTTAGTCTTCTCTGGTTTAGATTCATGCTCACTCTTTTTATTTTTAATAATAATATTTTAATAATGTTTTAAATAAAATTTAATCTCTAAAGTCTATTAATATCATATGCAATAATATCATAATCTTTTGCTTATTTCCTCCTCAAATTGATACCTCACTGGGCATCAGCAAAGGTTGCTGAACATCATACATCTAAGTTTATAGGAAGCCAAAACTTTTACTCTGTGAACATCTCTTTTTTTATTATTATTTTTTTAATATATTTTAAACCAGTAAGTCATCCACTACCATGCAACTCAAGTGGAACACCCAGTCTTGGTAAAATATGAAAGCAATCTCCTGTTGCTAGAATAGACTGCTTCTATTTTGGTTGCTATGGAGCTTTACAAGTAATCAAAATGCAGACATGAGCTATGACACACTGCACCTCACGTGTTCCATTGGTAGAGACTATGGACCCCAAGTCAGTGACGCATGTATACAGGGATGTTATATTCCCGTACGGGCAAAACCTAACCTTCAAGCAAGGATTTTGAAGTTAACATTAAAGAAGTAATTGCACTGAATTTTCATACTATGGGTAATGTACTTTAAAGTAAATTTGTTACGAGTTCAGTAAAACCAATCCCAATAGTGCCTATAGTGTTTTTGTAGAGAAGCAGAAGATCAGATATTGCAGAAGAACAAATGATGCAGGCATACATAATGATAAGCTGCGTTATTCATGTGATTAGATGCAAATTTCCTGAATCATTTCAGTGCTTCCTCGTGTTCTTTATGTAACAGCATGTTTCTACTATTGTTTTATCTTTTTCTAAGAAGGCTCAAGATTTTTGTTGCACTCTGTGAGTACTTAGGTGGGTGTATATTTTTCTCTTTCCTTTCGTTCAGTCTGTTTTATTTGATAATTTTTTTTCTACTTTTGCTTGGAAATTTAAGCCAAAAGATTGGTAGCAAGAGGTTTTTTTGGAGCATGTAGATATTTATTACTTCTGTGTAGATGTATTCTTGAAATTAAACAAAAAAAATGGGTAAAGACTAAACGTAATATAAACACAGGGAGGATATACATAATTTTAAACCTAAAAACTGGCTCCGAAGGTGTGGTTTTACACTATGTCAAGATGGAATAATTTAGTTATTCATGAACATGTGCAATATATTTTTAAAGGCATATTATTTTTCAAATTTTTGCCTTCTCGTATGAGCTTACAAGAAAAAATAAATCCTTGAATGGTTTGAGTCTTCACGATGTTATTCATAAACTATATTTTATCAACTATTGAATGAATTGAAAACTGAATGAAAACATTGGTAATTGTTCATTAAATTAGGTATTTCTAAGGTTTTTTAAGGATTTAGATACTTAATCAAAACTACATAAGATGGAAGAATATAAAAGCGAGAAAAGATTTTTCAGCGATAAAAATATTTGTAATTGAACATTTTCGTAATAAAGCATGCCTATTTTTAATTATATTTAGCAATACTTTGTGACATCCGTGCTAGATTTGCCTTGCATTTTTTGTTTCTTTAGTTCCTTTTCTTCAAGTATTTAATGCTACTCAAGAAACGAAAATTGAAAAGGAGTTTGACTGTGGCAAAATAATTGATGTCCCTTTAGGTTTGCCCCATGAGTCTGCTCACATAATAGCCCAAATCTCCTTGATTTAGGTCTCACAGTTTAATTTGTCAATATGTAATTATGGTTCCAAAACAAAACAGATTACTTCTCAGTTTTAGTGTGGTTTCAACCATGCAGAATGGACTGGAAACACCCAAAACTGGTGAAAGGGATTGTCCCGTTAGTAGGTTTTTTATATATGCTTGTGTATATCAGTTCAACAATGTGAAACAAGAAACCTTTTCAGATCCCCTGATTAATCTAAAAGAGCTGGAACTTAATTTTGATTTGCAAAGCAATGGCATATCTTTTACGTATTTACTTATCTTTCTTTAACAGTTGTTGGAAATTTCCCAGGCAGACTAGCTAAATAACTCTCTACAGTTGACATTTTTGTCACATTAAAGCATTTTCTGTTACAGATTGTAATTGATTTTTTTTTTTTGTTGGTAACAGTTTTATAATGGTTTACCATTAGTCTGGATTATCAGTAGTAGTAGTTCAATTTTCTTCACATAGTAAAGGGGATCAGTTAAGGTAAACTTCTGTAAATAGATTTTCAACAGCTCCGCAAACAACAGAGTAGAGAGCTCCCCCTCTCCCCTGCCCTGGCGAGGCTCCACCTGGAATCCTGTGTGCAGTTCTGGGCCCCCCAGCTCCAGAAGGATAGGGAGCTGCTGGAGAGAGTCCAGCACAGGGCCACCAACATTATTAGAGTGGAGCATCTGCCCTCTGAGGACAGGCTGAGAGAGCTGGGTCTCTTCAGCCTGGAGGAGACTGAGAGGAGACCTCATTAATGTTTATAACTATGTTAAGGGCAAGTGTCAGGAGGAGGGAACCAGGCTCTTGTCAATGTCATCCAATGTTAGGACAAGAGGGAATGGGAGCAAGTTGGACCACAGGAGGTTTAGTATTAACCTGAGGAAAAAGTTCTTTACAGTGAGGGTGACGGAGCACTGGACCAGGCTGCCCAGGGAGGGCTGTGGAGTCTCCTTCTCTGGAGACATTCCAGAGCTGCCTGGACACATTCCTGTGTGACCTCATCTAGGTGATCCTGCTCTGGCAGGGGGGTTGGACTAGATGATCTTTCTAGGTCCTTTCCAACCCCTAACATTCTGTGATACTGTGAACATGGAAAATGTTCATGCTTTCTCAATTCTTATTCCTCTATCAGCCATTCATGCTCACCTCCAGTTTGGCAACTGGAACTCTTTAATCCCAACAAAGAGAAGTTACTTGTTGAAATGATTATTCTTAGTGAAGTTGTTAAGGATACCTGTTCACTATACTTCGATAGATTGCATGAGTCTGTGAGTCTTGTATTAAACTGCTCTACTTTAAAAAACAGTAACCACATCAGTGAAAGACAAATGCACATACCTTTTTTTCCTGCAGTATCAATGTAATTATATGGGTTCATTTTAATCCAGTTGTGGATTCTGGAAGCTCAGTTGTGATCATCAATGGGACTGTTTCCCTCCTTGTGTCTCTTCCTACTGAACCAGAGTTTTTAATGGTAAAGGCCTCCCAAGAGCTTCTGATAAGAGGAAAATTCCTGCTGTTACCACTGCCTAATTTGAATACCAATGAAAGTATAAGTCATAAATTTCAGAAATCAAGATTTGCATGTCAGTAAAACTGCCTTCAAAGAAATTAGTTTGTATTTATGTCATTGGCATTGCTGAGATTGAATTATGTGTGGTTGTTTTCAGGCAGGTTGACAAGCAGGAGCTTCAACTATCAAATGACTGGTTAGCAGAACATGCTCAGGAAACGTCTGTTAGAGGGGGTGGACTTTAAAGGGAATTGGGTCAAGGCATATCCAGCTCTATTTTGACCAATTGTGGTGGACACCAGGTGTCCACCAAAGCTGCTCTATCACAGTCCTATCAGCCAAACAGGGGACAGAAAATAAAACAAAGGGCTTGCAGGTTGAGGTAAAGGCAGGGAGATCACTGCCCAATTACCATAATAAGCAAAATAGACTCAACTTAGGGAAATGAGTTTATTACCAATCAGATCAGAGTAGAACAATGAGAAATAAAACCAGATATTAAAACACTTTACTCCCACCCCTCCCTTCTTCCTCAGCTTAATTCCTGATTTTTCTGCCCTCTCCTCCTCAGCAGCACCTTTCCTTCTTCACTGACCTTGGTGTCTGCAGAGTTCTTGCTCTCATGTATTCTCTCTTCTGCTGTTGTGCAGCAGGTTTTTTTTCGCCTTCTTAAACATTTTATCACAAAGGTGCTACCACCATCACTTATGGGCTTGATCTTGGTCTTGGCCAGTGGTAGGTCTGACTTGGGGTTGGCTGATACTGGTTCTATCAGACATAGGGGAACTTTCAGGAGTTTACTGCAAAAGTCACCCATGTAGTCCCCCTGCTACCAAAACCTTGCCATGTAAACCCAATACACACCCTTCATTAAAAACAAGCAAACCATCACCTTCTAGCTCCATAAATTCACATAATTAACTTACTGCTCAATTGTTTGTGGTTTTCATTTTCACATTTTACTGTCTCTGGAAGTCTCACAATTTTTACTACCCTACAAATTCCCATGATACTCAAATGAGTACAGGACAATTTCAGGCCTGCTGCCACTGATATTAAATAGCAATAACATCTAAATCAACTAAAACGTGCATTAAATAACAGATTAAAATCATCTGTGCTACATTTTAATGGAATAAATCTTTGTGAAGGAAAAAAACTATGGTGAACACTGCCTTTTAAATAATTGCTTTTATTTATGGATTGAATTGGTTTTATATGGAAGTAAAGATGTTAGAACCAGAACCAAAGTTTTTTTCTAGTGGCTTTTTGCTAATGAAGAGAATTATGCAAGCAATTTGGTTTGACTGGATATTACTGTGTTCTTTGCTTGAATGGAAATGCTTGCAATTTATTGATATTCCATAAAGATTTATTTCTTCTTTCTCATATTATGTTTAAATTGTTGCATTTTCCCCTGTGCATACAATTCATCAGTTTTCATTTACACTAATATAGTTATTTACACACATTGAAGCTGGAATGATTTGGACAGTCAACAAAAAGGGAAAGAAAATATCCTTTTAAAAATAAAAGTGTCATAATAGGTTGGTAAATGTGAAGTTTTTACGTTTAATAGACAAAGTACAGAAAACACCATATTGTATTTGGTTGCCTTGGCAATAACTTTATTCCTGCAGCATGTCAAAACATGTAGTGCAGTTACTTGGTAGCTATGAAACTTGTTAGGATGTGCATGATACTAGATCTTCAGATACAAATTGTAAGATCATTTTAATAAATTGTACTCTACCTTCTTTTCTTAATAAATAAACTATTTCAGTGTAATTCTGGCTTTAGATATGGTTTCATGAAATACTCTTTAAAGTTTATGTGATGTTTCATTGGATTGGATTCCTTCAAAAAGCCTTATTTTTGACCAGAAAGCTTTCAGACTTTTCTTCTCTGACTAGTGGTCTGTAACCCATTTACTGCTTATACTTCCATCATCCTCTGAGTCCTTTTTTTCTCAGGATTTTTACATTATCTTGCTAGGAATCTCCACCTAGCAAGATCACCCTCCTGAAATGATCACTTTCTGAAGTTTGTAATACACTCTGTGCTTTCTGATCATTCTTTCTACTGTCTTCTCTCTAAAATAATGCAACTGGTAGTGTTAATTATAGCACAAATGCATTTTGATTAAGCTACTCAGTTTTAGATGTTACAACATATCTGTGTACTCGAATAGTAGTTTGTGGTTTTGAGATTAATGGCAAAAATGCAAAGGATGTGTGCATGATTGGTAAAATAAGTCCTAATGAGCTCTGATTCAATCCCATCCTTTACTTTCTGTATAGTTCCTGTCTTGGGGCACCAGTAGATACTAAATGCCTACTTTGTTTAAGAAATCTATTAATGTGCACTGCAGTTAATTTACTTGGGAACAATTACTAACAGGGACTTAGAACATTACTGTTCCTGTCCTCTTGCTGGGGGCACATGAAGGGAATGTGAGTGACAGCATGCTTAGTGGTAGTGAGAGGCTTCAGTCTATGCTCAGAAGCAGCCCTCCTCAAAACCCAGAGGGTGCAGAATGGGCAGGGAGAAACACAACTGCCAAGTAACTGGCTCTGTCAGTGTGCATGCAGTGGAAATGTCTTATGAGAGCTATTTCAGTGAAGGTGATTTTAAGAGTGTTATGCAAAGTATTACAAAATTATATTAATTCCAAGTATTTTTGCTGGCACTGTTTTTGCTCATGTTGTTCTTTTTGTGTGGTTTTTTTTTGTTTGTTTGTTTGGTTTTTTTTATTGAGGAAAGACTGGAACTTTTGCAATTAAATGTCTGATCTTACATAGCTGTTCTGTATGCCTGTAAATGGTTTTTGTGTTTTCTGTAAGACAGCTGTAAGTCAGGTATTTGAACTAGCCAGAGATTTCATGCCTCTGAGAGTATGAAAGTCTAGATAGTCTGTTTGAACAAGATGTAAGATTATTTTGCTCTCAATATTATAATTTACATGGGAACTTTTACATTAGATTCTACTGCCTTCGGGCTTTTCCTGTACCATTGTCTTATTGACAGATTTCTCTCTAATCCCTAACACAAAATTAAAATCGACCTGTAAACTGCAACAAGTGTTAAACACTCAATTCAACCCTCACTAACAGCTTTCTCCCCTTCCTTTACTAGAGTTCAAACATTCCTTCCTAAGTACCTCAAAGAAATTACAAATTTCTTTAATGTTAGATTGTAAAGGTAGGTTAGTTTCTAACTTGGTATCTCCATAGGTAACCCCTACTCTAATGTAAAACTCAGGAGGGAGGGGGGAGTCTATTGTTTTGTAGCCTTCTGCTTTATGGTAGCTGCAATACATAGAATTCATACATTAACAACACTATCATGTCTTATGCTAGTCCATAATTTTTAGTACAGCCTGAATTCTCTTAGAAATCTTGTCCCCACATGAATACCGTATCTGTGATTAAAGTGTCATGTAGACTTCTCACAGAGCACTTAGGCTGTCTTAAGTATCTTAAAACTGTTGCTTCATCCCTTTAAAACTTTGCCTTTGGGTTTGGTTTTTTTGTTTTGTTTTGGTTTGGTTTTTTTTCCCTCCTCCTTCAATTTTCACCCTTTCATTGCTGTTTTGGAAGAAAGAATTCCAGAGCTAGATGCAGCTTTCCATTAATACACTCACTGCTTATACCTGTGCTGGCTGTATTGAAGTGCTAGGCCCTCCCCTCTGTCCTCCCTCATTAACCTCCGTACTGGCACTGTTTAAAAAAGCAAGAATAAGAGAGAGATCTGAGGAGGAAAAAAACAAAGGTGATTCACTACTGGACACTGCTATGTCAGCTCTGAGAAGTGAAGAGACAGGCCTAGATTGCAGAAAGGTTCACAAAGACGAAACTTATTTCCGCTTTGAAAGGGAATAGTCTCTCAAGAGAATAAGTTTGTGGCATCCAAGCTTCATGAATTGGAAGGTCCAAGTTTCAAGCCGACTGGAATTTCTGACAGATCCAAGGCGGAACACCATTACTGGGTAACTCTTTGTTGTTGTGCTGTTCAGGTAATTAACTTAGGAAATACTAGCCCATGCAACAATAGACAAATGGTTGAATAAAACCACGTTTTCAGTACATTCTCTGAGAATTATCATTATGTAATAATACACCTAACAACTTTCATGATTTAAAATGATAGAGTAAATTATAAGAAAATGACTGCTTAATGAAATCCAGATGGAAGCTTTTTGTCTCACTGGGATTTTCTCCCATTCCCTCAGCTGTGCCATCAAACCGTTCTGGCAATATAAATCTGGAAAAGATGCTGAGAGTAATATGATGAACTTAATTCAGTAAGCCACCTCAAAAGATCTAATCTAATCCTGAGGAAAAGATCTTTCTATATTTTATGTTTTGTTTGGTCTTCAGTTCAGAAAAAGACAGTTAAACTTGTAAATTTTATGTAAAATGGTTTTAAAATGTATCTGCAGATTCCAGGTACTGATTTTCCTAGTATAAAATCCTACCATATTTTTATATCTTGGTGTGGCTTTTGTTCCCTCTCAGCCTCTCAATTTCTTATACAGATAGAAGTATAATGTAATGATATGTTGTACAGAGCAAGTATTGGGTCTGGCAAGGGCTTTCACTGAGTTGCTTGTGATTTGTATCCAAGTTTTGGATTAAGAACCTTTCCTTGGAAAAGTAATCCTTGCTTTCTTTTTCCCCTCTCTACTTAGCACTTCTCCGTACTCATTTACGTTAAAAAAACAAGGCAGGTAGGTGCAAAATTTATGTTGTAAATATCCATCATTGTTTTGATATCAGTGGTTAAAAAGGATCATATTGGTACTTCAGTTAGGGGATGGTAGTGTCAACCAAATAATTGAACTGCATGCCGTGGTGAAAGATGTTACGATGGTTATTCATCTCATTAACTTGAGCACAGGAAAAAAGGCTTTCTGTGCAGAAAGGAAAGTCAAGTGGTGGCCTCTGTTACTGTCAGAGTCAAAAGAAGAATTTAAAGACAAAATGGCCATATTTGTTGCCAGCTATATTCACAAATGCAGGAATATATTAAATTTTAAAATATGTAGTAGTATTTTTTCTGCATGGTGTAAGAATTAGGACTGCATTTTAGTAAAGCAATGGACAACTATGATGACAAATGGAAAGGGAAATGGTGTGCATTTGGTTGGGCCTTCTAAATTTTTTCTATGCATATTCTCTCCTGACCTGCATTCAAAATGTAAAGTATTTTTAATGACATAACTTGGGAGTAAAATAACTATTTGGGTGCCTCTTTTAACTCATTTTTTAGAAAAATCCAATTGAAATAAGTAATTAGCAGGAAAAAACACTTTATGAGTTTCATTACGGTTTTTTGCTTTTCCTAACTAAATTTCTGTGGGAAGATATTTGTGACAAAAACAGTGCAAGACACCCAAGGGTAGGAGCCTTTCCAATTTCTCTCACTGTAAGGGTTAGTATGATAGCAGCATACAATGTTTGGTTTGTTTATTTAAGTGACTGATTTTAAAAGTGCTCTCTTGAACTGATGGACCTGAGTATTTTTTTTAATGACTGTATATTCATCAAACATTTGGATGCAGAAGCACTTTTGTTACAGGACTAATTTCATTGTAGTGGATATACTGTTTTCTTCATCCATGTAAAAGAAAAATATCCTCTATTTATTTCAGGATAGAGCACTCAAGGGGTTAACTAAACCTCGTTTCTATGGTGAGAAAAATAATTGGTATTGATTAGCAGTTGGTGCAACATTGCTGGAAGAGTTATTAAAGCCCTAAAGTACAGTACAAAATGATACTGAAAGCATCATGTACTCCCTAGACTGTTCTACGCTAACCGTTCCTGGTTTTGAGATGTCATCCTGACTTTGCTTATGATTCTCAGGAGCTTTGTTATACTTAGTGATTTCAAATTCTAAAGAACATTTAATTAGTTAAATGGGGGCTAGGGTGAAGGGGAATTACCCAGATGTAGAGACTGCTGTCTTTCTCCTCAAACAATACTTGAGAGCTATTTCATTAAGAAAGAAATCATTAAAGAATTGTATCTTACAGCCATATCTTTTATGCAGCTTCACAATATGTGATAACAAAGTGACAGCAAGGGACTGGAAAGTACATGTTTCTTTCTTTCCTTGTGGTCATGGTTTAACTCCTGCTGGCAGCTAAGCCCCACACAGCTGCTCACTCACTCCACACCGGTGGGATGGCGAAGAGAATCAGAAGGATAAAAATGACAAAACTCATGGGCTGAGATCAAGACAGTTTTAATAGGTAAAGCAAAAGCCACATGCTCAAGCAAAGCAAACCAAGAACTAATTCACCACATCCCATTGACAGGCAAGTGTTCAGCCAACTCCAGGAAAGCAGGACTCTATCACGTACAACAGTTACTTCAGAAGACAAACACCATCATTCCAAATGTCCTTTTTCTGCCACTAGCTTACATACTGATGATATGGAAAATCATTTTGGTCAGTTGAGGTCAGCTGTCCTACCTGCATCTCCTCCTAGCTACTTGTGCACGCTTAGCCTGCATGCTGGTGGGGTGGTGTGAGAGGCAGAAAAAGTAGTTACTCTTTGTAAGCACTGCTCAACAGTAACTAAAACATCCCTGTGTTACCAATGCTGTTTTGGTTACAAGCTGGCTATTACAGAGAAAATTAACTCCATCCTAGCATGCTTACGCAGCTATTTTATGTTCTCAGTGTATTGTCACAGTGAGCCAAGAATACACTGGACTTTCCATAAGTGATATCCTAGATAATCTACTCATATTTTTCACTTATATTCAAAGAAATTTGCTTGTCAAGACTCTACGGGCAGAATTTGAGCAAGCAAAGAAATGCTGTGGCAAAACTCCACATTTTTGTTCAGTGTACTATGTCACCTAGTCTGCATGAAGTGGTTGGGATTAAAAAAATCTGGTCCAACGTCTGTACGTTTACAAGTAAATATAAACATAGTAAATGAATATGTACCCATGCTATTTATGTCTATATACACATTGTTGCTATTATTAAAAATAGTATCTTTTTCTCAGTAGCATAAAACTGCATATCTATTGCATTTCATTAGTGTTAATAAAAAAAACTTATATTTTAATTTTATTGTAACGAAATAAATTGCATCTATCATAACAGCATTTTTGCTTAACCTAAATTAATCCTTATTCAGATTAAAACTTGTAAATACACTATTTAGGAAATACAGGGTAGAATACTAACTTTTCTAGATCAGTGAATGCTATTGCATAATGCAGTATATCGTAGAATAGCCAAGTAATTTGATCCCTTCTTGGCAGATATTTTGGGAGACACTTGACTGTCTACCAGACTACCTAGATAAAGTAGTCCACCTCCTCAAAAATTTTAATGGACTAAAAATTTGTAATAGTCACTCTGTATTAAAAAACTGTATTATTTTAAATAAGTGAGAGGAAATGAAACATCAGCTGTCTATTTTGAAACAGCTTCACAAACACAGAAAGTGAAGTATATTGGTGGTTTTGTGGGACTGCGCTTGAGTTTTAAGTTACTGTATAAATTTAACGCTTATGTGCAAGATCTTCCTCCACAACAACAGTGTTGTTTCTGAAACAATAGGTGAGATAGTGCTTATCCTGCCCTTTGAAACTGTTACTATTGACTCTTCAGTGTTTCTTTTTGCAAATACACTTCTAATTGGTGGCACAGTGCAGTATTTTCATTACCGTGATAGTATTGTCTTTCAGTTTTAGGGTAGAACATGACACAAGGTATGCTATAATTGCTGGACATTCATAGTCCATTAGGACTGGTGTCTGAATAATATACGTAGGCATCTTTGGAAAATACTGCCCCCTGTATTCAACTCTACTACTTAACTTGATTTTCTAAATATTTCCAGAATTCCCTCTGTTTTAACAATAAACCCAAATATTGCACTTAACAGATGATCTAAACTTACATTCACTGATGAAAGAAACTGGTATAAAATGTTTGAAGAATTTAGCAGTAACTTGAACAACAGAGTTGCCCACTTCACATTATAGGGTGGTGACAAATTACACTGAGTACTGAGGTAAAGTACTTCAAAAACATCTGCTAAACAAAGACACAGGTAATGATAAACTCATCAAATGCTTTTGTGAATGGCTGTCATCTAGCTTTACCTAGGAACAGGCAAGTTGTCAAATCAAACTAGTCATTGTTAGGAGTTACTCGAAAGACTCAAGAAAGCAGTTCATTTGAATCTGTTTCAAGTAAAAGAATATCTTTACCAATTATTTGATCTGAAAAAGCACATGAATAGAAATGCATCAATCCTGGATTGTCGTATTTCATTGCTGTGAAAATAGTCCTGTAAAATTTATTGAGAAAACTGCAGTCTTCAGTTCCTATATTAGACAGTTCACACTGAACCTTTACTGTTACCGTTGGTGAAAGAAGAATCCACTGTATTAATGTATTTAGAAAACTCCCCATGTGTGCCCATTCCTTAGCGAATGTGAATTAGTTTATTCTGCAGTAAATATATTCCTCAGTGAATTAGTGAATTCCTTAGTTTTCAGACCTGTAGTTCCTGTGGTCTGTGTGGAGTAATGTGAAGAGCAGTAGTTTATTTTGAATTACAAATTTAACAGAGTCTAGAAATGTATGCAAATAGGTATGCTTGTTCTAGTTGATAATATATTGCCTAAAAAATAACTGATAGCAAGGGTATACGTAGTCACCTTACAAAAGTATGTAAGCCACTGTCATATGTATCCTATGGGGAATGCCTTCTACCATTTAAATGTGAGAGGGTTAGCTGCACAACATAAAAGCAGGAGGAAGTACTGAAAATAAGCTACTGCACCTTAACTGATTTACATGAAATATAGGAAGTTATTACATTTTTCTTGGGAACTTCATTATGTTTTTCCTTCTTATAAAGTGAACTGCCCAAATCTAACTTCTTTCCAGTAGTAAAAATTCCATATTGAAATGGAATCCCAGTCATCTATGTTTATTACAGCTGATCAGAGAATTTTACAAGACTCAGTATTTAATTTAAAGAGAAAAATAAAAACAGAAAAAACACATTTTCCTGTTTGTATTACTTCATGTTGTTATCTGTCTGTAGTATTTCTTTGGATTCTTACCTTTCTGCATTCTTTTTCTCAGCTGTCTTTGATTTTAGTGAGAGTTCTTCAACATTTAAATGTAAGAAGAGAAATATATCTTTCAATAACTGAATTTAGTTATTTGGAACAATGTAGCCTCAAGTGGAAATGTAAATTTGAAGGCTGTAGTCTGTTATGAATTTATTACTAACCTACTCAGTGGTCTTGGGTATTTAATTTTTTCACTCTAGACTTAGGTTTGTCCTCAGCCTTTGTGCCTGATTTGCCCAGTTCAGATGTAAATCAGTTTGGTCAGGAGCCTTTTCTTACTTCATGGTTGCCCAGCACCTTTTTCACTAGAACCTTAATGCTACAATAATAATAATATTAAACCCAAGCAAATACAAACTCATGGCAAATAGTTTTAAGTTATTATTGAAAGAGAGATTATGTCTAGTGAAACTCTACTGTTACGAGTAAATTGGATTACTTTGTGTGCTCTTTAGCTTGACTACTCATGTTAAGTCAACAACTGCAATGGGGATATTTTTGATACAGATTAAAACTTTATATGTTCATTTTTTATTTTTTTTTGTAGCATGATTTCTGAAAGATGTGAAATGATTTAATAAAATAGAGCAAAATAAGATACGGAAAATTTGTGATAAGCGTGAAATCCAGTGTAAGATGTAATTTTCCACCAATTTGGTGCCTGCCCACAGAAGATATAGTTGGGTAAAGGTTGAGGTTGAAAGCAATCAGTTTTGTTGTCTGTGTTTGCAGGGTGAATTGGGACAAAATCTGAAAAAATGATGTTACTTATAAAACTGTATTAAAGCAATTTCTAAAAGATAATTGTGGAAAAGCAAGACATTTTGCTATTGGTGAACAGGTCTCAGGAGTTTACAGTTGAAAATATTAATGATTTTTGCATTAGTCAACTCTAGGAGATTGTCTGTTTTGACTGAGAAACGAAATTGCAAATTGTGCCTTCTTAAACCATAGACTAACAAGATTTGTATAGGTTTCTGTATTTTTAGTTGAGTTTTATTATTCTTTCCCTTAAGATCTGTAAGCTAGCTCTTAATCATTGTAAGACATTTGTGGAAAAAAAAATGTTACCAGTTCTGGTAACTGATCTTGTATAGTATCTGGCTAGTGTCATAGTGAACGTAGTAAAATAAATAAGAACACCGTGACATTACCAGGACAGGGAAGGTGGAATTTCAATTAATGTAAACAAATCAATGAAAAGACCTGAATTTTTAAAAGAGAAATGATATTCTTTTCTGTTCATTTTCATAACTTCAGAAGCATATGTAAGACCTTTTTAACTCTTGTCCCTATTTTTCTGTCCGAAAAGCCAGTTTCATGTTTAAGAGATGAGTTTCAAATTAAAGACGGCCTCCAAATATTGCTGTTGTGCCTCCTGCTGCCGCCCAAGAAAGGTAGATGTTAGACACCACGTGTGGTGGAGAAAATTCTGTATTGTGGCTAGACTGAGGAGCAGTAATGACAGGGACACCACCGGGACACTGAGTATTACTATTACCCTTCTGTTTTATGTTTGTCGCTTCTGATGTTTGTCTAGTTCTGAAAGAAGGTAGGGACAATTGAAGTGATGTGACCTATCACCTTGTGTGCTGTGGCTGTTCTGTGTGCTGTGGACCCAATCACTCCCTAGGTAGCGTAACACATAATTTCCATTGATTTTGGTGGAAACTGAACAGAGGCAAGTAAGGGCAAAATTTGGTCTTTTGGTTGCCGTGATTCTGTGCTGGAAGATTGCAAAGACAAAGATCTGTGTGATTCCATTCCTTCTGAGTAAACTACTGTGCAGAAAAGACTGAAGAACCAGAAACTTGCTGCAGTGTCGTTATCAGTTTGAAGCTCCAGCTTGTGTCACTGTAAAAAGAAGGGAACATAAGCCAAGTTTTTGAAAACGTCAAGAATTATCTCTGCTTTGTCAGATTTGAGGGAGGCATCATGGGGCTTAATTAGACATTGTGTAATAGAAAATTCAGGGGTGTTAGTCAGTAGTGAGTGTCTTTCACAGAGATATAAACATTCATGCTGCTTCATTATTCGACATCTTTCCAAGTGAGCTTGTGAATGACCTAAAATATAAAGAAAGATTATTCTGCTATTAAATGCCAGTCTGGTGCTCAGGTATAAAGTCTTCCCAATTTGTTTCTAAGAGGTTTCTCCAAATCTGCTAAAGGAGTCAATTACAATGATATGATTTTTAAGTAGAAAACCTTTTAATTTTTTTAAATGGTGTTTCATTATAGGAAAACTTAAACAATCCACTTGGTAATTCTGACACTAGGCTTTTAATTTGTAGGAGACTGGAAGTGTTCTATCCACAGAGTTCAGCTGTGCCTTTCTCAAAGTCTGTTTTCATGAGCCTCGTAAGAAGTCCAGATACAATTAGATAATGAAGTTTTGCAGTCCCTTGAGTTCTGGTCATATCTTTGAAGAAACTTAGATTTAGGGACACTTAGTCTCTGAAAATTATAAGAAACAATAAAATAAAAAAAAAAAAAGCTGTAAGTCCAAGACAAGTGCCAAGTTTTTTCAATCATTTAGGATTTTATTTTATTTTTCCTATCCAATTGATTACAGCTTTAGATAATATGAGAAGACTGAAAGTTAAATAATTCCAGAAAGGGAATGCAGAGCTAATTTTAATGGATTGTTTGTCTGTTACATTATTTGTTAGGTAATGAACCTTTGTAAAATGCCACCAAAGATTCTTTGTTGTAATAATACACTTTTCCTACTGTGATGCTTGAATGGATACTCAACTGTGATAGAAATTTAGGACAGGTTTTGACAAGATGGATAAGAAGTGTGTTGTTTTATAATTCTTTAATAATCATGGAAATAATTAATAGAATACGAAGTTCTCTCCCCCCTTGAGGTGGGAATGCATGATATGAAAGAAGCCTGTTTCATAGTACTTGAAAATCTATATAGCTTTAAGTTGCATTGGTTTACAGAATAGTTTTCTTCTGTACATCAGCAGTTTCTGTTTTCCTGCAGAAATTCAAGTATTCTTTGATCAGTTTTTACATGCTGTTTTTAAGATTATGCTGCTTGAACCTGAGATTGCACTTTTTATTTAACAGGTTGCTATAATAGAAACACGTATCTTCACTGATATCAAGGGACTGCAACAGTTTTTATACAGTGTAGTGTTCTGAAGTTTGATCAGAGAATGAGAAAATCTCGTCCTCTGGGCCCATATATTTGCATACCACTTCACTTTGCTTGATGTATGGAAATGCAAATGACAGAAATATAGAAACTTATAATGATGGACAAAATTGTAGTTCATAGGAAGAAGTCCTAAGAATCTGGAAAACAACAGTTTATACCTGGTTTTATTAACTTTGACCTATCGATGCAGTCATGTATTGGTCATGCAAATGTTCTTACTAATATACCACCATGTGGCATTTTGCCAGCACTGAAATGGAAAGATAAATGTGGAAAAAACTCTGCTTCATCAAGCATATGCAGATGGAATCTTCCAAAAAAGAATGAAGTCATGGACTTCTAAATGTTTACTAATTAGTTCTCCGATAGATGCTTATATTTTCTAATGTCCAAGCATAATTGCTTCATCAACCCTCATGAAATTTACTTGCAAGATTTATCTTTTGTGGCTGAATATTGTATTTTGCTCTTAAAAATGAACACAAGTAGTCCTTCAAGGGAAAAAAAGAGTGCTGTATATGAGAACAAGAGAGTTATCAGAGTCTTCCTATGCTGCCAACATGTTTTTTGGAGTTTACAATGATAAAAATGGGACACAAAGTGAAACAAGGTAAAAGGCAAATGCTGTAGTTGTATCCATTTAAAGTAGTAGAACATAGGTGTATTTGGATTTCTTTCCAGTTTTAGAGTTACAGAGATACACTTTAGCTAGATGGAGTTTCTTTATTAGGAAAATGGAGAATGCCCCATCACTACAACATGCACATATTTTCGTTTTACTGGCTCATTAGAGGGAATGTCAGCTTAGTGATCCTATCTCTAATTTACACCTTTTAAACATCTGCTGCATGTAGAGCAATCCCTAGCTCTTACATTAGAGATAGAATCATAGAATCATAGAATTATAGAATCATAGAATGGCCAGGTTGGAAGGGACCTTAAAGATCATCTAGTTCCAACCCCCCNCTTTTCATCAATCATGATCCCCAGGTCCGTCTCTGCACAGCTGCTTTCAATGAGTTCCTCACCCAGTCTGTACTCGTATCTAGGATTACTCCTACCCAGATGCAGGACTTTGACTTACTAAACTTCATTTTATTCTCATGGGCCCACTCTTTGAGTTTGTCCAGGTCCCTCTGGATGGCATCCCGCCTGTCTGGCCCATCAACCACACCACTCAGCTTCGTGTCGTCCACAAAGTTGCTGAGGGTGCACTCAGTCATTAATGAAGATATTGAAGAGCACCGGTCCTAAGATGATTTATGCTTTTTTTAAATAAAACCTTCCAGCTTAGACTTTTCTTCTACATGGGTTAAAAACCCCCACACTCAATAAAAAAACCAAAACAACCAAACACAAAACCCCTGAAACACGAACTAGACAAACCTGGGACATCTTCAACAACTGTTTTCATAACAGCTGCCTTTTTCCCAATTTTCCAAATAACATGCTACATTGTAGCCTGTCACATTATATTATATCCATCATGTAGCACTATAGCACCTGGTTTGACATAATGGGATGTGAAGGCAAGTATTAGGTACAAAGGGGAGGGGTTTATAAATGTCGAGGATGCATTTGTGTGTTTGTGTATCCTCACTTTCCTTACTATTAACACGGGAAATCCACATTTTGCTCACATTAAGGGTGTGACTTGAACCCACTATAACAAAGATATTTTGAATGCAAAACAAAGTTATGACCTTAGCTCATCCTGCCACACTACAACACATTAATGCCTCTATTATGTAACATCAATCATTCTTTCAAAGACTTGTCAGAACGTTCAGTGATTTCAAGGTACTTTACTTCAGGGGTGTGTTTATGTGTGTGTGAAATTTTTTCTTTTCTCCCACTTTATATAATCTAGGTTTCTCTTGTGTGTGTACTTATGAACAGAGTGGTTTTTCAGACCTAAGCAAAGCTTGTGAGTCTTAGAAGTATTTTTTTATCTATTTTCATTCTTCATTATTTTTTAAAAGTAATAATAGACTAAAAGAATAGTCTTCAAAGGTATCTCTGCAGGTCATCTAGCATAGCCTCTTCAAAAGAGAGCTAACATCAGAGTTAGGTCTGGTAATACAACCTTTTACTTTTCAACATATTTTACTGTAGTTGGTGACTATCATAGAGATGTAACAATACCCAAATTTTTCACTTCTGTTGCCTTAAGGAGAGATAAGGAAAAACTCCAGGTGAATTTAGGAGAGATGAGATAAGAAAAAGCTGCTTTAATGAGCCTTCAGCCCCTGGAATACAACAACGGGTGTGCTTTGCCCCCGGGTCTGTTATTTTTGTAGTAATGTCCATCCAATCCCATTGTGCCACTTGTCTCAGTCCTCCCTGCCCTGATCTGCCTTCTGACACACCCCTTCAAGAATTGAGTCTGGGGTCTGAAGACCCTCTTTACTTGATCCTCTTCTGCCTCATGACACGTACTGTCCCTTGGAGGCCTTCCAAAGTTCTCTGTGTGAAGGTCCTTCTGCAGTGTTTATGTCTCCTGGTGCCAGGACATGGTTGTTTTCCTACAGTCCTATCTTGAAAAGAAGACTAAGCAGCTAGCAAGGGAGTAGGTTAGAATGTGTAAACATTAAGCTACTGAAGTTGCTACACAGAAATCCTAAATCTACAGTTCTAATATTGAAACTACAATAACTTCTAAAATTTCCAAAATTAAAAAGATGAAAATCAAAAACTCTGAGGCATCACTTCATAATGAAGCCTTTTTTTTTTTTTTCCTGACCTAGGGGCTTGGGTTTGTGTTTTGAGCAACATAAGGAAGATGCTATGCCTAAGCAAATAATATATTAATAACATGGAGTAATAAAAATTACTGAGAAAACTGCACATGAAAACAGTGTCATCATCGTCGTACTGTGTTGTCAAAAAGGAATGTATCGATTTATGTATACTAACTAAAAAAAGGCCATTTTAGTCTTAGTGATTACTTTGGGTCGAATTGAAAATTGAACTTACTTTGGTTTAGTTCTTTGGATTCTGTTGTTTAGAAACTCTTGAGAACTATTCTCAGTTTTAGGTAAGGCTGAAGAAAAGTGCTCCAGAAAGCTAACCAGATGCTGCTGAATAAGGAAAATATATCACTTCTATTTTAGCAATGTGGAAACTAGTGTCCCTGCTTTACTTAAAACTCAATCTACATGGCTATGTAACTTCAGCATATTTCTATTTTAGTGTTTATGCCTACTGTTCTTTATGAAACATTATTCAGATTTCCACATACAGATGGATGTGTATCTGCATTACGGAAATACAGGTTGGAAGAGATCTCGGGAGGCTGTGTCGTTGAGCCTTCATAATGAAGTCAAGAAGCAGGACTCTTGAATAGATATTACTGTATCAAGTTGACCGTGGTTTTCGATTGCCAAGTCTTGAAAATCTCCAAAGATTAAGATTTTGCAACTTCTGTATGTGACATGATCCAGTAGCGTACAAAATTTTTTCCTAATGCCAAACCAAGTCACAACTTAGAGCAATTGCTTCTTACTTTACAATTTGCTTTTTCAAGAGCTTGACAGATGGTTGTAGATGACCTTCAAGTAGTTGTAGGCTTATCCTTCTCTTAGTCTTCTCTTCAACAAGCTGAACAAAACCATCTTTCTCAGTTTCCTTTGGCAAGCAAGTACCTTACTACCTTGGTTGTCTTCCACTGAGTACTTCCCAGTTTTCCAACATCTCTCTTGAATTGAGACAGAGCTGGACATGTATTCCAAATGCAGCCTTGCTGGGACTGAGTTGAAGAAGATAATTTACCTCTCTGCTGACCACACTTTATCTTATGTAGCCCTGTATGTGGTTTGCCTCACTCACGATGAGAGCACACAGTTCGATCCTACTTAACCTCTGCTGTTCAGTGTAACACCCAGATCACTTCCAGACAGTCTGGTACTCAGTCAGCTGCTTCCCAGTCTCTGTCAATGCGTGGGTTTATTCTGTCCTAGGTACATAGTTCTGCACTTTGCTAAATTTCATGAGATTTCTGTTAGCCAAATCCTCAGCCTTGCAGTCGGTCATAACAGCAAGTTGTTTTCATATCTTCCTATCTTCCGGTGAATCCTGTCTAGTCTCGTGTATTTGGGTCTACATTTGTGGGCTCTAGGATATATATATATAAAATCCGAGGACAGATGTAAACACAAAGAGCAAGTATCAGAGTGTGAGGAATGCAGCTGCTTTTCTCATCAATAGGGAATAGCTTTTCTCTGTATCCTCACCCTCACATCTTCCTCCTGTGAGCTACCATCTCTAATTTCATGCTTTGATCCTCATCTGGTACTCATGAATAAAACAAGTCCAGGCAATACTAGTTTCCTATATGAATCACAAGGAAAGTTTCATTCCTTATGGATAATGCAAATCCAAGAATTGATTGCATGTAAGTCTTTCTTTTTCTGCTTTTGTGTTTTTTGTTTTTTTTCTTTCTTGTTGTCTCTGTTTCTGATCAAACCACAAGTGCTATGGACTTTCCTTATTTAAAGACAAAATTACTCATTTTAATATTTTTGACTGGTAAAAAAATCACCAGCATAGAAAAGAAGGAACAGACCACTCTGGAAATGTTGCCAAATTTATTTATTTTTTAAATCATAGTATGGATATTGAATCTGTAAAATACTATTGCTTCAGAAAAAAGAAAACAAGTAAGCATGCTTTTCTACGAATAGGCAGAAAATTGTGGATATCTTCTCTGATCTGTATTTTTGGTGCCTATAGTAATGATAGTCAGTACCAAATTCTCAAATAGATGAAATAGTATTTTCACTGTATAACTGGAAGAGTATTAGATGAAGAATAAAATATTACAAACAATTAGTAAAATATCTATAAAAATGTAACTAAATAGTGGTATGATGGGTGTTTATAACCACTTTCTGTTGATAGCAGTTATGACATCAGTATCCATGTACAATACACAATAGAACCTTATGGGTAGGAGTGCTGTGAATTCAGCTTGTTCATTACTAAATAAACAGATCTGTTTATTTGATGTGTCATAGTATATGTGGTTACGTAGAGAAACATTTTCTTCCAAGGAACTATTCCCATGTTCAGTTATTATCACTCCATTATGTTTTCTATTTCATATAATTTTTTATTTTGGCCTGTAATGTCAGCTCCATCTTTTGTGTAACTTTGTTTCCTTAATTAACCTCAAATAACCACCAGGAAATGGAGTGGGAACAAAAACAACAACACTAAGCAGATTTTTCTCTTCGGTGAAACTAGATTTTTACTTATGTTGCACTATTTTTATCCCCCTAGAAATTTGGCTTGGTGATGTTCTTTTAGCAGGACAGATACAAAATTTTAGTGCCAGATGTGATTAAAATTGTTGTGGGTTAATGAATTGTCATACAATATTTTAACAAATTCTGATGGACAATTCATGTACACTTTTCACTTATTGCCTGATAACTTTACTGATCTAGAGGAATGTGTCAGTGTTTCTACAATTCGATGTACAACTGGTTTCCCTATTCCCTCTTGCCATTCCCTTAGGAAAAGCATTATGCAAAATGAGAAAATAGAAAGGAAGAAACTTTTTTTCCCTGAAAACTCGGTCATATAAATTGTTTATAGCACTTCATTAAACTAGCTGCTGAATATAAAAGGCTTACTTTAAGCTTTAACATGCTCCTTTTTTTGACATGGAAATTTGAATCTTTCTATTGTTTATGTTCAGGAATGCATTCAAGATAAGCTACAAGCAGAACACAGAGGGAACTGAGTGTTGAATAAATAACTAAAAGCACCACCTAAAAAACCACTGACTTTTTTCCTGTATGTTTACTACAAAAAATAAGAGACCATTTCCAATATCATGCTGTTGTGGCATTGTCTTTGGACTATACATTTTTGCTAGAGAGACTATTGATGGCCATTTTTTAATTACTCTAGTTTTACCTCTGCATGATACTCTATGTTGTTCACGTAGTAGAAACTACAAAAGAAACTACTATTCTTTTGAGAAAAATGGAACATCAACAATTATTTGAAAGACATTCAGTACTGAATTTCTTTGACAATACAAGATTGTAACAGAAGGAATAGTCTGATGACTCAGAAATAGTGTATTATCAATAAATCCAGTTAATTTTTTAATGTTGCTAATATCCTTGAAACACAGCAATTCTTATTTCTCTGACAGGTTATTAGAAGTAAGTAATTATACACAGTAAAGTGAAATATTTGTCACAGCTCAAATACTAGATAAAACAGAATGCAAAGAAAAAGTTATGTGTGGTTTATTTTTCTCATGGGAGAACTTCAGAAATGAGGCTGAGTTCAAGTTCTGTATTTGGTCTTTTACTTTTCACCTTTGTTTTAAATATCCATATTAATAACCTGAAAATACGGAGTAATGAGGTAGATATATTTGTAGATGACATATTTAACATCAAAGAGATGTTTGTTCAGGATCAGAGAAATCATAGGGGTTTTTAGATATCCAAGGGAGCTGAAACAAATGGTAAATGAAACTTAGTCAAATACATTTAAATTGAAGGTAAAATAGCTTGTGATTGAATACAATCATATAATTTATAGTCTTTTAAATTGGATATACCAACTTAAAGTATAATAATGTATCATGGTATAGAACTCAAGAAGCAATTCAGTTTAACATTTAGATGTAGTAGAAAATAAAAACCACGTTTCTAGCATGTATAAGAGAAGAGATAGCAAAGAGTAGTAAAGCTTTAAATACCTCTTCTAGGATGCTACTGCCCATCCTGTATCTTAAACAATATCACAGAACAAAAAGGGGTTCAACAATAGGTAATGAAATCATGAAGGGTGTGGAAAAGTTCTTTTGAAGGAACTGAAACTACTGCAAATGAAAATGGGTAAATGAGGATCATTATAATAGTTTTTTTCTGGTTTATGTTATAAATTGCATATTTCCACACGGCAAATTTTACCTCTCTCTGAACACAGGAAAAAAATTAAATGTTGTGCAATCCAGAAGTATTTCTAGGTTTGCTATTTTTTTCGTGCACATGTAAATGGATTGTAGAGATCTTTAAGACAGGACATGGTTTAGATAAAATACTGAGGAAGTTTTAAAGAAAAGAAATAATGACATTGACAACACACTCAGCTACTTGTGACAAATCATAAACAGTTGTTTTAAGATGAGTATTTTAATCTTGAGGTTGAAGTATTCTTTGTATTTTAGATGGAATAAACCTAGATCTGACTGTTGTATGTTTCTTTTATCTTGGTCTGCAGAGATAGGATATTGAACTAAATAGATCTTGGATCCACTCCAAAGTATCAGTTCTGTCTTTGTGCTCAGTGTACCATGAGCTTATAGTAAAGTTATATTAATACCAAACTAAATGCAAGTTACTTGTAGTGAGGCACAGTGCTTACTTCAGAAATTCAGGAGGGAAAAAGAGATGGGAATGAAGCCAGGGAAATTATTGATGAAGGGAAGTAGGTGATAGAGGAAATAATTTAGATGGTATGTATATAGAATTATCAGTGTAAGCTCAGTGTGGGAGGTTGAAGTTCGATTTAACTTGATCTCCTCTTCAGTTAAATACCTAGTAACTAAAGTAAGACACTCAGCTTTGAGTCATATCTGCTTCTTTCTACATGGAGAAGAGAGTGTACTAAGTCAGAGGCTCAGTTGCGGCAACTTTCAGTACAAAGCTAATTCCTAGCCCCAAATTCACAGTTATTGTGTCACAAGTATTTGCCAATGTGTAAAAAATTACCTTGTTTAAACTCGTTCCTACTCTAAATAGTTTTGCCCAAGTCATTCCCCAAGGTTACGTTGTGCAGCTGGTAGAATTTGTCATCTCTAATAGTTCATCTATTGATGTATTGGATAGACCTCTCCAGTTGCGACATTTTCAGAAGATACTGCCTTGGCAGCTTTATAGTTCAGATTGTTCCAGGCCTTCTAAATTTATTTTTTTCCTCTCACAGTGTCACAAACTCAAACTCATAGTCTGCAAAACTTCCATAAACATTTCTAATCAACCATTGAATTTGGTATCCTTTGAATTTTAATTTTCAGAATTATTCTGTTGTAAGCTTTCTTGTCACTGTTAAGGTAAACAGTTAGGAGCTAATTTCCCCATTGCTCAACCATCAGTGAGTGCTGAAGAGACACTAACTTCATAACAGGAGAATGGCTTCATCCTTCATGCACAGTTAAGAACTTGCAGCTGACTTGGCTGCATTTGGGGCTCATTAAATGTTAAGAGTCCATTAAATCATTAACTTTCTTTCTTGATGTTAGTTTTTTAATAACATGATTACAGGGATCAATGGCCAAGAACATCTGTACCGATACCAAAACAATCTATGCCAAAAGTTGCTGGATAGAGTTTTCCATTCTCTTAGCAGGCCTGATAGCAGGAAATGCATTTTCTTTTTTTCTAGGACCTTTTGTTCTTTTGATTCCTCTCCAAGTATTTCAATATACAGAAAGTTTTCTTTTCATAGGCAAAATATTTGTCCTTTCCAAAGTGCTCATATAAGCATCCTTTGTATCTCTGATAAAGACTTCCTAGGTCTGAAAGTATCAAAAAAGTTGCTGAACTTTAATTTGTTCCATTGTTTCAAAAAATATTAGTTGCATGACTTCAGGGCTATCATCTTCTCCCTATTCTTCTCTTAGCCCCATCCTTCAGCAAATCATGAATGTAACTGTCAGATGAACCCCAGTTCATCCTGGTGTCCTTAGATTCTAAACTAGTATGTACCAGGCTACTTTGTAGATTACCAGTATTTCTGGCTAGTTTGTGCACCAGTTATGCTGCAAATTTTTCATGAAGTCTGATTTAGGCCTTAGCTGTCTGCATTCTGTTTGATAGTTCTCTTCCCTACTATTTACTATGCCTTAAAAGCATTCTTAATTCACTGAAAAAAGTTCTATCCTGGTTTTACTAGTTTTTGCCTGGAGAAAGTCTCTTCGTTTTAGGCAGTACTGAGAAAATGAACACCCCTTCACCTGTGGGTTTGTTTTTTTTTGAGCATGATTATTTTTTTAAAGCCTTTCAAAGACAGGATAATTCTCTTTTCATTCTATGTGGAAGATAAGAGTATCTGAGAAGACGACAGACATTCTCCTATTCTCCTAGCTATACTTGAGTTATAAGCCTGTGTCCCCCAGTCCTTTCCTTTTACAGGTGCTCTATGTAATTATTATTTGTTTGATTAACTACACACCTAATTGAAACAGGTCAGAAAGTAACCTCATTGCATTGAGATTCAGTCATAGTCATGATTTATTTGTGAGGCAAAGTTTAGGAAGAAGGAGAATTATATGAACTCCTAGTTTTTAAACTGTGTTTTTGAACTTTAGTTTTGTTTGTGAAGGTCTTGGTCATACCTATTATGGAAATATTTATTGCAGTTCAGATTTAAAAAATTATTTAAATTAATTTTAACATAATTTTTTAACATATTTTTTCTTCTTACTGAATATATTGTGCTAAAAAACAGTGAATAGATCAGAGACTTAACATACCCTGATATGGTGAGGGCAATACACAGTGCCTAGTGAGAGTGGTGAGTGTTGACTTACAGAGAATTTTACAGTGTAATAAATAAAACAAGTAGCTTCAAGATGCTACCATGAAATGATGAGCTCAGGCATCCCATCAATTTTAGTTGGACCTCTAATGCAGATTGAGGGGCAAACATGATAGTAACATGATGTTCTTACATAGAATCCATTCTGGTTTTATCCAGAAGCTTATTGCTGAGATTGTGGAAGTTATCTGCTAAGGAGTTGTTAAATAGCTGAGTCTTTTACTTAATAAATGGTGCATAATAATCCAGTGAGCCAGACATCTCTAACCAAAGACTCATTAAGATGAGCTAATTAACTAAAAACAGTAAGCCAAACACTTAAGATGAAAGTCATGACCTGTAATGACCCCAGGTCCTGTCTGTGACACAGAATTAATCTTTAATCATACCTAATGGCTGCTTGCATATTTAATGCCTCCTATAGTTACTATCCTTCCCAAAGGGAATCCTCAGTTTCGTTCGTTCTTTCAGTAGTTCCTTTGGGAATATGTGTTAATTGCTCTCATGGAGAAACAAAAGTAGTTGAAGTTTTCAGAGTGCTTTTTTATTTTTGTGTTTTTGTTGGGTTTTTTTTCCTTTATGATTGTCATCTCATAAACTTTCAGTTGTGTCCTCAGTGACACGTAAGACTAACCCCAGGAATTCATCAGAGAACTTTAAACTTCAGGTGTAATGTAAGGACTACTCAATAACTAATTTGCTGATTGCATTGTTCAGACAGCATAAGTTGCATTCAGTTTGGGTGAATGGAAGTGACAGTTTGATACATGGTTCAGGTCAAATTTAATTTCTTGCTGAAATGTCTTTAAGTTGGCAAAACGGGCACAGCCATATCAAATGTGCTATGCAAATCTATGATGTGTTTTTCACACATCGTATTAGGAGTTTTAGAAATTTTGTTGCAAATTTTGTTGATTTCTCCTTCTCAGAGCAGGAGGAATTTGATCACCAGGTTTTGCATTCTTTCTTACATTGTTCTGTTTTTTGATTGCATTTAGTTTTAGGAGGGAAGTATTACTCTTAGAGTTGTGGATCCCTATAAGGGAGAGTCTGCTTTGTCAGATTCTTACAGGCTCTCACACTGCAAATGAAGTTTCTAAGCTCACAGAATGCTTATCTCCTTCATGTGTGCACAGAAAGATAAGTATCATGAACTTAGTTTAACCAGACTCCAGCCTTTCCAGGATAACATACATTTAAAGAAATAGTGATAAAGTTGTCCTTTCCTGCAATTCGAAGGGCTACCCTCTCCATCAAGAAAGTACCAGGGAACTAGAAAAAAGAGGTTATCTTCCTTTAAAAGACAAACCTTTTTTAAAGAAAGATATTCCATTCTACTTCCAGTTATCAGGAGGGAAAAAAAAAAACAACCAAAAAACAAAGGAAAGACTTGAGTGGCTATTGCTAGGCATCTATTCTGCTATGACAATGTGATGATCTATTGGATTTACTAAATCCATGACTGCTGAAGAGAATGAGGTTGCTGTGGGGAATGGAATAAAGTTCTGTAACACAGCTCAGAAACAACTAGCAAATTAATGAGATGGTATCTTGCACACCCTGGAATTTTTGTGTTATGTATATCCAGGTATATGTTGGGGAAGATTTTTTTCCCCTGGTGTATTATGATCTCTTTGATGATGGGAGAGTTACATAGTTACATGCAAGTTTCTGTGGCTACTAAACTTGTCTGTACCTTCCTGCTTATGTGTTTGGCCATTCTTGAGTTCTACCTATATGAATATTTTCTTAAAACTGGACTGGAAGATGAGTAGTTCTTGAAATGGTAGTGGTGAGATATGATTACAACACATGTGGAACCTGATGATCCTGTCATCCAGTAATTGCCCACATAGCTGGAAAAGCAAAGCCTTGTTTCAAGGTTGAATTTGCCTAAATTCAGGTTCAAGCCATTTAATAATTGTTTTTCGGTTTGGAACACCTGAAACTTGCCAGTTATCAGACCTCAGTGCAAGTACTTGCAAACGGTGACCAAGTTGCACATTCACTTTTCTCATGGATGACCACTGAGCTGGCTCCTGTGTTTTCTTGATATTTGCTGAAATACTGCATAGTTGAGTTTTTGTCATCTCAAAAAGAGTCAAGTCTGTGAGGTTTAAAATACTTCCTTTGTTTGTAGCACAAAGAGCAATTAGTTACATTGATTCCTAAATATTCTTGAGGTACTGAATGAGCTGGGACCTCCCCAGGGCCATGAGGGTTGGGGCTACTCATGTGGTCTGTCAGGGCAGGGCCTGGCAGCCAGTGCCAGTATGGTGCCCCAGTCAGGGAAATGGCAGCCAAAGGGTACTGGGGCAGTCCCAGCCCTCGGCGTTGCACACCTCACTGGGATTGGGCCAAGGCCAGACCAGGCTGTTGGCCCAAAGGTGGACTTGGCTCACTGGGACCTGTGGCTAGGCAGGGCAGGGCTGTGGGAAGCTGGAGACCAGACCTACTGTGGTGTCAGCTGGGTACAGGCTGATCATCCTGGAGGGCTGGCATGGGGTCCTGGTCCCTCAGCAGAGTAAAGAGAGGCCTTGGAGTACCTGGGCAGGGGCAGTGAGTCCTGTGGTTTCCCTCAAGTCCTTGATAGTCATCAAGCCACTGCTTTCTATGGGTCTTAATTTTGATAGTCATCAAGCCACTGCTTACTATGGCTCTTAATTTTGAAGTACAGCTTGAATTGTTAATTCCCAGGTGCATTAGCTTTAATTTGTCCTATTAAAATGCATTTTGTTCAATGGGGTCTTTGTGCTCAGTGATCTGCATTGTTCTGTAAAAGTAATGTGTCCTTAGTATTTATTACTCCATCAGTCTTCATGTCATCTATAAACTTGATTAACGAAAATGCGAACTTAACCAATAAACTACTGATAAAAAGTATAGGAATTGTGTTGAATTTACAAACCCTCTCTGAAGGACCACAGCAGGACTTGAGTCTGTAGGCCTGTACAGGAGGAAAAGCAAATCCTTCCCCTTCGTTTTGTGTTTGAAGTAAGATACTGTGTTGTGTTCGCAGTGAGAGGAGTTGTTTGGCCACGGATTCCTCTGTCACTCTTCTCAGACTCTGGGGCATTTAAGGGCATATGTCCCATTGTGTCAAATGGAGGCTGAAAGTGAGGTGCTTGGTAGTTGTAGTGTGGAGTAGTGACAATGCGTGGCTGTGTTTTGAAGCAGTGCATCAATATCAGTGAGCTTGTGGGAATGATAAAGTGATGATGATGAAGCAGTGTCATGGAGGTCAGTCTGGGAATTTACAGTTCTGGATGACTCTGTCTGCAAGGTCAAATTGTGATGTGCTTTAACTATACTGTATAATGATCTAGGAGATTTTTTTTTTTTACTTTTTTTTTTCCCCCACTTTTAGACAGTTTTAGCCAGCACCTGCTCACTGCAAGTCACTCTGTTTTCAGCACTTCGTAAAAGCTCTAAGGGTTTTGAAGGATGGTAGGCTTTCTTATTTTAGTTTTTTAAAGCTATTAAAGCTTCTTTAAGCTACTGGCTTTATTTGATAAGAAGTCCTACTGTCACGTGTTTTGCTTTTTTCTAAATCAAATAGAACACACAGAGATGAGTTGTACTTGGGGACTGAAAGAAGAAACAGCGATCTGAAATGTCTGCTGTGGAAATAACAGCATCTTCAAGATAAAGTGCTAGCAGTAGTGGCACATTAGAATGGATGCAAGTTTATATAACTGCCTCTGTCTTTTCCTATTCTCTCTTTGTATTTAGGTAGGAAAGTAAGTACACAGAAGTGAGCTAAATTAATGAAAAGCATGAGCAGTACATTTGCATTGTCTACTCCTGTCACTAGGATGGAAAGCTTTATTTAAGTGCACCTTTGTCTCTTACCTAGACAAGTGGGATAAGTCTAATGAGTTCGAGCAGCCATTGCTTGTATCCGTATGAACCCTATCTGTGCCTTTTGTCAGGCAGAAAAATAATGATGAAAAGGAAAGAAGATTAGCCTTTGACAGTGACAATTCTCTATAAAAGACTTAACAGTCATTGATGGGGTTTAATGTATGACTGTACTGCATAACATTTACCTTTACGATGAAACTGCATAAAGAAACAAAAGCACTGGCTTAGTGGGTTTTAGCTGTAGTTGGACATAATACAATACAGAAATCCCAGCAGAGCCTGCTGTTCGAAGACTTCATTGTTATTCAGTTTGTTAACATGACAATGATCAAAGATAGCCAGGCTAAACCACTCATTTATTCTAATTAAAATAACTGTTCTGATCTGTTATAGGTTTTATCTTTATAGTGTGTATACCTACCAAAAGAGTAATTGATAACCTTAAAATGTTACAGAGATAGGCATAGTGCATTCTGTCTCCAGAGGCACTGTGATTAGATGTAGAAGGACCAGAGTTTTTAAGAGCAGTCCATTTTTGCCACATGTAATAAAAGCATTGGTCTTTTACTGAGAGGTGGGCTCCTGGCAGTGGACCAGGTACCTCAACACTTTATTTCGTATTACAGTTGAAAATATGACAATAAGAAATAACACTAAAGAGACTGATATATACATACTTTTAAGTTTTCTGTTGTTTTAGAAAAGCATGCAAAGGTAGGCTTTTTGTGATAGTTCAATTGATTTATTCAAATCAGACCAGCTCTGTGGTATATTGATTCTTGGTACATTTTATTTGCTGTGTGTCATGTCCTGCAAATTATTTTTATTTAATTTAAATTACCTGACCTTTTAGAATTGCAAAATAATTAAGTGCCTTCCTTACAGTGAGAGATGGGCTGGCACTGAACTGATCAGCTTGCTCAGCAGTTTGAACATCACCAAAATATTCAACCCATTGCTTAAAAATAAAGAACTGATGAGTGTGCATACTCTTTTCCATTTTATACCAGCTCTTACAGTACTCTCATCAGTACTCTCAGAACTAACCTCATGAGCTGTAATTAGTTTTGAGAATGATAAGTGATACAGCCTGCCTTCTTTAGGAACCTAATTTAAGTTGTATGATTAAAGTTATGTTCTGTTAAGTGTCTTGGTCTTAACCTTTGGTTAGGCAAGACTGCTGATTTATCTGCTGTATCCAAATGACAGTTAGTGGACAGAGCAAAGGAGAAGTTAGGGTGAGGATTCTTTCTGTGGGAAAGTACCAGCTCAAACTTCCACTGCTATTGTGAAGGTTCTCTACTTTTTTAGGTTTCATTCAGCAGAATCAGCTGTTGATGGAGATAAACATTAAGCAAGAGAATGAAACAGTAGTAGTGAGCAAGAGCTCAGTGGCTGAGCATAGAGATAAGTAGATAGAAATAGAGTAGCAATCTCTTAAAATGATAATGAGAGATAAAGTGTTTATAAGTCCTGAAGTGATAATTGGGAGATACTTATGGTTTAACAACTCCCATTGACAGCATGGTGTCAACTCTCTACTTGGAACATACTATACCAGAGCATCTTGAAACTGTCCAGCCTAAGGTCCTTCCTTAGCAGTTTTTCTACATTATTTTGCACTGTTATTCCTAAGGCATAAAATTAGCCACCCAGCTGTGAGAGACAAAGGAATAAAGTAGTCAGAGAAGAGTATTAACCCTGTCACTGACTTGCCAGTTTTGAATCACTGCTTTGGACGTGTCTCCTGTCACCATTAAGCATATGGGGAACTTAGAGTACATCAGAAATATGTCTAGAGTAATGAGTGGAGTGGCCCAGTAGGAGCAGATGTATGGAGTGAAAGAGGTGGTGATGAGGACTCTGTATCCTCACTGATACACCCCATGTTCTGGGGTGTTCGTTTGTACTCTTAAGAGTAGCTGTGGTTAGATGCTGTGGACTGAACCATGCTGTAAGCTAAAGAGAAGTAAATGGGAAGTTCAAGAGATTCCCTTCAAAGGCACTCCTGATAAAAACTAAAATTCTAGTGTAGGTGATCCCTGCTTAAAATGTCTAATTAGACTATGTGAATAGATACTTAATAGTTAAATCTTCACTCATATTGAAAACTACTTAACTTAATAAATAGTCCTATTAAAAACAATATTGAGACTGCTTCACAGTGAAGTGCTACCTAGTATGAGTAAGAACATTAAAATCTATCTTATAACAGTGTTCAGTATCCATAATTGATGGACTCATTTGCAGACCAGAATTAATACATGAATTTTTGTCACACTGAAAAGGGGAAATTTAAGCTGTTTCAATGTGTGCTTTATAGCTTTTATTCATAGATTTTCTGAACAAAAATTGTTTACATACTCATTCTTAATACAAACTTTAGAAAAAATCAGTCATCCCAGTATTAAACATTCATGGAAGTGGCTGGTTACTGACAGCAGTTAATGTAGTAGTGATTAAAGAGCACTTTGAAGGTATGTTCTCCAAAGCAGACTCTTTAGGACATTTAAGCTTCAAGGAAATGGCCAATGGCAAATAAAAGATTTGTCTTATAACAAGATTTCTAAAGTCACAAGTCAATGCCAAGCAAGGTTGACAAGAATAATAATATATAATTCCTTTTTAAAAAAGTAACCCCCAAACTCAGGTGTTTAATTATTGATCCAAGTAATATTTTTCTTTCAAACTCCTCCGGGGGCTAAAAGCCATTAGTTAAAGCATCTGACAGAAACTCTTCCTAAAGGATTAATGAAATGAACTCTTCAGCACTTTGCAAAAAGGGATTTTTACGCGGGTAGATTAAAGAAAACAGACATGTAAAGCATACCGATTCACTTAGAAAGGGTAATAATTACACTGCAGTTTCTTCAATGCCTCCTTTCCCTGTATACCTCTTCCAAGTGATAAGTGCTACATTAGTCTAATTCCAAATGGTAATTAATGTTGCATATGAAAATAAAATCATTTTCAGGCCAAGGCTGCTACCTTTATTCATGCTTTATTACTTTACCACCCAGTATGTCTGTTTATATAAATAAGATTGATTAGTAAGATGCTGTTTATTTTAAGGAAAGATGCCATAATTATGGACCTGGTTGTCTGTCTGTCTTCTGACTGTTTAGATGTTTCTAAATTGTATGTACACACATATTTTACAGTGTTAAATCCTTTACATTTATGAGGCATCTGTAAGTTATGCAAGTTCTTTTATGGCTGTACCTTCTCCCTCATTCTGTAAAGTCAGCATAGAAGTTAAAAAAGAGTTAGATACCTTAAATGCTTTTTGAAAATCTAATCTGGTGCCTGTCTGTATTTCTTGAAGCCTAACACCTTCAAAAATTGAGTCCAAAGTAAATTCAGCAAGATATTACTGGAAGAGAAAGAACTTTTACACAGATCCTAGGTTTATGCCCCAGCCCTTGGATCACTTCTTTACAGTCGTTTTTTCAGTCTTTATGTGGTCACAATTCTTATAAATGTCAGTAGGGGCAAAATTACTAATGTTAGAGTTATGAAACAGGGGGGGTGGGGTGAAGCCTACTTAGATAAATTGTATTTTGCACACTTGCAAACCGTTTTTCAATAATCCACTTTATGGTCCTCTACACCCTGTTGAATTGTGGGATAAAAAAGTACAGCTGACATAATTCGCCACTGAGCACCTAAAGGCAGACTCATTTTGAGAGTGGTGAAGTAGGAAGACAAAATTAAATTGGCTTATTTTAAGCCTCAGTAATGCTGTCCTATGCCATTTTACCTAAACAGATATTTTCAGTATTTTATGTAGAATCAAAAAGCATACATCAGAACGCCTAACTATTTTAAGTAGACATTTTAACTTGGGTGTACACCAGGAGAGAAATTACGGCCCCATTCAATCTGGTGGAATTTTTTTGCAATTGACTTCGGTGGGACTAGGACTTCACCCCAGGAGTGTACTTTCAGGCTAGCTAACATATTTTTTAATGTACCCCCTACACAGCCTATTAAATATTCTTGTCATTACAGAATGCAGAAGAGCCCATTTTCCAATTTGTCACGCTCTGACAAGCACTGTTTCACATAGAGCTCCCCTCAACCCCTGTTGTTTCCTACTTACTAGTTAGAGCATGAAAAAGCCAGTGGGTCAAGAGGTTGCTTTCTCAGTCATCACGTATACCTTATAGTAGCTAACGTGGTATAAGGCGTCCTAACGGGCAACCTGAATTTAGTTAGAGGCTTTTGACATACCTGGTCCATCTTTTATTTGAAGGTTTTTGTTATAGGTATCATGTAGTAAAAAAACCATGACTTGAAACATCTGGCCTATGGAAGTCATAGGGAGAGAAGGCACCAAAGGAAAGAGCAGAAAAATAATCCCTTGAGCTTCTCCTATGCAACCATAAAAGAAAGAAAAATGATGCTGGGTGTTAATGACTATATCTTTTGCCACTCCTTACAAAAAAGCCATTTTTAAATTTGTGGTGCATTTCAATAACTCTGAAAACAGATTACCTTGGTACAGTTGTAGAACCCTAGAGTCCTTGAGCACTGACGTGTGCCACCATCTCTGTGACAGTGCTGTGGCTATTGCTGTTCCAGAACACTGCCTACAGCTAAATGGAGTGCAGAGGTGAAGGAAAGATATATAAAAGCAGTTATTTTCCCCCAACAGTGTTTGCTAAGGGATGCAGGAGGGTTGGACTTCATCACAATTAAATTTGAGAGGGTAAAACATGAGAACTGAAATAACACTGCAACTTGCAGGTTTTCCTTGTGAAGGATCTAAACTACTAAGAGCTCAAACTGATTTGCTTTGGATTTTATGGGAAAACTTTGGAGCCTCACCTGATGTAGTTAGATTTGTGAGCATTTGTTTTCTGCTCAGATAATTATTTTTAAGAAATGTTTCCACTTCTTTATGTAAATAGAAGGAAAATTAAACAAATTCAGGGGATGCTGAAAATCTTAATTAACTGCTTGTTTACTTCATTATAACTGAGAAAACATGAAGTCTTCTCTTCTTACACTGTTCTTGTGAACAAATATATATCAGGAACCATATAAATTAATAAAAAAATAATGGATCAGTCTCATGACTGTTTACTTCATTTTTATAGACACATTCAGAAACCTAATCCTGTGTGATCAAATCCCAGGAATTTGATTAAATGCTCTAGTTTTCCATTCAAATATTTCAATCATCAGTGCAGATTCTCAGCTGTTAAATAATGTGTAGGTTGTAGATGGAAGGAAGATAAATAGAAAATTGTCATGATTTTAGATCTCAGTACTTCTGTGGTCTTTTTTTGTTGTTGTTATTTGCTTTTTAGAACAGTGCATTAAAAATATACCTTCGACATAAGATTTTCCTCAAAATCACTCACATACTGTTCTGAATTTCTGTTGATACAGATACGTGCAGGCCTGCACATTATTTCAGTGCTTGTGTAGATTATAAGCTCTGCTTAGGATTTATCTTTACAAACAAAGCATTCTCCTAACTGTATGCAAGTGTACAATCGTTTCTAGAGCCTGAAATTCTTGCTTAGCAACTTGGGCAAGTTTAGGGTCTTTTTATAATACAACTGGTTAGTATGAAAGCCTAGTATGGGCCTGATCCAACAACAGGGTAAAGAAACCTCTATGCCCTGCATATCTAACGCATTTGAGAGTTTTCAAGCTGATATACTCAACATATCATATTGTTACTATGGTTACTCTACCTTACACTGTCTCACACATGGCCAATATATATGTAAAGATAAAGACCACTGCATTCTTACACCAGAGGATTTCACACAGTTTATCTTTTGGATGTTCTAATTCACTGTTTGAAAACTTAGTAAAGTATATGTACAGTATTCATGAAGAAAATGAAAGAAAGCACTTTTGCTCCTTTGTTTGTATTCAGGAAAAACTAGAAATCTCAAATGCTATTGCAGCCTCATTGTGTGAGAGGCTACTAAAGTACATAGTGTTTTGGTTGTTTGATTTTTTTTTTTTAACCTGTTTGTTTGTTTGTTTTAAAGCATTGGAGAAGAAAAGTGTTTATATCTTGCTTTTACATCTAGGAGTAAGGTTGGAGGACTGGGTCATTCAGTCAAATACCTTGTTTAAAAGTGTTACTATTCCTGTTCACTTTTGTTTCCAAATATATCTAACAGATAAGTGGGGTAGTGAACTAGATGTGTGGCTGGGTTTGTTTTGGGATTTTAAAAATTTATTTTAATCCTGAATTCCTATCCAGTAGACTTTCTGTTACACCTAATTTTATATTACAAATCATCTGTTACACCTAATTTTATATTACAAATCAAACATTTATCTGTTTATTTTTTGCCTTTAAAGAGCAAAATAAGAGCAAAACCATTCAGGATGTTTGGGAAAAAGTTTTTAAGGTTCAGTCTATCTTCAGAATATCATTTTAGCAACTGCCATCCCTTTGTTTTCCTTATCACATTTTACATAAATGCAAATAGTGAGATAAATTAAGGCATAACACCACAGTGATTCTCCATCCAAAAGGCAGTAGTTGGATGCTTAAGCTAAAATACTTTGTTGGCAATGATATCAGGTCTATCTTTTCCTGTATTGGTCTTCTTAATGACTATGCAGTTAATTTACAATAATTTAAAAGAAACAAAACTAATCCTGTTGCCGTTGTTAAAATGAAAGAGAATTGGTTGTGTAAAATATATGAATGAGTGACTGTCTTACAGTGCTGAAAGCCAGATGGGACCAGAAAGGCATAGGGCAGCATTTTTAAGCAATGGAAATCTCCCTTCTTGCACTAAGAGCCAAAAAAGGGATTTGCCTCTCCAGTAGGCTGTCATCCATCACCTTTTATATAGATTTTTTTTGTACATGTCTACATTTGCGAGAGTTAATGTGAATGTACAGAATTGGATAGGAAAGAGACTGTAACTAGCCTGTTCTTTGGATATGCAAATTGCACATAACTATAGATTTAAAAGGACTTTCAGTAATTCACAAAGACTTCCACTTACCTTTCAGTACTACAGAAACACATGTGCAATCAGAGCTTGGACAGGTCTTAGTTGCATCACCTTCTCTAGAAGTTATCACTGATTTAAATAAAATTATTTTCTTTTCAACCTACAGAGCTAGTTTTATGCATTTTCTCATTTACCAATACGTTTACTCTCCGTTTTTAGTATAGTCAGCTACCTGGTAGAAGCATTATTTAATGGGATAAAATCAGTAAAGAAATGAGTTTAAAAATCAGCAATCTCAGAGGGGTTTGGATATCAGCCTACTTAAAAACATCTTTTATGTGTATTCTTGAGAGATTTCTACTGGTGGCTTAAACTGCAGCCAATCAATTTCTCATTCTCAGAGCATTTCTTGTACACCTTAAATGCACAAAAGGGAAGAGCAAGTATTTTTCATCTGTCCCTAGCTCTTTACAAAGCTAGATTACCTCTGTTGTCCCTTTAAAACCTCTGCAATCATTACAATGAGGAAATGGCTTGTAATGAAGCATGTGAACCATGAAGAGTAGGATACTGAGATTTTCCAGGGAGAAGTACAACTCCCAGCCTGAGAAATTAGAATATGCTTGGAAGCCTATTTTTAGTAGATAGTGGAACCACAACTGCAAAAGATTAATTGCATATTCTCACAAAGATTGTAGTCATTTTCTGTTTAATCAGAGTTGTTCATCTACCCTATTTCCTATATTGCATTGCCATCTATCTCTCTAATACGAGCATTTAAAGAATGCAAAGGAAAGGGGTGACTAGATCTTGGATCATGTTAAATGAGAGGGGTTTTTTTCCTTTTTTTACTGGCGTATTATGGGAAACAGATGTCACCTGTCATTGTCTTTTTTCCAGGGTTTAAAATTACTATATTAACAAAGCACTAGATTATTGATGCAAAGTATCATTATTATTAAAAATTTACTCTTTTGTGGTATCTTTGTTGCAAGTTAAAATTTTAAGATATCACTGTTTTAAGGATTGGGTGATAGCCTCGTACATGTAGCACTTAAAATGTGTTTAAAATTTTAATCCTCTTCATGATGTTCCTGGAAAATACTTGGCATTGTCAGTGGACTAAATTGTGTGACTTAAATACAACTTAAGTTAACATTAATAATACAATGTGCAAGTCTGCAGCCCAAAATATAACAGTTTCTCTTTCTGAAAGTAGGACCAGATGTACAGGAATATTAAGGAAGCATTCTCCCTGTTAAGGAAGAATGACCAACGTTCGCTGTTCCAGCTTCGGCATTAGGGGTTAGTTTCAGTTGTATAAATAAGTTGTACGACCTAATCCACCCCAAATATCATGTGTTACTGTGGATGTGTCAATAAAACCTCTTCCAGGATCTGAATGCTAGCATGTAATTGTCATCAACTTCCTGTCATCAACCCTTCTAACGTTAAATACCTTTATACCATGAAGTATATGATAGTATCTCTGGCTGTGTCTGTATTACAAGATGAAGAGAGGGCTTTACATAACCAACTCAGTCACCCATTATTTCTGACCACATTGTTTTCTACAGCACGGCTATGTGAAAGTCTCAAAGCACCTCCACAATCCTTAGGAATTACTGTGTCATCTGGGCTATTCTGTGCTTGGCTGTAATTGTGCTTGGCCAACACAATTACAGAAAGATGCAAACATGCTCAGAGTGTTTAGGAGCTAGGCTATGCGCATATGTGAACATACCCTTGAGTGTTTCTAAGGTAAATGGGGGGTTAGTGTAGCCTTGAAAGCTGGCCTGTATGCTTATTAAACTATTGGCAGGTACTATGTCTTAGTTCCCCTTCCACAGTGCCGTATGTTAAAGAAAGGAAAGTAATTCAGTTTTTAGAATTGCAGCAAAGAAACATAGATAGGACCCTTACGTTACTTTCATCTGAAGCCGTGGGTAAAAACTTTCTGGTTTATTTGCTTTGTCTAAAAAGTGTTATGGTCCAGGGATAGCTTCTGCAGTAGACAAGGAGAAACAGTGAGGGAAAGAAAAATTGATAACCAAGGACATTCTGTCTATTATGATATTATACTGAACTGTCAGGAAAAATTAAATCAAAAGGTTGTCTAATCTCAGAGGAGAATCATAGAGAACTTCAGCTAAGGTATATGCTCTTCTGCCTTATTTTTACTTTTAATCAACTCCGTCTTTTTTTCTGTGCTCTCAATTTTCAGTGTTATTCAGGACTGATAAATGGGCAAGCAAGACACTATTTCAAAGGATGCAAGGCAGGCTAAAATCTGTTCAGAAGGGGATATCAGACATCACAGTTTGCTCAACATTGGTTTTACTGTCACATTAGATAGAGAAGAAAAATATATCATAACTGAACTATTGTCACAGTAAAACTATTAGTGAGGGAATGTTCCAGTACAAAATGCCAGTGTGATTTTCTAAAATCTGTACTAATCCATTAAAAACACAAAATACACGTTAGATAGTGTTAGCCATGCAGATGGTGTTTCAATAAAATATACCTAATAGACAAAGAGTGCTATCAATCATAGATTCAGAACTTCAGAAAGGCAGAATTTGAGAAAATGTCTGCCTAGAAAGCGATCTGCAGTGAAGCTTTTGTAGTTTAAGTAATGTTAGCAAAGGTACCATCTTCTAAGGTAGGAAATTTTAAATCTGTTCTAGGATGGAAGAGATTGTATTTGAAAAGGAACATGCTACTTTCTGAGTTTTGTGTGACCCTTCTGTGTCTTAAATAACACTGCTTTATCTTCCCACTGGTACCTTCCTCATTCTGTATTCTCAGTAATGTTGCAGTACTATTATGTGCTTTGCTGATGTCCGATTGCAAACAACCATTGCTAATCGGCTTACTCCAGCTTCCATATATAACTTTTAAAGAGCTTATAAAGGTAACCCATTGAGATTAAGGAGGGATAAGGCCTGTTGTTTTCCAGTACCTGACAGGGAGATGGAAATGAACCCACCTTCCCATACAGTGCAGCGAAAGTAGAGCAGCTTTCTATCAGTAATTCTCATTTATCTTTAGTGTGTCAGATTCAGCACTTTATCGTCAAACTCGCTGCCTTATCGCTGCCTAGTCTTGTATCAGAAATATACCAAGAATTGAGTTGCAAGAGGCTCATAGGTTGAATATTTAGTTTACTATGTAGCAGTATGGGTTTTTTCCTGTTTTGAATTAAGGTTGTCCTTTATGGGATTTAAAGAAAGCTATTGACATAGTAATAAGTATTTAGAAAACACATGTGAAGTTAAAGAGACAGAGTTTCCTTTGGAGACTGTGAAAGTACTAAAGTGGAATGAGAAGAAAACAGAAACCTCTTCTAAAAATTGTAGTTTCCACACTGATTATACTAATACTTCCAAAAAAATAATGATTAGCAAAGTTATTTCAGAGAGCATGTTTAGTATTTTTCACCCAGTGTAAACTCTTCTGGATTATAGTGAAATAAAACAGTGCTAAGAACATACCATTACACTGCATAAAAAGGCAACATCTTTTGGGGGGTTTTTATTGAGAAAAGACAAAAAAATGTATGTCAACTTAAAAAAAAAAAGGTAATATTAAGAAAAATTATGCTAAAATACAACACTTGGTACAGTTTAGGACACATACACATTTCTGAAAACAGAAAATTCTCTTAGTTCTGTTATCTTACTCCCAATTGTGCATTTTCTCTGCAAAGGGGTAGTAGTTAAGAAGCTGGTATGTTTATTGCAGTCATTTACATCTCCTTGGTGGCAAGATATTTTGCCAGAAAAATGTTTTATGTATGTAAATATAAAAATGTGTTTAGGATTTAATATGACATTGCTGGTCTTTGATCATGTAAATATATGTAATTTTGTAGATGTCCATCTTCAATGTAATTAAGAGGAAATACTTGTTCTTGGAAATTTTAAATTGGAGTATTTGGGGATAATAAAGGACTCTTTTGTATGGAATTAGAACTTCCATTTGTCTGAACATCTTCAGGTTTTCAGCAGAAATTAGAAATAAAAACACCTCCCCCTCCAAAGAAACACTCTGGTCTTTAAGAGACACTAATGTATTGCCATTGACTCCTTGTGTTATTTCTGGTTTACAGGCTTGTATATACATAATCAGACTAACTGAAGTGCTAGCCAGGTCAGCACAAAGCTCAGAGCAAACACATTTACCTTCTTCTTTTGAGTGTCCTTCCCTGTCTCACCAGTCAACAGCAAAGTAAAGCATTTTTTTCCTCCAACCCATGAGGTATATGAATGCATCAAAGTAGGTTACTCCTGTTTTTTCTGTCCTCTGAAGTTTAAGGTGCAGATAGTGACATTCAGGTGCTCTGAAGTGACAGAAATTTGGATTTGGAAAGCCAAAACAACCGAAAACCAGGTGTTCTGAAAAAGTAGTTGTTAAAAAGAGGTTGAAGTATTCTATTCTCCTTTCTAGCACAGACACACACAGAGGTAGCGTAATGTCTACTGAATGTGTTCATTTATTTATTCACCTTGTAGTACTGATTTGTGCAAGCGTTCCAAGTTTAACATCTTTACTGCACCAACTGTAATACTAGCTGTATCATCTATCATATCTGTGACATGTGTCACTGTTGTTTTGCTAGATTGAGAAGAAAATAAACTGTGTTTGTTTTACATAAGCAAGTACACTAGACTAACAAAGTGAAACTTTTTGAGGAGGAATTAAGGAAACATAGCTAGCAGGAATTAAGTTTTAATTTCTGAGTATATGCAACTCAACCCTGCATGTTAATTAAGCCTAAGGAGACAAAAGAAAAGGCTGCATGAAAGTAATGTTTTGATGTCTGATTGTTTCTATGATATCATGAAAGGAAGATTATTTTTCCTCTGTGGATTTTTTTTTTGTTATGTAAATAATTGCCTTCCTCTTTATCTGATCAAATCCAATTACCTCAGATCCTCCAATGCCCAAGAGCTTTTTGCTCTTTGTTTTTGAAGATTTCTCTATATTAAAACATTTTAACTCTTGGACAAATGTCTCCTGTTTTCTAATTTTAAAAAGTGTTGAAGTTCAGCTGCTGAACTTAAATCTTTAATCCAAACCTTTGTAGTCTAAATGTGCTTTATTTCATGTAACTAAAGAAACTGTAGGTCAGAGATTTCAGTTCCCCTTTTTCTTTCTCATGATATTATCTCCCCTGATGTAACTAGGCTTGTAGCTCCCACAGAGAACTCTAACCAATAAAACATAGGCATCCGAATTTAAGTTCCAAAAGTCACTGCAATTTTTTAAAATGCCATATTTGTAAAGAACTAACCAAAAAGGTTTTTATTTTGAGCTTTTTCATTTTCTTTAGATTTTCATCCTCTTCACTAAAAAAACCTTATCAGCTGATCGGCTGTATCCTGCTGATGGTGGCTCGAATTGCAGGCAGGGCCTCAGCACTGCCCTGTAGCTATGTGAGATGAAGGTAACTGCTGTGGGAGCACCTAGGAAATAAGTGAAAATGTGTGTCTCACACTAAACATATGAGGCTTAGCAGGTTCTATATCTATTCAGGCTAAAATTTTCCATGCTGGCTAGTCCCCTCAGGACAAAGACTTGAAAAAATCTGCCAAAATGGTTCAGCTGTTTCCAGCAGCTAGGCTGGAGAAAAATGTGTTATTTTTCAAAGCTGCATTGTAAGTGACCTTGAAATTTGGCAGAGCAATGACATTTGTGTCATGGGTGTTTCTTTCACTATCCTGTGACAATCCAAGCAAATTTAGCCAAGTTGAAAAAGCACATATGTTCAATAGATACTTACCAAGACTTTACTGCTATTACCTCTAAAAAAAAGGTCACTGAGCATGTTTTGATCTCTTACAGTTCCTAGTACTGTCCAGAAAATGAGATAACTATGCTCAAATATGACACAAATACTTCATTCCGGTCAGAGCTGCAAGGGTGAAACTAATCATGCCTGATGCAGCTGCTTTGAGCAGAGGCTGGCAAGGGTCTTAAATGGGAGAAAGGGAACTTGTCTTTCACCTGCTTTCTCCCTGTCCCAGTCCCTTTTTCCCCTCTTCCTCCACAATACAGATGAAAAAAGCTGGCTAGCTCAGGTATATGGCATTTAAGCAGCCAGAGAGATACATTGGTAATAGAAGTTTGGGGAGGATTTGGCTGCATAAGGAGCAATTGCGAGGGCAGCTGGGGAAAGAGACAGCAAGTGAACTGAAGTAAATTTAATGAGGAATTATGGGACTCAGAAGTACACAGTTGCAGAACCAGGTAGAAAGAAAGGAGAGTATAAAAAAAGAGAAAGTTACTTTAAATAACACATAGTAATGATCTGACATAGAAGCTGTAGCCTTGTAACATTTTTCTCCAGTAACTGGTAGCTTTTGGTACAGTTCCCTCAAAATCACTCCTGTTGCTGTAAAGCTAAACTATATAGCTAGAATTTTCCATTTCCCTTAAGCAGGGTATTGGTTTCTCTGAAGAAATGCTGCATTCAATCCCTCTCAGTCTGTCAGTATTTGAAAAGTTATTAACTTAGTTTCCTTTTTCTCTGCCTTCAGAAATCTGACATGGATTTGTCCCACATCTCCCAGAGGCTTCCATGTGCAATTAGCCGTTGGATTCACCGAGTAATTACTTCATTTTTCATGTAAAATGTGCTTGATTTATTGTATACTTGGGAGGGGATGGCAGAGATAGGTCAACAACAGTTAGAGCAGATTAGCAAAGAGAATCTCTGCTGCTGTGGTAGCAATCAATCCCCAGGGAAGCTGGCTGTGCAGGAGCAGTGCCACTCAAGCCTTGGCAGTGGTGCACCATTTGACTTTGCCGCTCCTCTGTGGAATTAATGAGTGACTGCGAGGCAGATTTTAATCCCTACCTAGCTATAGAAGCCAGCAGATTGTGGAAATGATGGAGGTGTTTAAAGAATGTGCTTCACAAAATGCAGATGCTGTTTTTCTCAATGGGAGTTACGAGCTTTTTCAGAACCTATCTGCCTGACAGAGTAGTTAAGGTGTACTGGAGGAAAAAAGTAGACTGTCATACCTTTGCAGACAGGTATTATTTACACTTAGTGTTCTGGGCTAATGGGCTTTAAAATACTGATTTCAAAATAGTTATGCTAGAAAAATGATGTGGAGCAACGAGACTGTTTTTTTATTCTGAAAAGCAGAAAAGCATGGAGGAACTCCTTATCAAGACACATGAACTACTGAAGATATATGTGTGGTAGACTAAATTCTGATAAACGAAATAATGAAAACGATTCTATAATGAACTGTCAAAAAACTTCATTTTTATGGTGCACTCCATATTTGCTTTTATATCCAATGCATCAGTGTCAATAATGCCTATTCCTTTGGTTTTGTCAGTAGTTTGTTTAGGTTTTATTTTAAAATCCTTCTAAGATACAAATTTTCAAAACTGAATTTTGGAAATGAAATATAAGGAGAACTAAATGCCAGTTTTGAAGATGAAGATATTAACCATAGGCATGATTTACCAACAAACATCAAATTATTAAAAAACAGTAAGTACCTTTACATACAGAAGTAAGTAGAAAAATAGGTTGGTAGGTGAATCTACTGGTTTTGTGTATGAGAACAAATAAATGACTGAAATAGTACTATTTAGCTTTAAAATGAATGTATTTGGATGATCCCTATCTGCTAAGTTTGTGCTGCCATGTCTGCCTCTTGGTATTGCTTTCATGAGAAACTAGTCAGAATTACTAGATTATGATGGTGGATACTTAGAGCTTTCTGAAGATAATGAAGATAATTTGTTACATGATTTTATTTTGTCCTACTTTGGAACATACTTAATTTTTTACTTTAATTCTATCAACTTCATGATTCTAATCAATGTCAGTTTATAAAGGAGTCACTGCACTTAGAAGGATTTTTGATATCACGTATTTGTGACACACAAAAAAGTTAGTGTGTACATACAAGCTCAATATTCCACAAAAGCTCAGTTTTTTTAATTAAGCAATGAGAAATACATATGTATTATGAAGGTTAAGTAAGGTTAAAGCAGGGAACAGTCCAACACAATTCTATTACTTAATTAGTTTATACTCCCCCCAAAAAAGGGGCACCTTACTGTCTGGAGGGTCATGCCCACCACCCCTCACAGAGAAATACCCAGTAATTACAGTGGTTTACCTCCATTTGTATAAGTAAAGAGGATGACCAACTAAATCTCTCTCTCATACTGACTTACAGTACTCTGGGAGTGATTACAACTTGTATGGTATTCGTAGAATTACACCAAAGTTTTAAGTAATCATGTATTTCCTGAAAGTTTGCCAATATTGTGAAGCAGTTTCATCAGAAGAGCTTTGTTAAGGATTAGTGGGTGTCAGTGCTGGCATACAGACATGAAGCAGTCATGACTTGGGCTGAGTTAAACCTATGCATATCTACAATCAAATGGGTGTAACCTGTTATTTTCAGTTCATAACTGTATTTTCTATATCCTTTCTGTTGTTTTTCTGTAGAAAAATTGTATGATATTTTTTCATTTAAGGTTTTCATTTTTATAAATGTCTGTGTTTATGTAATTTACCACAGAATTAAAACTCCATCTTTCTTACTCCATTTATTCTAACGTCAAACTTAAAAAAAAACCCAAACCAGATTCCCTGAATTTCTGTGACATAAAGCACATAACATATAAGATAGCTAAGTGATGTCAGTAAGACTCTATGAGTATAATTTCCGATATGCTGATGGGATTTCAGTGTCTGATTTATGTGCAGCAAATCCAGACAAGTGGTTAAAGTGCAAATGTACTCTTTTCTTCTAATTTTGGAGCTTTTCAGTTCTTCTTGTGCAGTAGAGCAGGAAGACGAAAACTGAATTCCTGTATCAGTAGTTCAAAACAGTAAAATGTCTTTAAATCTGAATTGTCTATCAGGTGTGTGGAACAGCTTGCTTGGATATTGCCATTGTAAAATGTGAAAAATGTCCATCAGGAGGAAAAAAAAGTTTTCTCAAAATAATTTTAAAAGTCACCACTGAACAATAGTTGTGACTGTGTTGTATCAAAGTATGACTACCACACTTCTCCCATGTGATTATAGAGGACACAATCTGTGCTATCATCCCAGCAATGTTTAGTAAATGTTATTTTTTGCATACTTTTGCTTTCATTAAAGAAACATAAAGTATGTGCTTGACAGATATGAGGAGAAAAGAAAACAGAAAACTAAATTTCCCAAACTCAAATTACTGTGCTTATTGTAGGCCTGATCTTTTTGTCAGCTTTAAGTCAGCTCTGCTGGAGGTGCTCTTGTCTTCAAATCCACCCTTGCCTTATTCAGGGTGTCTTAAAATTGATGACAATTCTTGGCTGGTCTTCTGAGTTTGCCTAGTTTGATCTGATAATAAGGCAGTTAAGAACCACAAAAACAAGCAAAACCCACCCACCCAACCAAAACCCAATGAACCAACCCCCCCTCTCGTTACTTTAGAGGTTAATTGTCCCCTATATTTAGTATTTCCTAAATTATGTTGTTTGTTTTTATTTCCCCTTTACTGTCACTGGAGTTAAGGGCAGGTTAGGAGGAAAGTGAGATACAGAATATATTTTTCTCTACTTTGTGATCCTAGGCTAGCTATGTGATAGGTGAGTGGCTCTCTAGTATTCTTTCTGTACATTGAAGAGACATCAAAGAACACCTAATGATCGGATTGTGAGGATGTAGTCATGTTAGAGTTCTGATCTTAATGGAGTTGTGTTCCTTCATAAGGAACCTAGTGGATCTACATTACTGCTACAGTAATTGAAAATGAGGTAGCCACCCAAATGTCTTCTAACTCACCTTTATTTCGTCGCCAATGCAATGTTTGTTTGCTGTAGGATAACCGAAGAGCTGAATGTAAGATTTCCTTTTCCTTTCTATTTTCTGATTGTCTTAAAATGAGCTGAACATTTTCTCAATGTTTAAAACTTGTGTTTCTGTTATCATGGAGCTATTTCCAAACTTAGAGATAACATTCAGTAATTAGCTAGGGCTTAAAAGGATGATGTGACTTTCCTTTTACACAAAGTTTCAAGGGTAGAACTATTAAACAAGAACCAAAAAGCAAGATCTGGTCTCTGTCTGAGAAGCTTTAAGTGACTATTTTTGATTTTTAAGTACAGATGCCTAAATACTAAGAGTCTAAGTCTTGCATTTTCCTCAGTACATCCTGCTGCAGACATTCTGCTCAATATACAAAGTCATATTCAGATACTAATAGGACTCCAGAATGAAAATGTTACTGTTGTCTGATTACAGAATCCAACCAGGAGACAAGTAGGCAGCTTACTGTTTCTCTTTCAATTACTTTATAGTTTTTTTTATATGAAGCAGATTAACAGGACCTCACGGAAATGTTTCTGACATATCCTTTTGTGGAGAAGAAAAAAGAGTCACAACACTTTGGGCAAAAAAATAAGTCTAATGTGTGGTTTTTTTAAGACTGGACTGTCTTTAACTCTGTTCTTCCTTCTCTTGTCAATTTTGAAAACACTGCTTCCCATAAAAAACAGAATTTACCCATATAAACACTTATTTTTACAATTTATTTTTTATATCAAAGAACATGAAATGCTTTGCATATTTCATTAACACAGGCATACATTGTTTTAGCCTAGGTTATTTATGTTTCTTTCTTTTGTTCTCTACATTTTCTATTCTGACTTTTATAATTTTGTGTAAAATGCCAGCATGTCTACAATTACTAGAATATCCAGTGTCTTGATGTATGCTTTTTCAAGGTAAGAATTTTGCCAGATACTTTCAGGGCTGATTACTCATTTTCAGCATCTATTTAGAGGATTAATCTGTGTAATACTTTTTGTATAGATGACTTTTAATTTCCTAAAGATAGCTTTTTGCACTTTTCTCTCAACTGATGTCAAATTAATTAGACACTAATGCTCTAGTATGTCCCTAGACTGTTCTCATCTGAGAAACTGAGTAGCATAGTCACTTTACAGCCCTCAGAGACTTCTAGCTGAAATAAGTTAACGTGAAAAAGCTACTAAAGTGTCCCTACTTTCTATCCAATCTGCTCTGTCATAAGAACTATTAACCTGTGGTTAACCTTTCTGTTAACTATATGTTTTCAAATTCCTTATAAGCTCCCATGAGAATTTAAGTCTAAATTTCAGCTAATGTTCACAAATAGTTCAATTTTCAGGTGAGTAACCTGATCTTCAACCATCAGACCATAAGTTTTAGAAAAAACTAAGTTCATGAGCCATGCAAAAAAATATTCAGGATAGCTATGTGTAAAATACAACTGGTTAAACCCATGGATGTGAAGTGCATTCATTAAAATATGATTCAGCATCAGCTGAATGGTTTTACCTTTCAAAGGAAAGTGAATGTAGGCTCTGAGCAAGCTTCTCAGCATTATAGGCAAATTGAACTTTGCCTCCTCTGGGTGAAGTGACATATAATTTATTTGGGCCTTATTGCAGGTGACATTAGAATTACATTTTGAAGGTGATCTCCTAATCTGTTGGGATGAAATCTACGCCCAAGTAGTGTGTTTAACCAGTTCATTTACATTTCTACATGAATTCCTTCTTCAGTATTTTATTGGCAAGTCCTTACTTCTTGATGCTCACCACTTTTATTTTTATCCTTCTTGTCTCTCCAGCTGTTCCATAAAAATTCCTAATACTATGCCTTATGCCTCATCTCCGTAAATTAATCTTTTTTTGACACATTCTTGCCCTAATGTCTTCTTAGTTCACTTGTTTGGTCAATCTTTCTGTCTCCTTTCTTTTAGCGATGTCTCAGGTTCTTTTTCTTTTCTCGTATGTCTCATCTGTGCTTTCTCTGGGGACTTGTGGCTGCTCTGCCCTTCAGAGCTGACCATCTGCAGACAAAGATGATGAATGGGACTTAGTGGAGGTGGCAAGGAAGCAGAAAGTAAAGAAACATAGCACTTGCTATTCTTGTGGAAACTACAGTGGGACAGCTAGGTAGCTAGATAAGTGAGCAATTGCAATACATGAGAGAAACAGACTACATTTCTGAAAACTCTCTGTAATGCTGGGACCAGTCTTGTAAAATGGTTTATTCTTGACACACTTGGATAGCCAATCACTGAAAGTAAATAAGCATCAACAAGTAATGAAAATCAAAATCAAAACTATCTTCTAATGTGAGTGAGAAAAGGGTATACTTGAATCTAAAGGAAATGAATAACCATTGTACAACATTGTTACTTATTAAACTCTGAAGCTCTATCACAGACAATTCAAATCCTTTTTCATTTTCCATTACTTTCCATTTATTTGGCTTTAACACAATAATTTATCTAACACGATGGTGATAAAATAATGTGAACGTGAGCTTTTCAAAAACAAGAACTTAACTCATGATTATCTCTTCATTTATAACTCATTTTGTGTTTACATAACTAGATAGTGATGGTTAAAAATTTACTAACATTAGTTTATGATGGGAAAGCTTAAGCTGCTAGTAATAAACATTTCATGAGCTATATGAAAATATCCCAAATTGTTCTTCCAGCATGTGGTGTTTTCCAAGAAAGCACTTAAAAACTGGGTAACACAGACACTTTTTTCCTTGTGCAGCATTTATGTACTGAAACTAGATGTGTACAGAAAGCTATACCTGAAACTAGAGGTGAAAAGGATGTTAGCACGTAAAAATATCAAGCTATCAGGATGCTGTCTCTTGGCTTATCTTTGGTGATGCCTACAGACAAGTCCGATCTCACCTTTTTTTCTGTAATCACATGTCAAGAGATTGGTGAGTTTGGTACAGAAACTCCTAAGCTGGCATTTTTTGGGTCTACCGGAAACAAAACTAATTTTGTACAGCACTATGCCTAGCTGGTAACTCCTGGCAGGAAAATGAACACAAAGTTTCTGTATCCCAACTCTGCTGATGGAATGAGCACAGACGTCCCATTGCCCAATGTGAATGAGCAATGTATATCCCGGATTCAACTGTTTATTTGTTCAATACTAAGCACATAGTCAAGACTAAATATATAACATCAGTTCATATATTTTCCACCAGTGCAGAAGTGCTTACTCTTATATATTTCATAAACCTCAAGAGTGTGCTTTCAGATAACAGCCGAACTGCACAAAAGATCCTGTATTTTACCTAAACACCATCATCACCTAGTTGACCTGTAATAGCTGTATTATAATACAGTTGTGGGATGTTGTAATTTTCACAGTTGGTTTTTTTTTCATAAAATGCCTTTTGCTGGAAGTTTCTTTAGGATATACCACTTTAAAACAAACAAACTTCTGCATTTTACTGTCAACTTTTTATACAAAAGCACAAAAATGAATATAATGCTGCTTTTTTGAGGGTTTGGTTTCATTTAGTTCTGGTTTGTTGGTTTTGGGTTTTTTTTTAGATCTGTGAACTCAATATGTCTCATTTGAGATATTCTGGAAAGTGAGAAGAAAAAATCCATTTCTGAATGTCAGAGTGGCACATGATGTGACTGCTATTCAGTATCAAAATGGCCAGTACTGCTGTGATAATTATTTTTTCTGAGTCTTGCCAAACCACATTACATCCTTAATCCTGTTGACTCTGTGATTCATTGTACTTTAATTAATCTCAACATGTTTAGAGACTTATCAGATTTAAACTTGGTAAAATTATCTTCTGTGATTCTGCTCTTTACACAATACAAAGAAGAAATTTAGTGGTAGGCATCATTGATTCCTTAGTGTAGATAGTTATATGCACAATAAGCTGTACTTGGACATAATGAGGCAAATTCACATTGGGAGGAGGAAATTATCATAGAATGAATCATAAAATCATAGAATGGCCAGGCTGGAAGGGACCCTAAAGATCATCTAGTTCCAACCTCCCCCACTGAGCAGGGATGCCAATCACTAGACCAGGTCACCCAGGGCTGCATCCAGCCTGGCCTTGAACACTGCCAGGGATGGGGCATCCACAGCCTCTTTGGGCAACCTGTTCCAGTGCCTAACCACTCTCCGGGTAAAGAACTTCCTCCTAATCTCCAATCTAAAAAAATTTAAATAAAATCTTAAAAAAAATAAAAATAAAATAAAAATAAAATTTTTAAATCTAAAAATTACACAGCAAGTTAACACATCCCGGAAGTTTTCTTAAAATGTTTGCATTTCTGGTCTTTCTGGCTGTCTCTGAGGTGTCTTATAATTCCTGCTTTATGTTTTTAGACTGGGATTAAGGGAGAAGCAGGGGAAAGAGAGGGCAGTTAGGAAGTTAGAACATAAATTTGTAAGAAATGCATTTCTGTTAGTTCTGCCATCTACCCAGAAGCGGTCGTGTTCAAAATGATATTCTTATCCTATGAGACCTTAAGTTAGTGTAATCTAAAATCTGCTTTGGTGCTTACAATGTGTAGCTGCTGTTGTATTCTTGTATGCTTGTGCACCTAACAACTAACTTTATCAGTATCGTGTTCTTTATCAGTACTCTGCTTAGAAACTGAACTGATACAGAGGTAGAGTAGCAGAGTTACAGAGGCTAGGTGACAAAAAAGCTGGAAAATGTGAGGGAAATGCTAATGAAGCAATTTTTTCCTCTGCTAATAATCTTCTACAACACATAAAGTCAAATACTGCATTTTATCTCAGTGAGTGTAACTGAAATGCAGACTTGTAAAGGGTGTGAGGGAAAAAGATTTCAACATAGGTCTTGGTTTAATTTAGAGCTGATTGCTCATTAATCTTTGGAATAGTTACCCAAGCTGTCTTCCAACTGCAGGGGAGGCAATTGGCCGCTATCATCAAGCCCCGCTGTGCAGTATTCAGTTCTTCTTTGGTATAATATTTAGCCTTTTGTTCAATGTTTACATACAAAGAATTATTGAAAAAATCTTGCTTAATGAGCTAGTATAGTTGGATCAAAGAAGTTAGACATTCAGTGTCTGCAAGTGGGTAGCTGGTGTGAACCCACTTGAGTTGTTTGATGTAAAGCATAATTATTTCACACTTTTGATTTGGTGAGGCAGAAACCTCTGACTCCATGGAAACTGAGGAACTGTTTCAGTTGCTGATACAAAACCAGGGATAAGGTGTGCAAAGACTAGATTTAATTGTGAATTATTGTTTTGTGTCTCTTTGAACAACAATAATTTGTTTTTTTCTTTTTTTGTGGCATAAAGAAGTAACACTTTGTAGCTACAGACTGTAAGATTCTGTGGGATGGTGAGGCTTATTTTAGCTTTTGGCTTTTCCTAGTGGCTATATCAACTGGCAAAGCAGAAATGATGAACTCTGATGTGTCCTTTCTACAAAGTAGGAGAAGAATTGGCAAGAGGGATTTCCAATCAGGACACACATTTTATATTTGCTTGAGCAGGTGGGAAGCTTTCTTTTGGCTCATTTAAAAAAGACAGGCTATTTGGTGACCCATATAATTCTTTCTCTGTCGACTGAGGTTTTTCTTTAGTTTGAGGGACAAAGACTGAATTCTTTGAAGGTCACAAAGTGTTGAATGATATAATGTTGGTCACATTAGAAACCAGACCATGAACTATCCTAGAGCAGAACTGCCAACTGATCAATTCCACTGGTGACCTTAGTTCAATATGACTACTTCTAGCTTAAAAGTATCATGGAACAGCCCAAGTTCATCAGCCTTCTGACTCCGCAAAGAAATAAAATAACATCAGAAAAATAATAGTGTAATGTGTTGAATGACAAAATTCCTATTTTTAGATGGGTGTCTGAGAAGAAAGAATAGTTCCATACACATACAAAAAAATAGAAAACTTTTTAGTGAACGGTTTTTATTTTTGAGAAAGAAATGCATTTAAATGTTAGTATTATCATGATTAGAACAAGAGCATAGTAGTAAATCCTAAATAAAGAATACCTAAGCATTTCAGGACTTCTGGCCTCCAAGTAATTTCAAGGAGCCTGAGGACAAGGACTTCTCATGTTATGTTTCTTTTTATATCTCTGTTCTGGCAGCAAAGGACAAATTGAGTAATAGGAAACTCATGCCAGTCAAAAACATTTTATTTAGTGTAATCCCTTGTCAGGCTAATGTGAAAGCATATATCTTATTTTAATGGGACTGCCACTGATCTGTCAAATAAAAAGAGTAAGTTGTGCAGCTTAAACATGTTAGTATTTCTGTCTTGAAAAGACACTCAAATGTGAGCTATGGCTGCTGTCTACAGCCATATCACCCAAACACCTGACAATGGTTGGAGAAATTAAAACAGGTGGTCTACATGCAATCAAGTCAGAGTTAGAAGAGTTTTACTTGTTGTTGGTCTTATTACTGTAGAACCAAAAAATTCAAAGGGAGGCATATTCCATAAGGGTATAAACCAGAATAATTGTTAACGGGTACTTTCAACGTATGCATGGAATTGTGATTACTGTTACATTGGCAAAGCTCTATGAATTCTGTAGAGATACTATATTGCTTTAATTATCTATCAGCCCCATTTTATATATAAGACATACCATTTTGAGAACTAAATAACATTTTTGGGGTTTACTGGTGAAATATTTAATAATTTTGGGGGTTGTTTTTTTTTTTCCCTCTGAAAATAATCAAGGTTCATTCTCTTTCTTTGTTGATGAAGAGTGACAGCAAAATTGTACACATGTATGAAGCACAGATTCTGCACCACAGTCATGAAAACATTTTTTAAAAAATATATTTATATATATTTGTATTCATATCCTGTAATATAGTATGCATAGTCTCATATAGTATGAAATACACGTTTTCCATGGAAAAGTTGAAATTTCTGTAATGGTTATAATAGAGAAAGCCAAAGACTTCTGATTGAAAACTTGTTCTCATTGTAATTGGAATTTTCTGTAGGAAATACATAACCATGTTTAATTTGGTGTGAGGGTATAATGTTGCAGTCTTTTCCCTTAGAGTCTTGACTCTGAAGGAAGATGAGAAGCTCGTGGATAAGAGATAAATCTGGCTTTGTAGGCCATTTGTTCAGAGAGGGTGGTTTGCAAGCTAACTTTGAGGACTTTATAGATGGTAGAAACAAAATTTCTTAACTCGTCTCATTCCATATAGTCTATTATCTTCAAGCCTTATGCTGCTACATGTTTTTCTTAAAATTATATTCTTCTAATATGAATGGTTAGCACCAATTCAGAAAAGAAAATATTGATATATCTAGTTCTCTTTCTGAGCCTTGCCAGCATACCAACCAGATCCTTTTCTCTTCAACCCATCAAATATTCCTAAAGTTTTATTATTTTATGCTTTTACCTATAGCTGCCAGATTAAATGTATGAATCATAAGTACATGTGAAATTATACTTAGCATTTATTTTATAGTACTGTAACTTTACCAACCCAGAGATGTAATGAGAATAATTGGATAGCCTTTTAGAGTTCACATATTAGGGTGCTTCTTCTGTCCTGTGAACATTGAGAAGTGACACAACATCTTCACCCAGTGAATTATTTCAGTCTGCAAGTGTGATCTTAGTTAAATATGAGACCTCTTGTGCAAAGATTCATTTAAATTAAACATAAATTATTTTTCATCGTCTCAGACATTCTGAAACAAGTAGCATGGGGTCTCTTTTTTGTTTGTTTGTTTTGTTTTAAATTGTTGGTTATTTTACTGACCAAAAGGAAACAAAGAACACCTGTCAAAATGTCTTTTTGAAGATAAAATTTGAAGAATTAACATGGAAACAGTGGAGAGTCAAAGGCTTGCATGTTGCAGTTTAATGACAAAAAGACTCTCTGTGCTTAGGGAAACGAAGTAGTAACATTAACTTATTAAATAGCTAGACATGCTTTTTCTACTGGATTGTGGCCAATCAGAAGTGAATTTAGGAGTCTGATGTTCTTGACTGTCTCATGTCCCAAGCAGCCACACTGTAGAGTTACTATCATGACTGTTTCTCACCATAAGACACTGCAGCTTGGCAAGCTCATTTCATCCTTGTTTTTTGTAATCAGTGCTTCAATAATCACTGCTCTGCTCCTGACTCTGCTTCATCATGTGTCTGGCTGAGCCAGTGGTCCCTGCTCTTCCCTGCTTAGATGGGATATTTCATTGTTGTTCCCACCTGAAAGGATAACTCTCAGTGTTAACTACAAATTTTACTCTAACTTGGATTAATATCTGGATATTAACAAATAGAAATAGATGAAATTGTAGAACCAGTCATAATGAAGATATTTTTGAGGTATCAGAAAAGACATGACATACTACTAATGCTATTATACTCTTTTAGTAGATGGGTTACGCCAAAGAAACTTTCATAAAACATGAAGTCAACAGTAGTAGTGTAGACTAATCATGAAGAAATGGTAAATGGAATATGGCCTCTGGTATTAACTAAATAGCACAGACAGATTTTCTATTTTCTCATTAATATCTTAAGCAGTAAAATGTGGAACAGCAGCTGAACCTACCACTTTGGGAATTATCAATAGTTTTAATCATAGCAGATAAAGAAGTCCCTCAGCTTTGCCTCAGGGTCCATTACTTTCCTAAGCAGTACAAAACTGGTGATATAAATGCCTCTGTCTCAGGTCTTCCTATTTAATTGTAACCACTACATACCATATGTATTCTACTGTCTCCAGTTAGGTGTTATTAAAATAGAAGCTCTGTGTGTATTATCCACTGAATTGCACTTCTTCAGGGAAATATGAATTAAATTGAAGTATTACGTACTTACTTAGGTTAGTAATAAATGAGAAAGAGAAAAGAGAAGTAATCTATTTTGATACACTAATTCCTTTTAAAACAGAGGGATTCAAATCACATTAGGATGGCATGTAAAGAATTCTCCTAATATTAAAAAGATATTTTCTTAGCCTTAGCAAGGATCAGTTGATTTTTTTTTTTTAATACCATCCTTTTTTGGACAGCTTAGCAACAATAGCCTCACAGAATATAGAAATAAAAAAATTATAACTTACATAATGCACTAGATACCCCTGATTAACCAGGAAATGTTTTAAAAAGCTGAAATACAAAAGGGAACATTAAGTGACTGCTTCTCTAAGCACAGTATTCTGGCTTTGGATTGGTGGTGGTGTATTGGCACATAAAAAGCTTTCATGACAAAAAAATTGTCTTTTGAGGTTAGATGTCTGTCTTTTCAGTTAGTATAGGAAAGTGATGGAATGCATCTTTGCCTGGAACTTGCATTTTAAATGTCTATATTTCATTTTGAGAAGGAATCAAGTGTATTGGTTTCTAACTACAAGGTTTTTTAGCATGAAGTGCTGAAATATTTATTACTAGCCTGTCTTAGAGACAAATTAATTTTCACCTAACTTTGGAGGATTTGCTTAGAGTAGGATTTTACTTTGTATTGTGAATTTTGAGGAGTATGTGTTCATACTAATCCAAAGAATGATTCTTCCAGAATATCATAAAATTATGACTTGCATAGAAGCAGCCATTCAGATATAGGGCAGGCTAGATGCCTAATAAATTTCTAGTGCTTATGCTTTTGAGGGTCTTTTCCTTGAAAACCTTTACTCAAATGAGTTAAATGTGCTACAAATATGTGCCATACAATAATGAAAACATTTCAGTGAGTATGCATATATATATATATATCATTTATTTGATAGATAGATAGATAGATAGATAGATAGATAGATAGATAGATAGATAGATAGATAAAAATACATTATTTTTCTTGTGGGTTAATCTTGGCAGGCAGAAGTGGGCCTGTGTGAACCTCCTGAGGTTCAACAAGGCCAAGTGCAAGGTGCTGCATGTATATTGGGTCAACCTTTGATATCAGTACAGGCTAGGAGATGAATGGATTGAGAACAACCCTGCAGAGATGGGCTTGAGGGTACTGGTGGATGAAAAATCAGGTATGAGTTGTCAATAAGCACTTGTAGCCCTGAAAGCCAGTCTTATCTTGGGCTGTATAGGAAAGAATCATGTCCAGCAGATCAAGGGAGGTGAGGATAAATAGTAGCTTCCTACCAACTTTTTTCTGTAGTTTTCCACCACTGATTGTGTGATGGAGTGCTAAAAGTCAAATTATTTGTACTAGTAATCTTCTCTTGTGTGCTCATCTCTGAACTGTTCACTTTGCAGTATAGTATCAAACTCCTTTATAAAGTTAATAGCAACATTTGCCTGAGGCAACACGCTCATAGGACTTCTACATTGACTTTAGAAGAGGGATTACCAAGAAATAGCATTTGGGCAGTTCAAATTGTGGATTTCATACGTACTGGCAGAAAAGCTGTGCTAGGTGACCTAAATCCCTAGATGCAGAAGCAAGGTGCTACAGTGTTGACATCACCAGGCCAGAGTGAGCTCTAACTTTAGTCAGGTTTGCAATATAGTTGTCTCGATCTTTCAGGAGACATTGTTGCTTTTTGCCTGTCTACCATTACTGAAATTTTCTCTCTCTTCACTTTAGTAAGTTTTGTGGTAATTGCATTGCTTCAGTCAATGGTAAGATGGCTTTAATTTGTGATACCACAGAAAGGATCTTACTCCTTTCAAGATAGCACAACTTGTTATTTCTCATTGCAATCAAAGACTGTACCTGTTCTTTTGTAAAGGGTGCTGTATAGTTCAGCCAACATGATCCCAGTTCACATATGTGTTATTTCAGAAAGCATACTTAGATAAAATTGGATCTGTTCTTGCAGTTTTGCGCTCTGTACCATGTCTGAATCTACTTCTAAAGATGCATCTCAGCCAGCAGCACAGATACATTTCAAGATACATCTGTATGCTCCTCTTAGTGAAACTGAACAAATGATCATGATGCATTCCATATTAACATAGAAACTTTCCTAATTTCAGTAAATCAATGGCAAAGCATGACCCAGGTGTTGTTTACAGAACAATACAGCTGCAATTAACTAAGACAGATATTACTGCTGTCTTGTAGTGCTTGTTTAAAACTATCTTACTTGAGTTAAACAGAGAGAAACTGATAAGGGTGTTTTTTTTTCTTTTCCTTTTTTCTTTCCCATAGGTCTTTGTGCCTACAATTCTTCTTTCTCATTGTTTCATGAGGGAGTAGATTCAGTTCTTGCAAAAACTTAAAAATGGAATTTTGCAAGTTGTTATTATGTCAGCCTATATGAGTGTAAAAGTATAGAGATGCAGTGGGGCATCAGGTTGAGAAGATGAAGTAAAAATCATTTTATTTGCAGAGACTGAATGTAATACTTATCTTTTATTCATATTTTAGGCTTGGAAGACAGAGCAATGAATTTATTTTTTGCTAATGTTTTTCTAAATGACCAAAATGTAACATAATGCATTGAAATTTGTTTATGGAAAAAAATTATGTGATTCCATTAATAGAGGGCTCCTGGTTTGCTTACAGACATGCAGTAGCAGAAATCACTTAAGCAGTTACAAATTGTTGTATACTGGATACAGACAGTAGAGAAAGTCTATAGCACAACAGTCTTCAAATCTACAATTAACTAAATTAAGTCCACGTATTTTTAGGTGCTTTTATTTCATTATGGAGCTGTGAGAGAAACTTTTTCTTTAAACTTTGTTGGAGGGGAGGTAGAACTCTTGACTTCCATGATTTCAAGGACAAAGTGAAGCATAATCTTTTCATTTTCAGGATATTTTTAAGCTAAAGAGAGTCACATCATTTGTATGCTGACATCCTTCCTATTGTTTTCATTAAAGAAAGAAGAATGAGAGTCTGAGAAATCTAGAGCTGCACCTGATAAGAAATTTTTAAAAGATGACCCCCAACCTGTGGAGAATGATTTATGAAATCATGGTTTTCATTATTAGACTTAGTGCTGACTCTGTTGTTTTTGATTGATATGCCTGGAGCTTACAGGCTTCATTTTTTTGTCTAAAGCAAAGAGCAAGGGCATTGGAATTTTCCTGGAGAACAAAGTTATGTAAAAGACATCCAGGTACTGGAACAGGTATCACTGAAGATAAAAGGGCTACAGAGAAAACATATTCATGCTTTTTAAATTACTGTGCAATATATGTCGTTTAATAATAATAATGAAAAATAAGAAATTTACTTGTAATACACAATCACTTTATTGTGAGATAGTCCAGATAATTTTATTTCTATACACATATATGTCACTACAAGCAAAACCAGAATAATATAAAATCCTCTTGAAAGCCTAGAAAAAAAAATCCTGAATCCAGAAACTGGAAACAAAAATAGTGTAGTAGTCATATTTACTCATATTGAAATATGTGTGGTGCCTAAACTGACCATAATGTGGGTATTTTTTCTATTGAGATTATAAAATGTATAACTGCTGTTTAAAATACTGAAGATGTCTAAACTGAGTTGACAGCAAAATATGTCCTGCATTAAATTTTGTTAAATTTCATGGACACTTCACTTATACTATTATCAATGTCCAGATAAATGACAGTGTAATTTTTCTCTCATTTTTTAAAGTCTAAATTGTCAGAGCAATATTTATCTGTGGGGGAAAAAAAGAATTCCCATAGTTTAGACTTGTGCCAAATTCAAACTAGAGAGGGAGAAGGTTACTTTGAATGGAGAGCTAAGGGAATGAAATGATAAGTGTATTTTTATGAAATGAAATTATTGATTGACAGTAAAATTTATTTATGGAAAAAAGATAGGAGCATGTACTATAAGTAATATTTACTGTAGTTAGTGTTATTGCCCTGTTTGCTGATAGTTCTTGTGCAAGTTAAATTACGGGGGTACAGAACACTCTAATAGAAAAATGACACTGTAACTCACCTATCAGGGTCCAAAATATATTGTTAGTATTTTGTTGTCTTGTGATGCTTATGTTCACAAGCACTGATATATGTATAACACCTGTTGCTATGCATCATAGTAGCTGAGAGAAAGAACTTTATGTTGGAGCTTTCATCCTCAACTGCTTGCATTAAAAAAGTCCATGTTACTCTAGAACCCTCTGGAAATGAACAATGAGGACAATAAAGCTAGGTGCAGAATGAAATCACTGCTACAGACAAAACACATTATCATGCATCAGTTGCACTGCAGTAACTGACAATGAACTTTAAAGGTATAGATTTACCTGCATTTGCTGTGGGCTAACGTGCAGATGGTTACTTAAAACAGAGATGGATTGACTCTCACATTAGTAAAACCTCATTTGCTTGATCATATGCCTTAGCCCTAAGTAAGCCTCACTGCACCAGTAAGAGTTACTTGAAAAAGAAAGGATGATGATGAGGGAAATGTGGAAAGATGAAGAATGGAAAAGAGGTTCTTCTGATGAGAGGCTTCTAATTCTTTTCTTCACTTAGAAACTTTTGTGCTTCTGTCTGAATATCATGTGCATAGTGACTTTTAGACATCAAACCAGTAATCTCTTATTAGTATGTGCTGTGCTATAATAGCTTCATGCTGTCAGTTGAAATCTAATAAACCATAATCTGAGCTATTGGTCTTTGGGAAAAATAACTGTAGATGTTAGCTGGACTTTACACTGCACATGTGGGTACAGTGTCACTTGTATTATAGTAGATTTCAGTATGAACACAAGAATCCTAGTGTATTTTTAGTATGTGCAAACTTTTATACTTTTGCAAGCTTTCAAGTTTGTCAAATTGTTATGAGGAAATTGCTGCTCTGAAATACTACTAATAATAATTAGACTGTTGTATAAATTGCTTTGTGCAACTGTCTTATTTTAGCATAGGTTGTAAATAGTGCCTGTAATTGCAGTGCTAAGCATGGTAGAAAACAGCCATTTTGCAGTAGTTGTGTGAGAATGAAATTGGTGAAACTGAAGATATGTTCTTGACACCTCAGTTGAACATCAGGAATTTCTGAATCTTTAGAATAATGAAATGCACTATTCTTTAGCACCTGTTGGTTTTTACTGGTAATTGTTTGTGACAATTTCTTAAAAATAAACAGACGTATATTCAGTTTTGTATTTTTGTTCTGTTCTGTTTGTACGACAGACTTAAGTACACAGCCCAGGAAACTTATTTCAGTAAGTTTTTGGATTTTTTCTGATGTGTTCTTTGTTGAAGTAAGCTGTACTGAACCGTATTCAATAATGGATAGTAAGGTTTTAACTTTATTGTAATCTGCAGTCTGGTAGATGAATAAAAGTATTGGGGACCATAATAAGATAGCTTGCTTAATGGTTAGCTACTAATATAAAACTGTCTCAGGACTGGACACTAACATGATCACTGCATGCTTCAAAGTGTAACTTCTGAAGAGTTCTAAAGTTAAGTAATATGACTCTCTTTTTATGTCCTAAATTAACACTTCAAACTAATGGAAGTGCTGTAACATATCTGAGAAAGGAAAGTATCCTTGTGTTCGTTTTGCATTAACAATTTGTATTATGGCAGCATGTGTATTAATTTTCACTCATAGAATAAAATAAATCTCATTTTATTCTGAGCATGTAATATACCAAGAGATGAAATAGAACTGAATAGAAGGATAAAATAATGCTTTTATCAAGGATGATAGATTTTTTTAACATGATCTAGTTTAACGTAAATGAAAAGAAATCCACAAAACTTACTGATCTAAACTCAAAGGAAAATGATTCCTTCTTTTTTTTCTGTTTTTTTTATTTTTTTTTATTTGCAAATGAACTTGCTGAACCTTCAAAATGTAGTTTACAGTTGTCATAGACATAAGGAAGATACATTCATTATGTAAAACATTGATAAATTGTGTCTTTATAATACCTAGGTATTTCACCACTGAATTGAAACACAGTATTTTTTCTGGGGCTTCTAAATGATAGGAAGTATGGGATAGTTCCATAAAATTGAGGGAAGTGTCTCCATTATGAAAGACTATTTATGAAATTCAGAAACCCTGAATAACTTTATTTTATGAAATGGTAGTGCTTTTGTAAGTCTTACTCCCCACCCCCTTTTCTTGCATGGTAAAGCCCGGACCTGTGCTGAATCTCTCTGAATCAATTCCAGGGAAATGATAAGTAGGGGCATGACAAACAAGCAATCTTTCTTCCAAGTATCTTGTCTTTAGATACTTTAAACTTAGCCTCAGAATGAGACAATTAATTTGTATGGTATGTGCAATGGGCATTTAATAGCTAGATGTTGTTGTTTTTATTATTTCACCTTGGAGATGAAAAATCTATTGGGATTTCAGGTATGCGCATATTCTAAGAGAATGTACTAATGATTTAGGGACAAAGCCTTAGCCATTACTCAGGAACATTTAATGATGCCAGGGGATAAAGGATTCAATCATGTTACTGGTACTTGAATCCTCTTCAGCTAGTTTCTCTTTCTTTTAAGTAGGAATTCTGATCCATTAAGAACTACAAACAATTTATTTCTTCTTGTTATGAATATAAATTAACAGGGAAAAAAGTATCTCTAATGACAGAGTAGTTTTAGTATTGCATTCTCTGCTTTGACAGCATTGATAAAAATTTCTTTCCCGGAATTCATCCTTGGAAGATTATAGTTCTTTTATATACTTCTGGTAAACATAATTAAACAGTAATTAAATATTTCTAGCTGTGATGTTTGTCAAAAAGAAGCAGAGTTAAAAACCATGTGTTTTCTGCAATTAGTAATTTGAGTTCATCCTTTCATAATTTGGTTCTGACACCTGCTTAGGCAGAAGCCAAGTTTAATCTAGGAGCAATTTTCCTACACAGTACTTCGCACTGAGAGGAAAAGCATGAGGCCAAGACCTTCTTTCATATAGATGAGAAGCCTAGGGAGAGAAACACTGTTATGTCATGCAAAGAAGATAAGCATGAATGTCATAGATTTAAACACAAGCCTGCGTGGCATTTTAAAATCTTAAAAAAGCAGAACTTATATATATGATATGGATCAAAGGCAAAGCAGATCATTAATTTAATAGAAGTTATAATGAAGCTCCTGTAAAAAAGGGAACTTAATCTTTATTTACTCGAACCCTTTTTGTTGCAGAGTGAGTAAATCTAAAAATGAATCTGTGATCTGGAAGTTAAGACGTTACATGCATCTGAAGAATTAACTGGACTTTAGTCACTAGACTATAATCGCTTACTTGCAAAAGTAAAGGCTGCTACCTGTGGAAATGCTCACCATTGTAAGGAAGTTCAGATGGTCCAAACTTTAGCTCTTAAACAATTTATTATCATTTTATCAACCTACGTCCTAAGGACTTCGCTGCCAGCATCCAAGCTTGCTAGGCCCTGGCAGATGAACCTTAGGACTAAAGGGTGGGTCCAGCTCTGCACATGCTGTGTCTCACCTAAAAAAAATCCATTGCACAGGCTCAAGGGTGCTATCCGCTATCCTCTTTTTATCAGCGCGCTTGGAAAAGGCGCTGATGAGGAGCGTGGGTGGAGCCCTCCCTGGATCTTCGTTCATGAAGCCTAGCCATACATACATACATCATTTTATCTGAACAGCTACATGATGTGGGCACCAGTCAGGATGTGCTAAAAGTATCCCCTGTTGGAGAAGAGGTTACCCAGCTAAAATAATTAGAAGTGTGCTGCTAAGCAGAAAAACGATTTGTGTACAAGAACTCCAGATAAATGATTATTTGACTGTCCAGCCCTGATAAATAGACATCCTGAATTTTTAAAACTGAAAAAAATCTTCTATGACTTAAGTACATTTTGCCTTGAGGAACTTCAGTCAGTTTGAACCTGGAATGCAGTCCAGGAATGAATATTTAATTTCACTTTCCTTATAAGTGAAGTTGAATCACTTCTACAAGTCTGTGGGTGACAGTTTCAAATTTCAGCTCAGGCAGGCAATCATCAGAGAATAACATTACAGCAGGGCAAAAAGTTGGTGACTCAGTAATGACATTTTAATATTACAGAGCAGTAGTAAAGAGATCTGCAGTCCCTAGTGAAAGCTTCTGTTGACTTACTAATCAATATCATCATAACAAGCGGCATATGTAAAATTGTACAAAGAGCCGTTGCCTGAGGATAATGGAGAAATACGTTTCTCACGTTTTCCTGGGTTTGCAGTTTATGGCTTTTTCTCTATAAATGATTCAGTGCAGTACTATTTCAACCTGCAGGATTCCAGAGCTAAATGCAGTACTCCAGGTGGGATCTCACCAGAGCAAAGTAGAGGGGCAGAATCACCTCCCTTGACATGCTAGCCATGTTTCTTTTGATGCAACCCAGGATGTGATTGACTTTCTGGGCTCCAAGTACACATTGCTGACTCCTGTCCAGCCTTTCATCTTCCAGTATCCCCAAGTCCTTCTTGGCAGGGCTGCCTATATGGATACCAGGTGTTGTCCTGATGAATGTGCAGGACCTCACACTTGGCCTTGTTGAATCTCATAAAATTCACATAGGCCCACTTCAGTAGCACATCCGAGTCCCTCTGGATAGCATCGCATCCCTCAAGTGTGTCGACTGCACCACTCACCTTGATGATGTCTGCAAACTTGCTGAAGGTGCACTCTAATACCACTATGACGTTGATGAAGATACTAAACAGTACTGGTCCCAGTACAGATTCCTTAGAAACACCACTCATCACTTTAATTTTAAAACCTTGCATGCATTTGCAATATTTCATTAAGATAAATGAGAGACAAAACTCAGTCCTGATGTTGCAATATCATGGCATAAATCTGACACTAACAACTTGATATGGCAAAATAATTACATGATTGCTTAGTTACTCAGCTACAATGCTGCAGTGTGTCTTGAACAATCACAAAAGTGCATAAATCATTGTTTAAAAAAATGAGCTGTAAATTGTAAAAAATATTTTCATCTAAAACAATGAAAAAAATTTTAAAAATCATTTAGAAATGGATCTTTAGGTTAGAATCTCACTTATTGACTTCTTAGCTCCATTTGGTTTTGTAAACAGTATCATCTTGTCTGTATACAGTTAGTTGCACGTAGATACTTGCATGTGTGTGTTAACTGTAAGCTCGTGGAATTTTCTTTAATATTTTCCAGGGGATATTTTGCCCACATTTTCTATAAGATTTTTAAGAATGTGAATGGCTTTACTACTTGGATAGAGGATTAAAGACCAGGAAGCAAAAAACCCACAAATTGGTATTTAAAATAGTGAGCCTTATACTAATTCGTAATTGTTCATGCTAGTTTGCTTCCTATCATATGGGATAGTAAGCAACACAATAAGGAGACCTGTAAACAGAGGAGCAGCACTGCTCTTTCACTGCTTTGAAGGGTGGTAAAATGTGCTAGTGTTCTTCAAATCATTTCTAATGTATTAATTCCTGTACCTTACTGAGATCACTGTATCTTCTCATATATTCCAGACCTAAATATTAAATGCTTTGCTTGATGTGGTCCTTACGCCTGCCCTGATAATTGTCCTTGGGATTTTAAAACAATTTTTGCATCATTTTTGTTTTTAACATAGATCTGTGAAATACTCATTTAGAGAAGACTTATAATGTGTGGAATAAAGGAATGTTTACTGGCTCAGCCAGTGATAACGTGGCTTCCTAGTTTAAATAACAAATGTAGATGACTGTCGATAAAATAGGTCTGGAGTGCTTCACAGTAGGGTAAAATGCATGTAACCCAAAAGGGAAACGGAGCAGAAATGGAGTCCTAGTGTTAATTTTAATACATTTTAACAAATGTAGGTGACAGCAGTCTTCAGTATACAACATCTCTTTTAGATTTTTGAAAGAAGCTTCAACATAGCATTAGTTCTAACTCTAGCATAAAGGTGAATACATAAGTAAATCTAGGGAGGCTTTTATGTGTTACCATTGATGTGTTTCCTTTTGATACTTCTTGGGAAATCCCACTGGTCAATTTTGTACTTCACAAAGTCAAGTTTCCTCTTAATAAACGTACTGAGATCATGTTCTGTGTTACCTCCTTGAAGGGTAGGTACCTTTTATAAATAAAACAAAATGGAATATTATTTTTGCCAAAGAGATGAAGGAAGGCAGAGTCTTTCTGATGTGGTAATATTTAAACAGTCACCAAAGTGTGGATACTATTTGCACTGAATCCAACATATTACAATATTGGTAATATATGCTTGAAATACATACTGCAGAGACAGTGGTGAAGTTTACAATTTAATAAAGAAAGTCATTATTAGACTTTTGGTCTTCAGTGTTTTTCTACACATTTTCTTCTAACACACAACTAAGAAGAGCTTCAAACAGTATTCTGTACCTTCAAAAGACTTTTTGTTATCAGGAAATTTGTATTAATAATGGCACTTACTGGGACTATGCTGTTGAATCTGAAAGTTCAGCATTCAGGTCTCCTTTGTCTTTCTTTCTTTTGTTTTACTTTGCCACTTTATTTCTTTTTATTTTCTAGTCAGTTGTTTGTTAGTTTTCCACATGCTATATAAGTGTACTCAAAAATATCAAAGTCTTTGCCAGTTCCTAACTATATGTTGTGTTGGATTGTTTGAAAATGGCTTTTAGAGTTTGTGTCATGAAGTATTTTTGAATCAAATAGAAGTTTGTGTGACGCATAAACCTCTACCACTTCAGTCACTGATGGTTTGTAGGTGACAGGTGAACCACTGCAAGCTTAATGTTTCTAGTTTTTAGCTCTCACTGATAGAGTGTTGTTGTGTCCCAGTGAATATGGTACATTTTTTGTTGGGTTAGGAACTGGAGTAACTGAGCATGTTTCAAAACCAAGCTAATAGTGAAAATATCATCCAGGTATTGGTTCTGATCTCATCCCATCAAAACTACTAATATAATTTTCACTGATTTCAGCTGAAGAATACTGACCACTATTCTTGTCTTGATCCGTACCTTTGCACAAGAAAGGACGGACCAATATGAAACAGACAAATATTTTTGAAAAAAAAAAAAAGTTTATGTAAAAGAGAGTATTGCCAGAAAACAGTATTTTATTCCTAGCTAGTCTCTTTAAATGCTTTTTATTATTCCACTCAGGAGAATTAAAAGGGATAGCTATATATTACATGTTAGCATTATATCATCACATATAATATGTGTCTATTTCAGCTATAACTAATTGTTTTGTGCTTCCATCAAATTCCCAAGAACACCAGTACTGCATCTGGGAAAGAACAACCCCATATATCTGTACAGGTTAGGAACTGATCTATTGGAAAACAGCCCTGGGGAAAAAGATCTAGGAGTCCTGGTGGTTAGGGGGATGACCATGAGCCAGCAATGTGCCCTTGTGGCCAAGAGGGCCCAGTGGCATCCTGGGATGTATTAGCAGATCCAGAGAGGTTATTCTCCTCCTCTANTTTTCTCTAATCTGGAAGGTACTGCTATCTAGTAGCATTGTGGAAAACAAAGATGTTACGCTGTGTTCCCTTAGTGCTGAAGTCTGTAGCATGGAATATGACTAACAGTGTCCAAGTTACCTTTTAAAATGTCGTATATCTTATTTTTATTTTTAAGTGATAAATGTTTGTTTCCTCACTAAAGCTGGAAGCAAGAAAGATAAGTACCATGCTATGCTAAATAGTTAATGTTCTTAATTTTTCATGCATCTTTTATTATGAAGCTCAGTTGAATTAAAAATTACAGGAAACGAATGATCTAAAAGCTCAGGTAATGTTTCTGGAGAATTTTATATGGCTTTGTGAAGAAGATTTTCATTCTATGTTCTATGTTAATGTAACAATTTTAGCTATACTCTGATATCAGCAACAATATAGAGCATATGCAAAATAAATATTTAGTAGATTTACATTTTTTATATGGAATGTCACTTATTTCTTGTCAGAATGAGAAAGTTGTGAATCTGCCCTGCATAGCTGTGGATTATGTCTGTAAGACAGCTATAAACAAATTCATAACAGCTTCTATCCCAGATTTGGTTTATTTAAAGGCAGTTCTGAAGTGCAAAGTAACTGGTCTGGTCCTGTACTTGCTTATAGGTTTTGCATTTCTGTAAGTGCCCAGAGTTGCTAAGAACCTCACAGCAAGCATTGCGGTGTCCATAGGAAGTACATTTTGCTTGATGTCTGGCCAGTCATGATGGGAAACACAGAGGAAATGAAAATCTCTTGTGCACCACAGGAGGTGGACAGCTCGTTTCCATAATCTCTTGACCTCCCAATCCGATCTTGTGTTTTCAACCTTTCCAGAGCAATTTATGTTTTCAAAGCATTTGCATAGCTGGCCTCCTGCAGAGCCACTATCTCTGGTTCCTGAACTGGATGTGTTCTGCTAGTTCGAGCACTAAACATTTTAAAATTCACTAATTCTGACAAGCAACTGGTGACATTATGACGGAAAGTGTATTTTTAAAGCTATTAAGTACTTACTGTTTATATAGCCTGTATTTCACTTGTCATTTGACAGCAGAGTAATTGCAAAATGAACATTTAGATTGGATTGAGGACACCATAAACTAGAACAGCTGTGGGTGGGAAAAAAGGCAGGCTTGGTGGTACATGCATTGCAGTATGTCAAAATAAATAAATAAAGTGTGTTATGCTGACAGAATGCACAAGACAGCAACGGTACTTGTTAAATCTTCATGCCTGTCCTTTTATAGCACTTGCTGTATGACAGGTTAATTCCTGAGACTCCACCTTTTGGAGTATTAGTTGGAATATGTGCTATTCATGGACTCCTGAGTAGACTGTATGAAAACTCTATCCCATTCTACATCCCTTAATGAAGTTTTTAAAATTTGTGTTGTTTAAATGACTTATAACAGACATTTCACAAATATTTATGAGTAGTATTTGCTGCAAGCCTTCATTTATTAGAAGTTTGGGAATACAAATTGTTATGCAGCCAGTTTTACTTTCAGAAAAATTGGTCAGGGATGTTGCTGGGACTATACAAAAGAAGGGAAATGGTGAAAGTCCTTTTGCTTGCCCAGTTGAAAGACAGACTCAGAAACCTCTATAAGCACTCAATCTCAAGTTCATTTCTATCTTGAATAGTAAGATAGCAGAATAATAGTAAAATAGTTCTCAATTCAAATGCTTTGAAATTACTATATCCTGAAATACAGATGTATGCCTTACGTATTTCTTACCTAAATGTAGATTTTATTGTTTTGCTAGTTTTAGTGTTAAATGTAAACTAAAAAAATATTGTTTCTTTTAATTTTGGGTCTGAATAGTTCAGCTCCTTCTAATGAGGTGGGCTGTTTGCCTCATTAATGTAATTGCATTGCTATTCTGCATTATTATCTTCAGCACTAGGCTGTTTTCCAGCAACAATTGTTATACAAGTCATACTAATTTGTACATTTTCCCTGCCCTAATATTCCGCTGAGATACTGCTTTAATTAAAACATGACCTTATTATTCATAACTAAATGTGAAGCATAACCTTTTATCCTCAAGGAGTGTCATCAAAGGTTGCATCTTAGTTCTGCATCAGATCAATGACTGTCATGCAGGATGAAGCTCCCATCGTCTGTGAATGGCACTTGATGGTAATTTATAACATTACCTGCCAACTCATCTATCTTTAGAGACACACTGCAGTCATTCTCAACCTGCCTTTGATGCTTTCATTTAGCACTGCCTAACCATCACTCCTCAATGATAGTCAGGAGACGATTCATAAAATCAGAGTGAATTACCATGTTTATATGTGTCTGAGTAGGAAAGGCAATAAGCAAGTCTCCAAAGGCTGAAATAAGTTTGTATATGCTGTACCATCAATTTATTTTGTTATTGTACCCAGAGGGGAGCCACTTCTGTTTTAAAAGGTGAGCAGTTCTGCTTCAGAGTTCGGGGACTGTGAAGCAAAACTGAATGGTCGGGTCTATCCCAGAGGAACAGTGAATGGAGCACCCCGCAATAAAAATAGCTAGCCTCAGGTCAGCACAAAAATTTATTACCTTGGCAGTTGAATATACTGTAAGAAAAATAACTAACATTGTCACTTATGAATGTTAAGTAAGGGTTTCTTCCCTAACAAGAAACTTACAAGAGTTAAAGCTTTCAACTGGAAATGCCTAACTTGTTCATAAAGGATATTACTATCTGCATCACAATGTGATCCATTCAACAGCTAGTTCCATCAGGCAAAGCATCCTTATGCAAAGTGTCCTTATGGACTGGCTTAAATGCAGTTCTTTGGGCTCCTGTTCTCTACTCAACCATGGCATTTGAGGGACCTTGTTGAGGTGGAAGGGATAAGGATGATGGAAGAGGAACGACTGTACAGGGAAATACAGAAGCTGAAGAGTGCTGCTGGATTTAGATAACCATTGTCATTTTTTCCTTATTGCAGTTGGACATCTTTAGAGGGAATTACTGTTGTTGGTTTCTGTCACAGTCAAGCTAAAAACAAAAATACCTTTCTTGAGCTAATACTGTTTAAAAAGGTCATTTAATGAAATAATTTTGTTTGCTTGTTGTTCCTCGTTGTTTAGTACCAATTGATTACTCTCATTTAATAAGACTAGGTCTAATCGAAAGGTCAACTGTCAATTACTGTTACTCTCTCGTAATGTTTAACTCAAATTGCAGAACACATGCAGCTATGGAGACAAGCATTTCAGTGACTTTTTGCAGCTGTGAAGATATTCTTAATTTTTTCCTAGTACTCACCATTTCTGTGAGGGCCATCTAGAATATGGTATTTTGCTTTTTTATAGCAAAATGAAATAATAATATAGAAACCTCAGATATATAAATTTGCAAGGGAATGAAGTTTTAGTATTGAAGGAGTCTTAATATAATGAGAATGCTCAGAAAATTGCATGTTATAGAATATCTAAACCATCTTTAAATTGACTGAAATTACAGAGAGAAAACAAGAAATGTACTAATAGTGTTCTATTGCAAATTAATCTTCATAAAAATCAATGAAATTTTAAAATCTAATTTCAAAAACCACAGTGAAAATGTGACATTCCAAGTAATTAAAAATAAAAGTTGCTATCTCTGTGCATCTCAGAAAAAAAGAAAACATTCTAATTCAAACCTGTAATTCATATCATGTGCATTATACCAGATGTGCAAGAAACTATTTCCAAATCTTCCAAAGTATTTCTCTTTTTCCATTCCGCTTCTAGTTTTTATTAGCACAAGCGTTACATAGGTAGACATTGATTAAAAAATTGCAATAATTAGTATTTTCATTGTACATCTTATTAATGCTTTGTTGAATTCCTTATACAGGAGTTAAAGAACAAACAAACAAACTCAAAAGACCCACCAGGTTGATTTTGCTGTGATAATGGCCTATGGGTTAGTGTTATACACCGTAACACTGAACTTTGTCATTGCTTTTGCTTAATTTTCTTTTAATCTTCAAAACATAACTTATCTTGAATGTTTTACATTCCTTTTATTGAATCTTTTCCATACTCGTTTGCCAGCAAGGAAAGCACTTCTTCCTTCAAGACAGAGGCTTCCTAAATCTTTGCAGTATGTCATTTTGACAGTGTACTTCGGAACAGAATAGAACAATAGTAATAAAGCATGTTCATGTCCTAAGAACTGGCTTTAAAAGTGCTATGCCAAGTTCCATGAATTATTTTTTTTTTAGTGATCTCATGAATTTTACTTAATTTCAAAGTGAAAAATATGTATATATTTCCTTGCTTTATGGTCTTGAATGATCAGTTTGAGCTTTAATTTTGGAGACAAAGATGCCATATCCTAACATTCACCTAGGGTTCTGTTCTTGACGGGATTCTTTGAGAGTGCAACAGTAACACAGTGAGGAAGAATTAATAAATATCTGCTAAAGGAAGTTTATCCTCCAGGCTATCAGGATTTACAAGTTCTTTTCAGCAGGGCTGCTACCAAACCCATCCACCTGTACCAGCACAGGGGGATTCTACCTTTGCAGATGTAGGACTATGATTTTGTCATTTGTTAAATCTCTAACATTCCTGGAATCCCATTTTTCTGGCCTGTAGAAATCCTTATGAATGGTAGTTGTGTACTCCAACACACTGATTGTTTCTCCCAGTTTGGTGTCATTCACAAAGGATCCATAAGGATTGTGAGACTTTCACCATATGCCACTCAAGTTGAAGTCATACCTTGCAATGCCATTTTTTCAACCTCTGCAGCAGAAATTGGTGCTATAGAGGTCAGTCATCCTTGTTCCCAGACTAAATTGTTGGTCTGTTACAGACACCAACTAATACCTTATCTGAGTTTTTTCTGTGTTTGCTAGAGCATGAATCTGTGAACACGCAGAATGGTATTCTTCTGAGTTACACTGAACTCAGGAATAGGTAATACCTTTTTTTTTGATATAAAGTACCTTTGCTCTTCTTTGCTCACTAGATCCTGCCTGAATGCAGTGTATAAGTTATTTTAACATTCTACTCATGCAAATCTTCCCACCAGGTCTCAGTAATACCAGCTAGATCATAAAAGAGCAATTCCAATTTCAATTTCTCTTTTTTATTACTCAGGCTTCTAACATTCAAATATAGGCAACTAAAGCATTTCTGTTCAAGTTTCTTGGTGCCTTGATTAATTTTATTCTTGACATCTTGATTTTGTGCTAAATGAGTGTTCATTTGTTTCTCTTTCACGCCCTCCTTCGTAGTTGTTAGTTTAATGTCCTTTAACTGGCTGAGTCAGCTGATTCACAAGTTCTATGAATTGAAATGGATAAATAGCACTTGTAATAAAGTGGACTATCAACAATAAATTCCTGCACAGTGGCTAGAGATACATAATCAACTAGAGTTACATAAATAAACTTGTATTTATGCAGTGGATAATATTTATTTTAGTAATGTAACTCAGGCCTCTGATTTAAGCTGCTCTGTAGGTTCTCTAGATAGTCAGTGGAGAAAGATATGTCCATTCTCCAAATTTAGGTGAGTGATCATGAGGAATCTCTCTGCTGGTGGAAGAGACAGCATGGATAAGTCTCATTAACTGGAATACCATCTCTCATGTTCAGCAGGACTCGTTTAATGATTAGCTGAGTCATCTGCAAGTGGTAATTTCTTTTAATTCATTAGGCATTCCAGCACATTGCTGACATTCCTAAGTGAAGGCAGTGGAATCCCAATCAAAGACAAAAAAAAATTCCATCCTGTAATCTGTCTGTTAATGCAGGATATTCTTTCTATCCTCAGCAATGAGTCCTTGACTTTTATTTTTTTCCCAGCTCACTAAGTTCTTTCTGTTTGTGAGCAACCATAGTTATCCTGCAAGACTAACCAGGCAACTGTTTTCAGCTATATTCTGTTCCTTCCCATGAAACAGAATTTATTTCCTATAACAGGACCTTCTCCACATGTGGACTTTTCCCTCTTGTCTCTTCACTCTAGTCTCCCTCCTGTCATCTAGAATGTGTCTGTTATCTTCTAACCCATAGGGATAAGTTGACACCCTTTTCCTCTGGTTTTTACTCTTTGTTCAGTATCAAATGGGTGTCCCAGTTGAGTCAGCATCTGCTACAGGCCTTTGTAACATTTTTCTTTCAATTAAACAGAGTCTCCTGGAATAAAGAAATAATGAAGAAAGAAAACTTAACCTCTTTTGCAAATACCAAAATTCAATCTTATAAGTTCCTTCAGTGCCTTAGTTTCTCCATCCATAAACCAAACATACTTAGTTCTCCATTTAAAACTTACTGAATTGTTTTGATAAGAGAATGCTATAGGAGAGCCAAGCATTATTATCATCCTCTTTACTGTTACATTTATAGACTGTAATCTGCATACTGACTCATGATACTTAGAGTCCTATGACTAAAAGTATGGCATTAAAGGCAAATGTACAAGTATAGATGGCCAGCACACCAAAAGAAAAAAAGAATAAAATGGGAGGGGTGGGAAAAACCCTGTCTCACCAATCCCTAGATACATCCTTTCTTTGTAGTTAATATATGGGTCGAAGTTTGCTTTTCCCCTGATAGCTCAGTGCTGGAGCTTTACCAGTCTCCAGGGGAAATCAAAATCTGCATTTAAATAAAGATATTAATAACTAGAGCTAGGTTTTATTTTTCAGGGATGGTAGTGTTGTAAGGTACTTTGGATAAGAAAGAATGTGAAATGAATACTGAATGACATTCCAAATACTCTGAAGAATTCATCTTTTGTCATTTATCACATCTTGTACTGTAAATTATAGGTTATATTGTAAGAAGTCTAATAAGTGCATTATTCAGGAGTTACTGGTGGAATCCTATTAAAGCAATTCAAGTTTAACTTTAGTGTGTATTGCTAGGACTGCTCATACAGTAAGAGGCAGCATACGTTCATTAAGGTTTGTCATCTTTACCTAAGAGAGAAACAGAGAAAGAGCACAAAGAAAGAAAAAAACAAAACAAAACAAAAAAAAACCCCACCCCACAAACCAAAAACTAAAGAAAAACAACCTGAAGAAAACAAACATCAAAACAATAGTAGTAGCAAGAAGCTATGTAATTTAGTCTTGGAATAAATGTATGATGTGAAATGAGAGTAACAGTCTTCTGAAGTTTATGTAAAGGTTAGTTTAAGGAGACTTTCAGGTGTTACACAAAGAAAAATTTGGTTCCAGAATTTATTTTGTGGGGGGCAAGAAGCGAAAGGAGTTGCAGTGATACAGGGCTGTAGGGTTGTGAGCATGGGTCATATCCCTATACCATATGTCTATGCTTATCTTCTCAGTGAGAAATTCTCAAGAATTGTGACATCATTTTGAATGTTAATGAGTTGCACTAAATTATAGTTTCCACCTTTACATCTAATCTCTTTACCTGGTAGTGCAGGACATTGTGCTGCACTTGGGCCTTGTTTCAAGTTCATAGTAAAGAACCAAAGTTCTCTTTGCTGTTAACTAAATCATGGTTCATACTTCATTACTGACAATTTTGAAATCCCTGTACCTTTTTACATGTCTAGAACTGTAAGGTTTGGGGTTTTTTTTAATAGTACTTTGAAATCATGGGGTTTTAGGGTAGCCATGAAAGATGTCATTTCTGCTTTTAGACTGCATAACTCTTGTTCTGTCCAACAAAAAGTACTGTTAGGGATTTAATTCTCAACAAGACACAGTCAGCATATTTCCTCCTAATTTTGCTTACAAATACTACTTCCATCTGTATGGATTGGGAAACTAAGAACTGGGAATGATCCAAAACGAAGTTGTTTATATTCTTTCAACTTACTATGACTTTTGAGTTCTCATTGTTTAAACAATATAAATCTTTTCAAAGCTTCACTGTTCAAGATTCATTTCTCAAGGCAGTGTCCAGCAGTGCAAGTACACTGAGGCAATCATGCTTCATGCTGTGGTTAATCTACTCTAGGACATACCAAAAAAATAGTGAAATAGCTGATTCAGCTGTTCTCTGAATTCCCCTGGCTCTGGGTGGGCTGACTTGGAGTTCAGCAAGTGTCCCTTTTTTAATGGGTCAGGATCTCCTATCAGTGTTTTCGCCTTGCAGTAGTGGTTGCTCCTAATCAGGTGAAGGATTAAGCAGGTGGTGATCTTTGCCCAGCAGTTTCCTCTTCGAGCTGCAGGAGCAGGTGTCACCCTGCTGTTCCAAGGCCCCTGCTTTTTGTTTCAGCTGCGTGAGTTAGCCAAGAGGAAGTGAATGATGCAATTTTTCCTGCATTTCAGCTTCAAATTCCATATACAGTACCAGAAACATTTGGGAAATATCGGATAAAAGATAATACTTTAATACTGAATGCAGAAATGCATTATATGAGAAACCTATGTTTTAAACAGAGGAGTAAAATTTCTGAGGATCTCTATCCATCAAGAACCTTGCTTAATTGGTGGTTCTTCCATTGAAGCTGAAATGAGATACCTGTTAGCTAAGAGAGATGCTAGTACAGTTCAGTAGGTAGTACATCTATTTTCAGCTAGGTTTATCTCATATACTGTTCATGTTTCTTGGGAAAATGCTGCTCCAATACGTCTTAATTGTGGTGGTGATGAATTCCTGGGCTTGGGTAAGACATCAGTATGTGCAGAATCAGGCCTTGTCTTTGGCCTGGCCTTGTCCTGGGAGTCAGCTCTAGTGGAAGCTAACTGCAGATGTCAATATTCTCTAATATTTTGCCACTGTTAAAATTGTGACAAAAAGAATGAACAAATACTGTAACTTCTGTGGTTAAAGTAATAGCTTAAAGTAGATTAATCCATACTCATTCACAAATGAGGGGGATGACAGCTAAATGTATTTGAAGCTTTGTTTTTTTAAGTTATGATCCTTCTCTTCTCTAGTGAACCTGTGAGTAAAAGCGTGCCATGCCCCAGTACCCTCTGACGTGTAATATTCATAAATAAAATGACAGTAGAAAAAAGATCTTAGTCATATTTTCACTTTATCTTATTATGCTCTCAACAGTTGCTTCTGCAGCACTTTCGTTGTGAGACAATATAATGTGCTTTTGTCAAAGCACAATGTTTCTTTGTGCTGAAAACAGGTATATTGCTGTCCTCATTAAAGTAAATTAAATTGTCAACCATGACTATATATCTAATTATTTAATTTGTTGTCTTTTTCTAAGGAGATGTGGGGAATAGAAATTATTTATAAATCTGAGTGAAATGCTGCTTTCCAGGCTTTCAGTATTTGAAATATACTGATGTATGCCCAGGTAAAGACAGTATTTTCTTGGCTTTATCATTCTCCCTCTTATAGCAAAGACTCTTGGGGTAAGACCCTTTGCCTGCATAAATCAGCAGAGCTCAGCTTGCTCTGAGGCATCAGCTTAATTTCATTAAGAGTTTATCCAGTAAATACTGCTAGTTGAAATATGTTTATAAAATAATTTGATATAAACTTGAATATGGTCTCAACAGAGTAAAAGTAGCCTAACTTTTCTCATTTGAAGAGCAAACTTTGTTGTTGTTATATAGATGAAAATACTGAACAACCAGTAACTAAAAAGCAAAGTTAAGGATGGAGTTGTTTGGGAGAAACAAGAAAACTTGAAAACTGGGGGGAAAATGTTTGACGGAGGAAAATTATCTGAAATGCAAATACTGAACACCTTGTGAGGAAAGAAGAAATAAAGATATACCATTTCTGTAATAAGCTACACTGATAAGACTTAATCAGCTAAGAACTGGCTTAGTGTGGCCACAATCAAGCCAAATGTTTTGGTTTATCGTATATTGCTGGAACTTTAAGAACTGATTTTTCAAGAAAGAGGTGTGGTTGGGTTTTTTTGTTGTTGTTGTTAAAAAACACAAATTCAGCAAAATCTGTTTGTCCAGACACATGTTAGTTCTAGTGAATATTGTCCCAAGAAATATTTCCCACATCCATTGATCCTTTTCAGAAAAGAGGGAGGAAGTAATGTGCTCTGTAACATTCAGCAACTGGCATTCACTGGGATGTACAGAACAGTTCACACCCCTGCTTTGTCTTGTTAATGTAATGGACTTGAATATAATAAGCCTTCTTGAGGGTTGCCCAGTTCGAGTCCCCACTGGTCTCTTTGCATCCATTCTGGAATGGATGTAGCTCTTTCCCTACTCTAGAGAAACTTTGAAAGGTCTTTGTTTGTTCAATTGTGGCATGAGATAGTTTGTGAGAACTTTGAAAGTAAAACTTGATGGGAAAATGATTTCCTAGGTAGCATTATTTGTGGTTAAGTCTGATACACTGACACAGATACCATCATGTATGTCCCTATCTCAGACCAGAGCTTGCTTCCAGTATGTGATCAGTAAGCCTTGGATTTTTTAAAGAAGTTGTTTAAAATGTTGGGTATAGTATGAAAAACATTTCTCTCTCTTGTTTCTTCATGCAATTTTGTGATGTTCTGCTAAATGCAAATTGCTCCTCATTACATTATTTTGGTGGCTTGTTTTCTGCTGTTCCTCCACATGTTTATTTATAAACAGATTGCTATATATGCTAGCAATTACAGTGTCAGTAAGAAAAATAATCCAGCAAACGAAACCCAATAATCATTGTGAAGAAGTGTATAGGAAAGGCTAAATTAATACCAGAAAAGTGTAGTCATGCTACAGTGAAAAAATACCCACTTTGGATACTGTGCTTATGACGAAGTCTCTAAAGCATTAATAACTACACACTCACAACAAGAAAATTCGATAGTTGAAGGAAAGGAGTACTAAATACTTGTTATTACAGCAATGCATATTACTAATGGGCATAATAAAATATGTGAATTAGTAATACAGAGGAGAACAGCATATGAGGAAAACTTAACACTAATAGCCTTGCAGGGGAGGAGATGGAAGTCCCATTGCTCGAGTTACTTAAAATGTAAGAAAATGCAGCATTTTCAAGAAATAGCCTGTGCTGCAGGTTTTTGTGCCAGACCTAATGTTACACTGTTCTTGCAAAATCAGACAGAAGTGGATAGTGAATTTAGCAGATGAGTATGAGAGTGTGAGTCAGGTGCTGAGTGCATAGCACCACATAGGTACATGGATCATTTGAGAGTATCATCAAAGAGTTCCAAAGGAACTGCGATCCAGAAGGTCTTTACTTTTTTATCGGTGATAATGACCAGACAGTGAAAAAAGAAAAAGCTTTCCCAATTGACTGTATTAATTTCAATTCTGACATGCCCTTAAGGTCATTCTTTCGCTCCAATGACTGTACAAAGTATGCAGAGTAACTTAAATGCATTTCTTTAAAGTTATCTGAGTGCTTTAAGTATCCAGAAGATACTTAAATTTGGAATTTGGAAGTGCTTTTGGTAAAATCTAAGTCTTTGTTGTTTTATAAAGGATGAAAGAGAGTACCTATGGAGGCCTATGTACTACACTTCTGTTACTTTGCAGGTATAAAACCAGAAACAAAATTGGTCATCAGATTGTGTGGGTTTACAACACACATTTTCTCTCCTTCCTTGTGATAACATATTTGATGCTGTTTCCTAGGGGAAAGTGGTATAGAATATTAATTTTTCACAGGTTCTCGGGGAGTATAATGAATAGCATTAGGTGGGACTTGCATACTCAAATATATGCTTACTTTGTAATATAGTCAATTTGTATTAAATTACTAGTTTTCAAAACAATTTTATTTCAGCTTGAGCTGACATTTCTAGAGTCAAGGCAATTTAAATTTACCAACTTGACTGCACTTCTTAATTCAAGTGCACGTTTGAAAAGATTGAAAAAGCTGTTACAATAGCTTAACTCTAGCTCAACAATTTGAGAGCCAAGAGTAATGGAAAGCTGAAGTCATTCCTCTCTCTGCACAAGCTACTAAAATAATCTGAGGATTAAATCTAGCATTTTGGAAGTGCCCCAAAAGAAAACAGAACAGAGACTTCTGCTGCCCATCAAATCCTTCGGTGCGACAACTGGACTTCCAGTAAAACATAGGTAAGCTCTTAATGCATCCATAGGAGAATTGTGAACTATGAACAGATCTGTTTTGTTTGTTTATTTGTGTGGTTTTGGTTTAATCAGGAGGAAGATTGAAAACCAGAATAAAAATACTCCAAATCTTTCTCTTACCCCCATACTTTACTGTCTTGATCACATCCAAATGATATTTTTGTGAAGGAAGCTGAGAAAAGAAAATATATATTTGAAAATGCTGTAACTCTGTGTTGTAGCATCAGATTGTCTACACATTTTCTAGATGCAAAAAAAACCCAAACCAGTATAGAAATGGATTTGATAGAATACTAGATGCAGGGAAAGTCTATCAGATTCCATTTTGCAGGCTGTACTTCTTGCATTTTCTGATGTTTTAGGCAGTGTTCTCCATCTATGCTAGGTAGAAAGGAAAAATCTTACATAGCTCCACTCACTGAATATTGATAAAATAAAATGAGAAGAAGAAGAAAGTACATAGTATGATATTGCGTATTCTTCTTACAGAATGTTATTGCCCTTGGATCTGCTACAGTAGGGGACTATAACTTTAGGACGGATGCCAAGCTATTCTTGTTTTCTTTCTCTTCACTTTTAACACATTATAAAGCCTACATATATTTATTATTTATTTTCTGGGTTTATTTTAAATTAATATTTAAAATGTATTCTTCGTTTTCTGTTTTAAAAAAGTAAAACACTGTTGTTGTTTGTTTGAAGATACTGCTTGATGATTTTAAAAGTTCACTTCAATCCAAATAAAGGTAAGGTATACTGATAAATAAGCTGTGAGTGACTTCCTAGTGAATTATTCATTGATATACACGAAGTAAGACGTCCTTACTACTTTTCAGAATTCTGGCTCTTGCATTAAGATCAAAGCAAACATAATTGGAATGATGCTAACAATGCTATAAAATGTAGAGAATTGAGAGATGGAGATCCCAATCCCTTCAGGTTGTAACAGAACAAATCTAAAAAAATAGTGCTTTCACAGCTACCTAAAAATCAAATAGAAAACACTCTCTGGAATATTCTGACAGTCTGTTTATCAGAAATTCAGTGTGTCTGGGAGGAACTGAGGAAATCTATTTACATTCCTGATAACTTTAATACATTAAGGATTTGCAATATGTAAACATATGTGTGGTGGCAAGAAGCTTTGCAGTTTAATATTGGCTCACTTTCTTTTACCCTCTGGTTATGTATTTACTATCCATCACAAAAAATTGGAGAATTAATGTGGAGTTATTCTGATGTTGTGGTTTAACCCCAGGTGACAAATAAGCATCACACAGCTGATTGCTTCTTCTTGCTGGAATAGAGGAGAGAATGGAAAGGGTTTAAGTGCCAAAACTCATAGCTGAGATAAAGACAGGTAAACCAAAAGCTGCACACAAAAGCAAAGCAAAAAACAGAATTAAGTCACCACTGCCCATCAACAGGCAGCTGGTCAGCTGTCTCCAGGAAAGCAGGGCTCTGTCACATGTAATGGTTACTGGGCAAGACAAACACCATCAGTCAGTATGTCCTCCCCTTTCTTCTTACTCTCCCAGTGTTTTATGGCTGAACATGACACCCTGTGGTATGGAATATCCCTTCTTGTGCACCCCCAGTCTACTCTCCAGTGGGATGGAGTGAGAAGAAGGAATGGTCTTGACTCTCTGTAAGTACTGCTCAGCAGTAACTAAGCCATATCTGTATTATCAACAAGGTTTTCAACACAAATCCAAAACATGGCCTCATACTAGCTGCTATGAAGAAAACCAACTCTATCTCAGCCAAAACCAGCACATACAGTCCTTCTGCTTGAAAAACTTCATAAGTATTAATGAGTTTACTTAATCAAATTTTCATGAGCTGGTGTGATTGATTTTTAAGCAGGTATCACCTGTGACATGAAAAGATCTGAATCTATATTTTTCTTTGGTGTAAATTTCATAAAATCGTATGAGATTTGCCCAAGGAAATGTCTAGATGCACCAGAAACATTGACCCAGATATTGCATCTCTCACTGAAGAGAGATCTGTCTTTCTTTGGCTATTTCAAATTTGAGATGTAATGCAAGAGTGACTCCCATTTCGTGGGTTAGGCTACATGCTCTAGTTGTGTCCTGAGTTTTTCTGGATGAATTCTGACGTATTTGCTCATACTCCTTGATAATCAGACCTGGGTTTCTAGGCTGAAAGAAATGGTAGTGTTCTCCTGCACGTTTCCTGAGAGGAATGACTGGGAAACCCAATGTATAGACCAGTGTTAAAAAACACCTGTCATGTGGAATATAAGATCTGTGCATCTTTCTTCACTACAGTGATTATTTTTTTTCTTGTCATTGATAGAATGTAAGACAAGAAACATACCAGTGTCAAACTTGCTCTATGTAGGAAAAGACACTGAAGTGTTTCATAGGATCTTTTGCTTTGATACTGTTACTGATTTAAGGCTAACTGCATTTGTGTGCCATCTCAAAGCAGAAATCTCTCAACAAATCTATCAGAAGGTAGCAATTCCTTGGGAAGTGAGTTAGAGTTAGAGCAAAATTAATGAGTTCGAGACTATGCTCTTGCAAGTCTCTGGACACTAAATCTTTCCTCAGATGTGCATCAGAGGATAGAATTTGACCCTTAGCAACAAATCCAAATAAATATAGAGGTTGAGAGTGTGTTCAGTTTCTTTCTTCTCATATGATTTAAATGAAAAACAGGGAGAATAAAATCCATTCCTAAATATTGAGGGGTTTTGTGAAGACTTCTTACTTCACTTTTGTGCAAAGAACATTGAGTTTGACCTACCAAAGCAGTCTCAGTTAACACCAGGTATGGTGCTGGGTCTCAGAACTTAATGAATCATTTGAGATTTTCTGCGTCTTTTCTCTTGTGACTTCCTTGCACTGTAATTAGGAGCAGCCTGTGTGTCCTTGGTGTTTTAAAAAGACAGAAATCCTATTTTGTTTTTACAGTAAAAAAGCTGTAGAAACTTGGAAACAGAAAAATGTCTTTCAATTAAAAATTCATTTGTTCACTAAAAACTGTTACTTTGAAAACATTTACAGTGTGAGTACTGGAAATACTCTAAAAGTACTTCCCTTAAATAATTTCCCATATGTTTCTGTCCTATTTCTCCTCCTGCTCTGCAGCTTAGATCTTCCTTGGTCCTAACAAAGAGGTATGAACACCTGCTTTGCCTCTTGTCTTGCTCCTATGCATCTCTAACAGGAGACCTAGCATATATCTAGCGTAAATTTATGCCTGGATTTACCCATCTGATTTAAGGCAGCTACCCGAAGCACTGCAATTAATTTCTGTGCTCTTAAGATCGCTGAAATTAGTGTCACAATTACCTAGCTTTTCTCTGTGAAGAAAAGACATTTCCAAAGGATGATTCATTCATCCTCTTGAAGGAGTCTGTCTTTTCATAGAGGTCTATAGGAACGTACTGTGTTTTCAGTAATTACCTGAAGTTAAGCAGGCTAAACTGAGCCTTCATCTCTATGCAAAGTGACTGTGGATGGGCAGATCTGGAGATTTAGTTTGAAAAGGGAAATAGCAATAGAAGTTTCTCCTCAGTGCCTAGCCAGCGTGCAACAATCCTGAGGCCACTGTTGTGCATGAGGCCGTGGCTATGCATGGCTAAGCTCTGAATTGCTTGCTCATTCAGTGCTTGACACTACTGCTCAGGCTGCCAAGAAATGTCACAATTCTTCTGGATGTTTTATAAGACGGACAGGCTTAGCCACAAGGAAGTTAACTAAGACTACTCCATTTGAAGATGAGAGGAAAAGGAAGCATCAAGGAATTAACTTCAGTCCGATGAATAGTGAGCTATTGCTAAGACAATAAAAAGGCCACCTTCTGCACCAGAGATGTTTAATTTGGATGTGTCCATCCAGTTAGCTTAGTGTTACTCTTTTGTTTTGTAAGATGCCTAAGAAAATCTTATGAAAACAAGTTGGTAAAGAATGAGTGTGGGTAGTTATGACCAGGCAGTGGTTTGGGGATCATTACTGTGATTTTAAATTTAAAATAAAACAAATCAGAAGAAAAACTCTCCCCAAACTACGAACATCTATCTGTATTTATTCATAACAAAGCATGTGGGAGTTCCCTAAACTTATTTTATTTTTAAGAAAAGTAGTCATGGCTTGTCTATCTTCCAGGAAAAAACATTGAATATTATTTTTTTAGGAAAAGTTCAGTAATGAAGTATTCAGTACAATTATTGCCCAAAGTCTTGTTTTAGTTAATATCCTCACTGTTTGAAAAACCGCAATTAAAATATCATGCCTTATTTCTAATTCTGATTTGTCTTTATTGTTGATTCTAACTTCAAGAAGTCCTTCTGCCCAAGAGCAAAGAACAAATAATGTGTTTTAATAGTAAAGAGTAAAAAGAAAGAAAAAAGGGGGGGGGGGGAAGAGCCTTCTGAGTGGAAAGGCAACATGAAAGAGAGAGCCTGGAGTACAGTCAACATTAATACAGTGTCAATAAATTTGTACGTTTTATCAGATTCAGAAGTATAGATATTAAGGTGTTTATTTGCATCTCATTAATGAGGCAGAGCTGGAACAGTGCCTCTCTTCTAATTTCATGGAATTTAGATCTTAGCAAAATGAACCCTGGAGAATGACTGTACTAGCCTCAGTCTTCCATGTCTTTGTACATAGTTAGATTTTGTTTCAAAATCACTTGATTTAACAAACGTTAGAAATATCACTCAGGATAGCTTCCATGTAGTCCCTCTTCCCTTAAATTGTCTTAGAGGATCCACTCTGCATTTGCTGCTGAACAGGACTGCTTCCAAAATGATCCTCTTGCAACTTCTCCACAGCACAGCGTTCTGATATATACCAGCATTTCTATCAATAAGCTAAAACATATGAAGACTGCAGAATGCCTGCCCACATTTCTGATCTCAACATGTCTTCTGAGTTCAAAATTTAGGCAAAATAGGGTATCTGTTTCAAAGCTTCCCTCATCTGTACTGATAGGTATCAAATAACTGAGATGGGCATGTTAAAACTTCAACTTGAACCACTACAGTTTACTGAGTAGATGGCATCCTGTCTAATTACCAGGATGTTAATTCCACAGAATTGGACATCTTCTAGTGGTCCATTTGGACAAACAGTTGTAGTGTTTATATATTTTTTGCTTAACAGATTTTATATTAAAATCTTTTGTCCACGTGTACCCGTGTTGGTCATTAATTCATATTAGGTAACATAGAAAATATAGACATTCACCTTACCACATGTGATTTCTTTCATATTCTTTTTTCTGAGGATATACAGTAGGAAAACATTTTGAAGTAATTTTACTAACAAAGATGTGCAAATCAAAATTGAGTACTACAGAAATCAATGAATTATTTTTTTTTCATCTTAACATGGCTTAACGCTGTTCCTCCCTATAAAGCTTGGAAGGCTGACCTTGGTCTTTGGCATATGACTTTTTTACAGACATAACTCTTAAATGAAATTGGATTTTATTCATTGCCGTAAGTGACAAAAACATTGTTGTGGACAATTCAGTGTTTTGTAACTGATGATAACTTCTGATTTTTTAATTAGTGCAAACTCTATATAATTTGCTGACTCTGTAATTGGATAAGTACAACTTATCACTGTATAACAGTGAAGTGACTGCAGGGAATACTGTCTCCCAGAATGCTTTTAATATGCATATAGTAAGATGTCAGGAAGATAAAGAGAATTTACTTCTCTGTTTAATTTTTATTTCTTGATTCTGCTCAGAATGAATAATTATTATCAATGGAAAGGGGAAAAGAAATCCTTCTTTTCCATTTTCTAGGTTTTATAGCCTTTCTAGTTAATCAGATGAAGATAAGTGCCTTCATCAGATTATGAATGTGCAGCTATTTATTTTTAAAATATGTTTAGTAACTTTAACCAATTTAAGTACCCATCGTAAGTATACAGAGATACATGCACACTCCAACACTAACAGAAACATGGAAATACACTGTGGGAAATATTAATAGCTATAAAACTAGCTTTATAATGACACAATGATTCACTTAAAGAATCCTTATTCCCCAAGTATCTAGATATTCTTTGTAACTTTGGTGTTTTACCTATGCCCCATAAGGAAGAAGGAGTAGTTTTTTAATAGTGTGGTTTACAAGAACTTTAAATATACAATTGTTATTATTTAGTAGTTTATTATGTACTTGGCATTTTCTACTGAGTAGCTTGAGTACACAGATTTGGAAGTTGGAGGAAGAGGAGAGAGAAGCATTAAATAAACCCAGTGAATTTACAGAGTTTTATTTAGCTTAGAGTTGCATTGAGCACTGAGAGGAGGGTCTTTTAAGCCAACTACTGTCCCTCACTGGATTCATTGGGGAACATGTCCTGAAGGCAGAGATTGAAACCAGTCTCTTCACACAAAATACAGAATAACAAAGTTTTGCATATTTTTCTAATAGTTCATTGATTGATGAACCATTTAGCATATGAGAAGCTTCATGAAACTGGAATGCATGTTTCCTACAAGATTGTATCAAGTACTGGTCTATAGTTACATTCTGAAAAAAGACTTTCTTTTCTTTTTTCTCTGACATACTTGTATGATCTATTTAAATATTGTTGGAATGGAAAAAAGATGAGGCAGGATCTTATTTCATAAACTGAAAACGCTAAGTGCTTATCCACAAAAATGTGATATATGGTTTACAATCTTTTCATTCTCTCCTGAAAATGGATCGTGCACAGATAGAAATTCAGAAGAGCTAGAGGGATAGCAAAACTGAAAAACATGTGATTCTAGTTCCCAGACATTTAGTCAGTCTTTCACCTGTAACCATAATTGGTGAGTGAGCCTTCCCTGTCCTTTGTCTTGACACTCAAGCCTTTTTTTTTAATTTTGACAAGGGTAGGAGTGCGTGAGCAGCTGCATGGTGCTTTGTTGCTCGCTGAATAGTCTCAAACCACAACCTCTAAATCTATTGAAAGAGAAGCCAAGCAAGAGGCCATGAATAAAATATGATCTTTGATCTGTTCTCAGATTTGAAGAAGCAATTTTTTCTATGGTGGTGAATTAATTTTTGCAAAGGCCAGGCCTCTGTATGTCTTGTGGGACAACAATTGGCAATGCCTGGAGTTACATTTGCAATTTACTCTTTTGATGGCTTTGGCCTCAGCAGTGACGTTGGGGAAACCTACACAATTATTGTTGGCATTGCTGACATTCTTAGACAGGCTTTAAGCATTGTCTTCCGTGATTTTAAAGTGAAAGGGAGGCCTGAATCAACAGGAGGTATTCCCTAGCAGGGCCTCCTCCTTCTGCACTAATTTTGATGTACAGACAGTTAGTTACAGGGTTTGAAGTGGAAGTGTAAATGTAAGGTAGATGCTTCTAGAATTTAACAACAGAAAACATTTTCAAAATCATGTCTTCAGCACCAAAGTAGGAGATCAGTATTTCTTCCCTGAGAACTATTTTGGATCTAGCTTATTAATCTTTTATAGCTGATAGAATCATTCTCATTTATAACAGCTGAAGATTTGCATGAAGTATATAATTAGTTTGGACCATTGCATGCTTTTACAATAAATGTTCACCTAAGTATAATGAGTATTTAGCACACTGTGGCTCATGGAAAAATATGGACCCTGGCATTCATTACTTATTATTAAAAGATTGTAATTATTGCCTTCTAACTGTGAGTGTAATTGAGTGAAAGTGATGTCTGTACCTCTCTAGTTACTATGTTATTTTGAATTGAACTTGATTAGTAAAGCAGATCCTAATGCAAGAACAGTGCATTTGCAGGTTGCTACTGCATGCCTTGAGGGCTGCCACTCAAGCAAACAGAATACTGAGGTTGGTAACATTGACAATAGAACAAGTTTTAAATGGGATAAAAATGACAACATGAGACTAGGAGCTTGCAGAACGGATATGTTGCGGTTGGAGTACGAAGAGAAAAACATCACTGAAGAAGCAGGTAATGCTGGGTTTCCCTTCTAAGTCAGCAGCACTTCAGATAGCAAATGTACTTTGAGAATTACAGAATCAAAGAAGCACAAAATGGTAAGGGTTGGAAGGGACCTCTGGGAATCACGTAGTCCAACTTCGCTGCTAAAGCAGATTCACCTAAATCAGGTTGCACAGGAATGCCTCCGGGCAGGATTTGAATATCTCTGCAGAAGAAGACTCCACAACCACTCTGAGCAGCTTATTTGAGTTCCTCAAAGGAAATGAGTTTCTCCTTATGTTTAGGCAGCACTTCCTATGCTCTAGTTCATGCCCACTGCCCTTTGTCCTATCACTGGGCACCACTGAAAAGAGACTGGCCTCATCCTCTTGACACCCACGCTTTAGATATTTATGAACATTGATATTACCTTAGTCTTCTCTTCCCCAGGATAAAGAATCTTGGGTCTCTCAGCCTCTCCTTGTAAGAGACATGCTTCCTTACACTTGCCCTTGTTGAACTTCATTAGATTCCCCTCTGCTCAACTCTCCAGCCAGGTTTTGCTTATTGGAAGCACAATCTTCCAGTGTGTCAGCCACTCTTCCCCATTTTGTATCATGAGTAAACTTGCTGAGGGTATACTTCATCCATTCTTCCAGGTCATTGATGAAGGTGTTGAACAAGACTTAGGTCACTGCTGTCCCCTGGGAAACACCCCTAGTTACAGGCTTTCAACTAGACTCTGCATTGCTGATCACCACACTCTGAGCTCTGTTACTCAGCCAGTTGTCAATCCACCTCACTGTCCACTCATCTAACCCACACTTCCTAAGCTTGCTTATGAGGATTGAGGTGAGGCTGAATGGTGTGTAGTTTCCTGGACCCTCCTTCTTGTCCTTTTAGAAGACTAGAGTGATATTTACTTTCCTCCAGTGTTCATGCATCTCTCCTGTTCTCAGTGACCTTTCAAAATGGATGGAGACTGGCTTAGCTCTGCCACCAGAGCACCCACCTCATTCAGCAGCGGATCCACGTTTTCCCCCATCATTTTCCTTCATCTTTTTCCTACTGATGTACTCAAAGAAGCCCTTCTTGTTGTCTTTGACATCTCTCAGAGTTACTTTCAAGAGAGCATTAGCTTTCCTTGTTGCTTTCCTTCAGACTCTGGCACTGTTCCTATAGTCCTTCTGAGTGGCCAGTCCCTTTTTCCTCATACTGTAAAATTCCTTCTTCCATTTGAATTTTTCTAGAAGCCCTTTGTTCATTCAGGCAGGTCTCTTGCGTCCTTTGTTTGATTTCTTACTCATAGGATTGCACCAGTCTTGAGCTTGGAGGAAGTTGTGCTTGAATATTAACCAGCTCTCTTGGGTCCCTTTGCCTTCAAGAGCCCTAACCCATGGGAGTTCTCTAAATAGGTCTCTGAATTCTTCGTTTGGAACCTCAGCTTTACTATCAGCATTGAAATTCTCTTTCCTGAACTGATTTTCATAACTCAGCCTGTCATCATCTCTTAGAATCACTCCTTTTGAAGGATACTCTTGCCAGTTGATCAGTATTGCAAAACTGTAGATTATTCTTCTGTACAGATTCCTTGAGTTAGAATCACTGCAGACAATAAAGCAGTTCAGGTGTTCCTAGCAGTCAAAAAAACCTGTAGGTCCTACTGTTAATGTTACAGCTATGTGTCAAGTTATCTTTCCTTGTCTCTTTCTCCACATTAGTTTCTGTTCCCTCATGTAGGCTCATAGGCTACCAAGATTTTTCCTCCTCATTATTAAATCCAGTTTTGGTATTATTTTTCTGAGATATGAATCTCCATTACAATTATTCTTAAAATAACCTTCGAAAACTTTTGTATCATGTCTGAAGTATGTATTTCACCAAGTCTTGAAAATTTAGAATGCTATGCATAGTAAAAACAAAACAACAGGAAAGGTGATTTAGATTTTCGAATACTAGAATATCTAATTTCCCAGCAAAATTAGTTGTCAGAATTAATGGCTTGTTTTAAAACTGTAACATTCATGTGGTTGTAGCCAAGGGTCTTCCAGGACAATTTGAAGTCTAATTCTGGGTGCAGCTGCATTACATGACGAGAAGATTAGAACATCAGAAGATACACATCTGTACCTTCTTTACTCCTTTGTTTTGATCTTCCCAGTGTTTATGTAAATTCTGAATATCTGCAGATATTACCATTTGGCACTGTTTAATACTGTATTTAAACTGAAATGCAACAAGAAGTTATTTGTTAATTGGTCCAATACTTAATACCTTAATATTGGAAGGTATTTTATGCAAGATGAAAAAGAGGTATTAACTTGTACTGAAACTGCTGGATAATAACTCTAAAATTATTTTAAATGTTTAGATACACCTCTATGCAACCATATACTAATTCTATTATTGTAAATGGTAGTCTGTTCTATGTTTCATTGAGCTGATTTCATACTGAGTGGAGTAACTGTCAGAACTACAACAATGGCTGAACAAAGACACCCTAGATTTTTCTTGCCATTTTAGGAATACAGAGCTTTTGATCATGTCAGAATCTATCAGTATGAACAGCTATGGAGGTATCACCAAAAAGCCATGTATTTTGTCTTCAAGTCATATAGAATACCATTAATTATATTATTTGCCTTTTCATCCGTTCCTCTCTGCTCTTAAGTACTTGCTGACAGCTGTACTTAGTGGCCTGACACACAACCTTCCCTGGAGCAGAGCCCTTTGAGCATGTACATTGTTATGTTGCTCAGCTGGATGGAATCAATTGCTCTAGGTCAGCCCATCCACGTAGGCAGCCACTTAAAGGAGACTGAATCACTTGTACCCAGGATGTAACAGGAACCTACATTTGTGCTGACAGCATTGTCAGTGTGAAGCAGAGAAAACTCTCCAGCAAAAAAGTGTGAAGATCAAGATGTCCTCCTGCTACTCCTTGCTTATTATTAGCTATAGTAGTTGAGGAATATTGCTTTAGTTTCACATTCTTTGACTGCATTAGTCTAAACAAAATGTTAGGGGGTTGACAGTAGATGTTACAAGTCAACATCTGAAACACGGAGTATTCAAGATAGTGTTGGTAGTTTGGAGATTTCTTTTGGCAATTATTATACTAAACTGAACATGACTTACATAAGAGAGCATGTTAGGTGAGTTCTTCATTAATTTGATCTAAGAAATGCAATTCTAGTACATATAAGCTATTTCAGTGTTATGGGGACGACACATTGGCTGTTCATCTGCTGTACAAAATAGAGTAGTAGTTCCAGAAGGTCATAGTTTATTCAGTGAAAATGATCTTCAGATAATGTTGCAGAGTGAATGAAAGCTTTGCCATACTTCACTGTTGGTATGGTTTTATTGTGTTCAATTGTCAATTGAACACAATAATGCCATTTTCAATTCAAATTAAGTGCTTACTCGCTTATCTCTTACCTCTTGTTCAGCAGATTGGAAAGAAACAAAGTGAAATGTTAGCCAAATCACAGAAATTAAAAGGTTTGTTTTCTTTTTTGCCATTTAAACAAGGAAATCAGAGTCTTATCTAAAATAATCTTATTTTTATACTTACATCTCTCCTTCAGAGGCATGAAAGCAGGGTAATAAGTAATGATGCTCTCTTTCTGTGGTATTATAGCTTAATTGTCTTGTTGCTGCTTAGTAATGCCATGAATAACATTTTGAGTGAGTCATCATTAAATCTGTTTCAGTTTCCATTTGATAAAGTATAGGAAGAGAGCTAGTGATGTTACAAGAAGTTGAAATCTGTTTCTGTGTCTGCAGCATCATTTTTTTGTAAAGTCTCATCCGTATGGTAGGAAGATGTCTGTACTATCTGCTCAATGCCAGGGTTGGGGGAAAAAAAGATTTTCCTTGATCTCAGCAATTCTTAAAAAATATGTTTCCATTAATAATGGTGGATATTCTGGAATTCTTCCTCCATGCAATGAACAAATATGTCACAATAGTCATTAAGAAGCCAAATATCACAAATTAGTCAGAAATTTGGTAGAGTATGTGTACTCTAACAAGTGTACTAAAGAGAAAACATAACAGCTTCAAGGATTTTATGCTGTGTAGTCTGTAGCATTCCAACAAAACTGTATTTTAAAATGGGTAAATGCCATAAAAGTGTATTTTCAGCTTCCTGTGTCTCTGGCAGATGAGCACAAATTAATTTTTGCTATAAGCATACAAGCTTCTGAATCCTTCAGTGAATTTCACCATGGGCAAATAACTGCTATCAAAGTATTTTCATGCTTCCATAGCTGTGCAGCTAAACAGAACTCTTGTACAATATTGCCAATGCAAACAAAAATTGTTAGTATTCTGTAAGTAGAAGGAAAAAGATATCATTGGCCTCCATGTTTGAGTGAATCCGTGTGTGAGAAGGTATTGGAAAGACATTTGATTTTCTGCCTCAATTTTGTGTTTTCTTCATCAATCAATACAATAATAAAAAAATTCAGAGTGATCAATTTATTTTCATATGCCTATTTAAATTAGGATTATAGCTTCTTTATCAACAGGAGAATGGAATTTGAAAACACTTCAATTTTCCCAAAGAGTCATTGCTTCCTCTTGATCCTGCAGTCCTCATTGAGGCAAAACATCCATTCTCAGTAAAATAAAGGCTACAGAGCCCTCTGTCGTTGCTAACATGTTTATCCAGTAAAAAGGACTGGTTGCACGATGTAAAGCCTCTGAACTATGGCTAAGAAATCTTGAGTTCTCTTTATAAATCTGCCATGGACTGTTACAGGTCTTAGAACAATTGATTTAAGCTCTGTTTCCATTTGTCTTTCAATTCTTTGACTGTTTTGTGTATGTAGGCCGTAGTAGCCAATGGTTTGTCTCCTCACAAGTTTGCAAGAAAAACATGTTGGTTACATGATATCAGTCAAGAGCTATGGACAGATACTAACATACAAAGAAATAATAAACTTAAGTCTACTGGAAGCTTAAGAAATGACAGTATTTATTTTGATGAGTATCAGATAAATTAGACTTGCAGTCCACTTGGAGAAATCTGCACCAAAATAAGAGACTTTTCCCTGTCAGCTATTTATCTTTAATTTCTGCTCAATCTTCTTTATAAATTTATTTTTCTGCTTAAGAAATATATTTTTCATCCACTCACTCCCACCTGCAATTACATGGAAACAGAGGAAAAGTTGCTTAATGCTGTACTTAAATATCCTTCCAGCAGCGCATGTCCTTTAAGACTTGTGTTTACTGACAACACAGTAAGCAAACGCTGGGAAGGTTAAGCAGAGAAGTTATACAAAAAGTAATCCTCCTACATATTCTTCCAAGGGCACCACCAGCAGGATAAGCAGGATGGGTAGATGGGATTCTGACACTTAAGTGAGCATGTTCTCTCTGGTTCAGTCAAACTGAAAGATACACAGAAAATAACTTTTTTTTCTCTTTCTCTCTTAGGTATGCCCGTGCTCTTTATTGGCATTTTGCACATGGCAGTTGCTTCTGTCTAACAAACACAGCTTATGTTATTATCTCTATAGAGAACAAGTATTGATTCTGGTATGTCTTAAGACATAGTATGTTTATTTTTGATCATATTCAGAAGGCAAAAAATAACATTCTTTTACATAAATTCATGATCCTAAAATACAGATTAATAAGCCAGATGGCCCGTGCAGCATTAATTATTTCATTTGCCAAATTCTGCAGAAGAATAAAGCACTATTTCGTTGTAATGACATGGTATGAAGGTTCAGTTACAGGACTTCTTAATCTAGTACAATAGGACAAGAGTATATTTTTAGGAGAATTAATACCTTGTGTTTGTAGTTTGGACATAAGAAAATACTTAGATCTAAACTGCTTTCATAAAAATAAAGGATTATTTCTGTAAAAGACAGAAGAAGATTATAAAGGAAGAAATGTGTGTTGTTGTTATCCATTTCATTACTAGTATTTGTGGTAAATATTTGAAGCAAAGTACCTGCTACCTTGAGGACACATGTAAAATTCCTGCATAAAAAAGATGTATTAGCATAATTAGTCCTTATTAGTATGCTTAGTTCTGCTAAGGACTGCCTTGCAAACCAATAGGACCTTCAGCTAAAGTTATTCATAATAGCCAACAATCAGAGACAGAATATGTTGTTTCTAGGAAATTAATAAACAGGCTGTTGTTAACCAGGGAAGAGGAAATCATTTTAACAGGTAGGGAAACTGTAGCACTCTTGTCAGTAAATCACAAAGAAATAAATCCAGTTGCATTAGTAAAAGTTCTTCATTTATAAGTCAGCTGTAGCAACATAAGAAAACTCATTAGCAAAGAAGAGGGGAAAAAAAAAGGGACCAAATATGTTAGCAGTTATTTCCTAACACTTTTTTTCTTGAAAATGATTATTTACAAAGGTGTGCATTGATGCATTTTGAATTGCTTTTCCTAGCACTAATTGGTTGTATCTTTAATTACTCCCCAAGTCAGCCCAGTGCTTACATAGGAATTTAGGTTAAATCAAACTCTTTTAGAAAAGTATAACTTTCAAATATTAGCATTTATTTTCAAATAGTACTAAACTTTTTTTTTTTTAAGAAAAGGGTCTTAGTACTAACTTTGTGATGAATCTCTGTGTAAGTGGTAATTAAGATACTATGTAAGTGATAAAGAAGTGTGTTCACTTTCAGTCTATTAGAATGAATTTGCTCTGACTGTCTCTAATATTACTAAGTCTCATTTCTTGATAGGTGTTTATCTTTCTTAAGAAAAGCCCATACAAGTGAACTGTGAGAGGGGAGGATAAAGAAAATAAATTCATCTTAATTTTTTTTTTTTAATTAAAATTATCTTGCCCTTGATTCAAACAATTACCACAGTGTTATTCAATATACTTTTCCTCACTGGCAGTACTATTACATTTAACAAGATTTTCAGCTAGGCGACACATTTTTCTGTAATGCTCTTTTGTATCATCACCATATCATCTCATGCAAGAGTGGGTAATGGAAATTAATATTGCAGTGATACCCAGTGACACTAATTGGACTAGCTTACTTCACTATTATTGAGGAAAGAAGATTGTCTAAAATTTGTTTAGAGGACTCGCAGGAGAAACAAATACAATGCATCATGTATGCATTTGTCTGAGCTACTAATAATTTATTTGGCTTAGCCAAACATTATTAACATACCTAAGTATATGGTGCATAAAATTACATTTATAGAGAATGGAAGAGAAACAAAAAAAGCTGAAGGAATAATGAGAAAGGCTTGAAGGTGGAGGTGTAGGAAGATGAGAGCATGATCACCACATGAAGAAAAATAAAACCACATCAGCTTGAGTGACACACACTTAAAATAGCTTTCCTCATTGTAATTACTATCTTGGAAATGCTTGTCAATTTATAGAAGACTTACTAGTTATATTTAAATTTGTCTTTTCCATTTATCATAGTCAAGAATTAAATAATCTTCCTTGGACAAAGGGAAGGGATCACCTAAGAAAATACTATAGACCGTTTTATTGGCTACTGATTTTATTGTCAGCTAAATCACACCTGCAGATAGTCTAAGTAAGTAATAGTTTGTGGAAAGGAAACCTGTCTCCAGCCAGTGGTATCCATGTGGTCATTTAAGTGGGCTTCTGGGACTTACAATGGCACTTAAGGTAATATACTTTTAAATATATGTGTACCTACTGTGTATTCTAATTTAGTTTCAAGCTATTAATAGGATCTTTCATTTGTTCATAGTCTTTGCATTTGTTACAGGACAGGCACTGGGAATACTTTTATGTGTAATGGCATATAGTATTATTTTTTCATAAGATATGAGTGAAGTAGCTCCAGGCTTTTTTACCTAGAGGCATTTTCCTGAGGAACAGGAGCTATTTCATTCCTCAGTGGGGTTATGGTAGTGTTAATGGGGAGTTAGATATTCTCCACCTCCCATCTTCTGAGACAGGTGGTAAGTTTTTGAGTTGGAGTCCATTCAGCAAGTATTTGGAAGAAAGGCTATAGGCTGGGTCTCAGAATCCCAGAGGCTTACAGGAGCCAAATCATGTTTATTTTCAAGTCATACAGTTTTTGGGTTTCATTTTACAGGTTGCTTCCCTTCCTGTCACCCCCCCCCCCCC